>JAMKCF010000006.1:9061671-9398650 GCA_023634235.1 Pisaster brevispinus
ACCAAAGAGAAAAATAGCCGTTCTGGATTGTTTATTTTTCTTTCTTTCTATGAAGTGTACTGAAATTAGCTTACAGACATCATTGCTGTCAAATTTATCAGACTGCCAGTATTCATCAGACTGTATACACAATTTTAGCTCAAAATTTCTTTTTGGGCTCCAAGAGTACATTTTCTTCTTGTTTTTCCTAGTTTTGAGTCCGATAAATCCATTCCAGACCACTACATAAATCCAGTAACGCTGTTGACAAAAGGCTGTGTTCAATCATGATGAAGAAAATCAATGCGCGATCTGGCGACAGAAAGACTTGTGGACACTTTTGAAGATTTTAGTTTTTTTTTTTTTTTACTGGGCAGGTCTCTACACTTGAAAAGCGTTAAAAGTTTGCATGATCACAGAAGTTTTTTGATCTTTAAAAGAATCTCTCGTTTCCCCGGTGTGTGGCAGTTACATTTACTGACACGTTTACATCAGCAGCAATTTTGTCAACCTTTTGATCTTTATCTGTCAAGTTGATTATAAAGTTCTCCTAAGAGGTTTGTTTGATGCCAGTCAGTGGAAGAAAACAACAGGTTAAATAAGTGAATTTGCATACTTAAATAATGGACAAAAAAACTTTTTTAATTTATGGCGAATCTGAACTATGTAACAATCCAGAACTAAGTAGGTAACAATCCATAACTAGGTAACAATCCATAACTAGGTAACAATCCATAACTAGGTAACAATCCATAACTAGGTAACAATCCATAACTAGGTAACAATCTGGAACTACGAAACAATCTGGAACTAGGTAACAATCCAGAAGAAGGTAACAATCCAGAAGAAGGTAACAATCCGGAACAAGGTAACAATCAGGAACTAAGTAAACGACCTTAAATCTTGCAGCCTTTTTTCTTTAGTGTAATGAAAAAACACTATTTGTTGATGCCACTCAATCACAGAACATGTTACAGGATGTTGGCAGCAAAGCCTATTTTAAGAATCAGATGCGTACATGAATGATAATGCTCTCATACATGTCAAACTGCATGACAGTATGCCAAAACCAAAAACAAAAATACAAAATAATATTGACCATTTGGCTGGCCTTCAGATAAAATGTCGTCAAGTCACAACGAAAACACAGTCGTCACAAGGAGCACATTGTAATTCTGCATCACCTCTTCCCTCCCCAAATGCAATAAGGTGCTCAGCTGTTTACCGTGCATCATTATAATCGATCCACACGTTTGATATGAGCCCCGGGAGTTGATCATATCAACTATTGTGATAGACCACGGTAGACTGACAGATCAACAAGATGCAAAGAGATAAACCAATGGCCAGCATTTCTTCATTACTGACGACATGGTGCAACATTGGGAAGCAGTCACTTTACGACTTTACAGTGTTTACAAATATTATGAATACATGTCCATCATCCCCCCCCCCCCCCCCCCCCGATGGTCCTTAGTACACGGGGGTAATTAGCTAATGATATTGCATTCCAGCCTGTACCATTTCCAAGGGCTAATTTAAGTTGTTGGTGTTTTTATCAAAACTCTCTCTCATGCTTATGTAATTCTTGTATTATTTTCAAGTTTTATTGTGTCTCTGTACATGCGGGGACACATGGGAGACCAGTTGTTGCCACTGAATGGGCAACCTAGTTGAAGTAAATAATAAACAAACAAATAAACAAGTTCAGATGATGACATCTTAATAAAACCGCAATGAAAATGAAAAACCCTGGGGTTAATTTTTCATTTCATTGCGATCCTGTATGATGCTGCAATTTATGTACACTTTATAAACCAAGTATTATACTTCTGGATTTGTTTCTCTCATAAGACTCGAGAAAGTACTAACTACAGTATACAGTGCTTTACACACACTGGTGTCAGGGTAAACCAAAATAATATTCTTTATCCCTGGTGCAAATTTAAAATCTATAGGACACTAAAAGTCAGAAAGCAAATCATGTTTCACCGCTCACCTGCTTGTTAAAGTAACAACAGGATCCTCTCTATAAGTAAATGTATTTGGGGCATGGGGTGATTGATTAATAATGGATCAAAATTACTGACTGCCATTTCAAAAATTTGCTTTGCATTTCTCAGAATTATCACAGCTTACTGCTTACACATCAGTGTACACAAACTACATGTACGTGAGATTGAAGAAGACATCAGTTTGTACACGTGCACAGTCCACCATACACATCCATAGAAGCACATTTGGATGCACTTGTACGTTACAAGACAAGGCAGCCCCCAACGCTGCACGGATAACGTCGACACAGACAAGAGGCGCAATTACAACCAACGCCGGCATGCAGACTGGCTCACTGCATCCTTTACAGCAGAGTCAAGGCCAACTCGCGGCAAGGTGCGAACATGACCGGGGTGACTGAGATGGATGGGAAACAAAGCCGGGCCAACTGATCAAGCCAGCGCTGGCATAGCATAGACATGACCACAGGGGTGACTGAGATGGATGGGAAACAACGGTAAGTCAACTGATAAAGCTCGCCTCCTTCAAGGCAGGAAACCAATTCCACTATAATTAACATCAAGGATAATGTTGAGCTGCGCCCAAAATAAAAACACCTGCTTGATAATGTGTATAGTTTCCTCGGTAAAATTATCAAAAAACAACAGAAGCTTAATCACTAATATTCTGCCAATGCAACTGCGACTCACTGCCGTGGGGGAAATATATGATCTTGTTTTTGGTCATCTGAAACTAAACGGAAATTAATAACTCAAAAAGTGCCAAGGTCATGATTAGTCATTTTAGCATAAAACATGGCAATGTAGAATTCAATTATGTGATAAAAGCTAAAGTGCACATGGTTTTCTGTCTTTCTCTGGAAAAATATTTCTGCGCCAATTGCTGCAGGGAAAAATAATGAATGGAGTTACCGGTAATCATTTTTTGCCTTAGGTTGATGAATTCCACTTTTATATACAAATTGCTCCCCCCGCAATGCTTTTGTTTCTACAACAGAAACACTTATAGTAAACAGTTTGGGTCAATTATAATTGAACGGCTCCTGGGAGAAGTGCATAACTGTTATATTAATTTATAAGCAAGTTGACCAGACAAAGACTATCAGAATATCTTTATTGAAAGTAAAAGTGACAAATTTCATGTTTTTTGCTTTCTCAAGACAAATGGCAATAAGACTGACTCAATTGTAAAAAAAAAAAAAAAAACTCAACAGGGAAAACAAGATAACTATAAACCTGAACGATTGCTAACCCTAATCGCCCTCAACCCTTCAAAATTCAACTGCATGTTTTGTTGGATTCTGTTGGACTGAGGACCACACAAGTAAAATAATTTACATGGGATCAGGCACACCACCATAATCCAACCAGTTTGTGTGTTGAGTTAATACAGCATGGTGTTGGATTTTGTTAGAGTGAGGAAGGATCCTAGTAAATCACTCAAAGACAACGATTTACAGTATATATGGTACCCAGAAGCTGCCCCTGATCGGGGATCGATCTGCTTCATACAATAGAGATGTGCAAATCAATTTAACTTGCAGCATATCTTTGCTCGCAACCAAAACAACCCTTCTTCTTTCTTTCCCTTTTTCATTTGTATTAATTTCTGAAATTGAAGGGCTCTGATAATATACCTTTATCATGCTGCCATCATCTTGGTCATGTTCCCTGTATCCAGTAACATTAATGAATGCTAGTATTCATTGCACTGAAAAGGGAACCAGACTAATTTTGTCTCCCAGCCTCGGTTTGGTTACATTGGTTCAGATCGGAGAAAATCAAGATGGCCACACCACGATAAAGGTCTATAGTCTACAGATTGACTTGCGGATGCGGCTGACTTTCTGGTTTTAAGTGGCTCTAAATCTGTCACATTGGACATTTCTAAATACTGCTAATTGTATCCCGCGGATCTGTGTAGGAAGTCAACAATGCTTGCTTCATATATTAGGTGCGACAGCTGCAATTGACTTGTATAGTTTTTACAGGCGCGGATAAGTAATAAATATTGACTTACGCGGATGTTAAGATACTGTCTACTCTTCACTGCAATATTCAAAGTACTACGAAATGTTTTATTAATCTAGTCTAATTATAGACTAATCTAGTCTAATTATAGACTAATCCGAGGGTTTTTTTTCCCCACAAAATAATATGAGGGTTTTTTTTTCATTCTAAGAGCAGGAAGACAGACAATGTATACATGCAAATAATCAAAACGCCAAAAATTATTTAATTTTTGAAATTGAGTTGAAGATATCAGAGACTAGTGGCATCGATTTGCATTTAGATCATCACCAAAAATGTTTGTTAACAGTAGAGAAAATAAAAAATAGTAATCAATGAATTGTCATTTAAGGCACACCCACCCAAAGTCAAAGAAATGAGTTCTTAATGTTTCCAGCATAAAACCGTCTGGCCGCTATTCCCGCAAGAGCTACCTGGAACGTGGTTCTGCATATTTATTGAAACTCGGGGAAAAATCTGGTGGGTGGGTCAACCGACATGGGAAGAAAGCAGCTCGTAGATATTGGGGCGGCTAGTAATGCTCTCAAAGTGGCAGTTAGAATCAGCCGAGCATCCCGAATGCTGCTGGCCCGGAGGGTATCGCAGAAAATGACTGCTGTGTGCCCTGAGCGACTGCATGTGGAAACATCAAGCAACAGACCGATGCACACGCGTAGAAATTTGTGGGCACTTTTGCTCTACAGAGTCAGGTGGAGTACATTACCGTGAGAATGAGAGAAAAAACACGGACCGCTACTAGGCAGTACGATGTTCCGCCACATAATTTTAGGAAACTATAGGCCTACAAATCAGCATACAAAATGGCATAAACGCAAGCACTACCACATTTTTTTCAAAATGTTATAATCACAGGCTGCTCCTAGTCTTTTGTATAGAATGAAATGAAAGCAGGAAAAATAAAGACAAATTAAAAAGGAACGCAGGTGTTTAACTGAAAAAACAGGGGTTTTTCCCGCATTTAAAATTGTTAATGACATGAATTTATCTAGAAACTGTTCACAGACTGTACGGTATTTCAATTAATTCTCCCATAACTGTAGGCAAAAAATTTAACTGCAATAACTTGTACATTTACACTGACGAACATCGGTTGTTTTCTAGGCACCCTGCTGTATAACAAGGCAATCAAATTGCAACAAGGTTGAAACGAAGACCCTGCTAAATACATGTATGCAGCAAAATGCAACAGAGGATTCTGTTGCAGTGTAAAGTGAACTGGCTCCAGCCAGCCTTGGCACTGGGTACTTTTCACCCTGCTAAATGCACCAGTATGCATTGAGGTTTGCTGGGGACTTCAAACTGTACATGTCAGGGCCTTGTATCCTTGTATCCTATCCATACTGCGATTTGAGGTGACTGCTAAACACAACAGAATACAACAACTTTTACAAACTGGTGCATTTTACAGCATTTGGCAAAGGTCAAACACTATCTTTAATGAGTAACTCAATACTACAAATCATCTTCCTTTTATCTGTACGCTTTGCAATCAATTTTAAAGAAAATATCATATGACTGTCTGAGCCTAAGTAGTTTGCATTAATTTGTGTATCAATATTCTAATTAAAAAGCTAGGGCAACTGGCATACAAGCAAAACATCATCTTCCCTCCATCACAAGGGTGTGCCATCAATATCTCCCCACCCTCTTCCCCCACCGTCTCTATGTCAATACCTGCAACAATTCCCCACAGCAGTCGGTTAGTTCTTGCTCAGCTCAACCCCTGCCTGATTTCACTAATGCACCCACGCCATGCCAGCAGAAATGTATACGCTCACGTGGAACGTGCTCACGTCTGCTCCCCAATCCCGCCGGGCACCAAAGCCGCCACTATTATTGTCATAATACAGGAGAAATTACATGTTTGATCGTGTACACATGCATGCGAAGAATCGCCAATTAGCTGCCCACTCATGCACATCAACAAAAACTACAGGCCTTCTAACGAACCGCTTGATGCGTGTGCATTCCTCCCCAATAGATGGATACTTTATAATGCATTTGATGATGTCAGGAGACAATATGAGGCATAATGGGAAAAAAAATGAACATAAATTACAAGAAACAAAGTTGAGGGCATGCACAAAATGAGTACAAAATTAAATCTTGTTGCGTTTATTGTTTAATGCATATGGAATTTGTGCTCTTACTTAAGAGGGTCTGAAGTACTTGTAATAACAAAAATAAATAAATAAATGAAAAATGCATTCAGTAAGACCATATCTGACACTTTTTGTGAGTGTATTGAAGGCCCTTTGGGGGAATTATTTTTATAGTATTTGATATGCAAAGCCGATGTAATTATCTTAATAAGACTTTAATTTTAATGAGCAAGGTCTCAATTCCCATGTTCAAGTCACATTTGAATTCAACACCGTTGACGTCAGAGTGGACAACCACCCACATACCAGCAGCCAAAGGGATCAATTTACCATGTTGCCCTTTTGAGTCCCAGGCCCCAGAGCCTACAGATGGTCCTCCACTCCCGAATTAAGAGCAAAATGGGGAAGAGCGTTTATGAACTGGTATTAGGACAGCTGTCACAGGGGGAGCTTATAACTTAATCTCAAATGTTTTAACTATTTCGGCAAAAATGAGCGTATCATTGTGACAGCTACTACTTCAATCAAACTTGGCGAAACGGTTCCTATTCCCAAGATCCAATCTGTGGTTCCCATCGACGCCGATCAATGTTTAACTATTTTTGGGCATGGCTGCGGCAGGTTCTTCGGCTGAGACGTTACATTCCGAGGAATGGGTCTCTAAAAACAAGCACATCTTATGAATCTGATGCGTCAAAAGTAGCTGGAAAGTACGTGTGACACGACAAAAAGTACAAGTTATTCGTCTGTGATGTTCATTTCAGCTGAACAGTCGCATGGGAGCTCTTCCAACAGTTAAGGAAAAGAAAATTAACAAATGACACCCGGCACAAATTGATGAACTATTTCAGGTTACGACTTGGACTTCTAAAAGTTTATGTGACCAGCAAATGAGCACATTTGAATTTACTGGCCACTTAATATCCTCTGGAATTTTAATCAGTTCTTCCCCAGATTCTCTGTTCATACTACGTCAGATTCCCTATTAGGGCCGGCTGATAGCTTCACAGAAATGCAGTTGAGGAAAGTCAATTCCTTCGATGCCTCCAATAAACTTGTCTGCCCTCAACCACAGCTGATGCATCCTGAATGCAATTCCCGTAAAAAATGCGACGGCTTGTTAATCTCCATCTGAAATTCGAATGTGGTTGCTAATGCTGATGATATTTGCAAACATTTGCTATTTTTTGTATTTCTATATTTGCTGGGTTTTTTTGTAATTCTATATTTGCTGGGTTTTTTTTGTTATTCTTGAAAACACCACTCCACAAGCTTGCTCTTAGGTGATCTCCACCACTTAATCCCATAATTGATACTGCAAAAGCAAACTGACTGAGTGAGAATAAACTGAACTGAACTGAAAACATTTCTACAATCAGAAAAACACAACAACTTGTTTGTATTCTTTTTATACTGATAGATAGGGTATGACTCCAAACAACATTTTTGTAATTTCCATCTGAAAGCTTATGTTTATAAAAAATGGTAATGGTAGTAAGCATCCTGTGAAATGATTTCATCTGAAATGCCCCCATTGAAATGAATAAAAACATATGAATCAGAGAAATGATTCAAGCAATAATAATTTCTCAGTTTTCTGAGTGTTGGTGTCCGTTCGCGAACACTGCTGCCAGAGATGTGGTTGGTACCCCAGTCACCTCGCTAAATGTTGATGGATTCAACGTCATGTGAAAATATTGTGAATTTGTTTTTGCTTTTTTTCTCAAAAAGTAGACACTGTATTCAGCTGAAACTTTCACATGGGACTTTTATTGTATCTTTATTGAACATTTTGCCAACAAATCAGCATTACATCGACCTAAGTGAATTTAAAGAGATAAAAAATAAAAATAAAAACTAAAGCAAGAATTTTTAAAGAGAGAGTCGTTTTAAAGCCTTTTAAAAACACAAACAGAATTTTTTATCTCACAAACCGTACAGGAATGCATACATGTATATATACATATACATATGTATATGTATATATTTGCACATCAAATTATAAATTTGTTTTTGTCTAAGTGGGCGGAACAACCCTGAGAAAGCGTGGTCATAAGATCACGTGGGACGGAAGACTTAATCGATTCTTTTGATCATCCCCTTTTGAAATAATAATAATAATAAAAAATAATGAAGTTAATGTGCCCCACTGACACAGAGGCTCCAATAAAAAATCCTTCAGTCATAGACAAAAGGCGCTGTTGGCAAACTACTGACCAACGATGCTGCCTCGTGTCAGATCCAGCATTTGACATTTAATGTGCAACCGTTGTAAAAACAAGAAATCGACGGTTCCAAGCGAAGGTCTTTGGGGCAAGGTCTTTATCACTGGAGTCAAAAACAATTACTGACTGCAAATTAAGAACAGAGGATTGTAGTATTGATAGAGCTGGACCAGAGCTGCTTTGACAGAAATTATAGTTGACAAATTGATTGCTACAAAGCATCTCTACTATAACTTCCTCATATTTATCCTATTGACCTATTTCACCCAACAGCATCACCATAATCAATCTTGGTTATGACAGGAAACACAATAAAGTGTACCACTTATCTACCGTCACTTTAGCAGTTTTTCCAACGGTTGTAACATTTATTTGAAGTAACTGAAACCACCCCAAAGTGTTTTAGCATGTGACCGATGGGCATGAAGGCCCAAACTGGAAATACTTTCAGCTGATTCAAATAATTAATTTCTTTCAAATTTCAATCAAGAAAATGGATGGAAAAGGCAGTAACTTCGGCAGTAACAGTCGAGATTATATCACCAGACATTCATATTTCTATTAAAGTAGTTTTTGTGGTGAGCTCACCACATATTGAAGATCATTCCTGACTTTAGTGCACAAATTTTTGTGTGAGAGAATTCACAAATTTAAATTAATTATTCACGTCAACACTGAAGTAAACATAGGCTCAGATCATTTGATTTCTTAAGTATACCTAATACAACTTGAATAAAGCTTATTAAATTAATAGATGTGGCCTTTTGTCCTGGCATTATGGGATAAACTGGCACGCAATAGACTGTTACCATGGCATCCATTTTTGTCATTTTATTCAAGGCTACGTAACCAAACCACCGCTAGAAAGAGAGCAGAGAAGGCAGTCAGCAGCTGAACAATGCCACGGTTACTCACTCACGTTTCAACAGATATACAAACTCTGGTTTTCTTACTGCAAAACTTGTTACTTGATACATTGAAACTCGATATTGAAGCTATTAAATTTCAAGGTGTCGAGTCGCATAGAAAGTCATTCAGAAAGTAAAATTCCTGCTTTCAGTTGTCAACGTTATGTGAGTAACTGTGGAATTGTCCAGCAGCTTTTTGTAGCTGCGTAATGTAAGGTTTAAGTGTTGTTCATATATTTCCACACCTCATTCAGTTCATTCCAATAAAAGAGGGAGAGAAATTCAAAATACAAGCTTCAGGGAAATCTCCAAACATTTGTGGGCGGAAACACATATCAAAATACAACGCTTGAAGAGGGTGGAAGAAGGACAAAAAAACTTCCTGATGACTAATCAGCAACAGCCATTATTCCCCCGATTAAGGTAATAATCTTCCTTGGTCTTCCTCATTCTTACCAACATCTTACAATCTTTCCATCTCTGACCATACATCATTAACAACTTTGAAGGAGAGCAGCTTTACAGAGAGCTGGGCCCCAGCCAGGGGGATTTTGTGGCCTCTTGACAAAGTGCTTTTTTTTCTTCTTTTCTTTTTTAGTTTAAAGAATAGTGATGAGTCTTTTCGGTGGTCTTTATTAAGGCGGATTAATTGTAAGAGGATAACATTTGCTGAGAATGTTACATGAAGATCGACTGGAGTTCAGTGTAAGCCCTATTGATGGAGGGAGAGGAGACAAAAGATTCCGTAGGTTTGATCTCCCACATGAGCAAAAGCTCTGTGGTCAGTGGGAGACAGAGTTATCCATTCCTCAAGGGATGATTTATTCATTAGAATAACACTATCACAGTGACAGCTGAAACCATACTTTCAATTCTGCAAACAAATATATACATTTTCAAAAACTGCTTCTTCTTTTTTTGGAAATAAACTTTCTCCAATTAAACAAAAGCACAGAAGTTCTTTCCCATGATAAGATGAAAGTTCTTTCCAATGATAAGATGTCTCACATCTACATGCCTTCATCAGTTGGTGATTAACACAGAAAATAGTATCAAGTAATTACTACAATATTTCAACAGGACGTAATATATGATGTGACTGGCGCCATTGATGGTCTGCCAGCCACAGACACATGTGTCCCCCATCCTCTCTTGTGTGGATTGAAACAATTGAGGGGATGCAACGTTATCGGCGCAATATCAGTTCTTTAGGACAAATTTGATTGAAAATTGTTCCCAAAGAACTGATATTGCGTCGATAACGTTGCATGGCCCTCGGGCCATGATTTGTTCTTTTTTTTTAACCAACATGAATTTATCTAACAAACCACAAAAGTGTTGACTTTATTGACAATAGTTTATAGAATTAATTAACAAATGAAGAGCTCCAAGAATGATTGTCTACATTCCAAAAAAATTTCTGTAACAAAACAAAACAGTGCAAATGGAACATATATTTTCACCTCTATTATGTGCACAAAACAAGTATACAATATTTTTTACATTCATCTTTTCAAAGTACACACACCCTGATAATGGCATTGAATTAATTCTGAACAGAAAAAATGCATGAACAATGGAGACAGCGAATATTCATCATTCTTTGTGAACAGACACAATAAACACTTCATCAACCTCATACTGTACATGAACGTCTGCTAAAATGTGCTGGTACCATTTCCACGGTTTTGCACAATTCAAATTAAATACGATACATTCTATAGAAAGCTTCAATACAACCACAGTGTACAGTCATTAAAAGAACATAATTTCCACTGGGGCACACCCTCTTAAAAAAAATTTTTTTTTTTAAAGAGAGAGAGAAAGTACATGCTTTTAAAAACGCCACTGCATGCCTCGGTATGAAAACAGAAGGCAAGGGCACTAGCGAATATGAAATTGATCATCCATTGTCAAGTGATGAGTTGAATAGATGGATGCAAGAGGGCACAGTATGGACCCCTGGGGAACACCCAGCTGAATAAAATGATACATTCTTGTTCCTCATGGTTGGTGCCTACATTCAACCATACAAGTTGCTCAACCATCGGGGAATTGGAACTGGTCTCTTGTGGGCCAGAAGAGTCATTTTATAATGTGACTGCAGCAATTTAATTCAGAAATTGGTTTTGGGTTTTTTCCCCATTTATTTATTTGTATATTTATTAATACTTTGAATTGCTGGGTTACACTATGTGTGCTTGTCTGAGCAGGAAAAAAAGGAGGGTTTATATAAATAAAATATTTTTTTTTTTCTGATGTAGGTATCTGACTACTGGTAAATGTATACACCTTTTATACCAGTTCAACTCAGGCATGATATTTGTCCCTTGAAAACAAATGTAGGACAGTTTTTGCGGAGAGTAAGGGCTGACCTACGTGTAGGCTACACATCATATAGGTTTGGATAGGCTTTCAGGCTGTTCAATAAAAGTTTCACTGATTTTTCTGAGGGCCAAAAAGTTAAAGTAAGAATAATATGTCTGTCAGTAATATACACATAGTCAATCTATTTTTCTGATAAATTTAAAGGTAGAATTGTTGTCGTCGACAGAAGCAGAATTGAGAGAGAAAAGCAAGAAATGGTGGTTGTCAAGTACATCTTGCATTTCTCCATTCTCCCGCAAATATCCAAATGGAGATGGACTCCTTTCTTTGTGACCCTGAATTTCATGCCACATCTGTAATCGTTATTGGGTTGAAATTCACGCTCTGCTCTGCCTGGTCTATTCAACCAAAAGACCTCTTCCCCCACCCCCCCCCCCCCCCCACTTCCAGACTTCTCTGACATTGAAAAATAAAATACACGTGAACAAAATAAAAAAGATGCCTTTCAGCCCAGCAACTCTCCCCAATTCAAGTCTAATGAAGCCTCACCAAACTGTGGGCAGAAAAATAATAGCATGGGATAGGTAAAATGGGCAGAGGGATTTAATCAAATTGCAAACTAGGAGGCCTTTGATTACAGGGGGAAAAAAAACACAACGATCATTGGAAAGTGAGAAATGTATAACTTTTCATCTGTACAATGCTCCTTGAATTGAGAATGATTACCACATAACTTTTAAGCCATAGGCTAAATGAGGAAGGTACGGTTGTTGTCCAAAGTGAAAGCAGTTCTTAAAGATATGCAGATGTTCCTTGAGCAATGGCTCAAATTGAATCTGACTACCTTTCAAAGAATACGTCCTGAGGTAGGAAGTTTCAAATGTATTTGATCTCAGTTACAAACAAAATAAAATAAATGAATGGGACATCAAGAATTTTTTTAAAATCAATATCTTGCATCGCATTTGTGGAAGCAAAGAAGTGAAAGAAGAGCACATTCTCTAAGAGGTAAACCCACTCAATTTGTAAAGGAGATCTCGACCCGAGACTGGACCGGATTCCAATTCTATGGGTTTCCAAAGAAGACTGAATGTGGAACACCTTGCCCCGAGGTATACTACACGTACCACATGTACTAAAAACCCAGTATCACGTGGTGTGCTTTTCAATGGA
The DNA here is from genome assembly GCA_023634235.1 of Pisaster brevispinus. Classification (NCBI taxonomy): domain Eukaryota; kingdom Metazoa; phylum Echinodermata; class Asteroidea; order Forcipulatida; family Asteriidae; genus Pisaster; species Pisaster brevispinus. The sequence goes on from JAMKCF010000006.1 coordinate 9,074,433, forward strand.
GGAGAAGATCCCTAAGTCGTCATTGATCTGTGATGCCCAACAAATCGCCGGAGGAGGGAGACTCTTTTGAATTCTGCTGTGATGCCCTCATCAAAAATTCATTATGAGGACACAGCCGGACATGTCCTATTGCTTAGAGTTCATTCCCTTGAGTTGTTTGTTACGCTAATCAGTCCAAAACATTACTATTCCTATGTTCAGGTAGACCCCAAGTCATACATTTGAAAAAAATATGGATTTGAGAAATGACTCTTTGACATGACAGAAGTTTGAAGAATACCAATCAAGAGATAAACCACCTGAGCTGGAACGTTGATGAGACTAATAAGATATTCATGACGATTAGTTACGTCTTGATTTCATTTTGCACAGTGAATCTTAATAGGAACTCGAGAAAGCTATACAAATGAAAAGTCAAGCCTCATAAGCTCCACTACCTAACAATAATTCAACCAGTACATCAAAACAGTAACCAGTCCGGAATTTCAGTCATGTAACCTTTGGCAAGGCCACTTTGCCTCTGAGCAAAGAGCAAGTCCAAGCAGACAACGGAATAGTGGGAGAAAATTTCGAAGTGACATCAAGACACCAATGCCCAATTTCGTAGAGTGTTGGTTTGTAAATACATTTACTGAGCAAGAATCAAGTGTGGGATCAGTTATGAGCATTTTGGGGTGTTTTTTGCTTTTGAAGCAAATTTGTTTTTCTTGTTGGAGCTATTATTGGACCTGCATTTCAATGTATTCAGCATCATTATTCTGATGGGAACTTGAAGTCCTGTCTGAATTGATGGCTTCGGCAGTGGCTATGCTCCTAATTCTCAACAGTTGTTGTTGTAGCCAGCCACCATGGTATAGCCGAAGCCCCAGTTACTTGTTTTGAATACAACCTGGTATTATATTCAAAGTAACATCTCAATCAAGAGTTCAATGCCTTCATCTTGATCTTGACTCCTCCTTACCGCTTCCAAATTGTCCTGTAGGTTAAAACCCTCGACTCATCCTTGAGCAAAACCAATCTCAAGCAACAAATCAAATCCAAGCCCTCCCTCGTAGGTTTTCTTCCCTTCTTTTAATCGCAGCGGTAACTTAATTTTCTGTGATGAACATCCACTTCCAACTTTGGATTATGGAAGGTTGGCTTCGGAGGAAGCCGTTGACGGAATTTCAGAAAATGATTCTGCGATTGTCACACCAGGGTTGATCAACAAGAAGAACCAATGAATCAAATGCTGAATCAATCAGGTGGTAATGGGGCACCCAGCCCAACATAAACAGGATTACATGTGCAAGTTAAACGGATTAGTTATACCAAAACTGGATTAGACAATCAGCTAATACCGCCCTAACATGATTAGATGGATAAACTTTACTGGTTTAATAAGTGTTCAAATTGGATTATGGTTGTTGAACTGTGGGTAATCACACCCACTTGAAATAATACACTAGGAGCCTTGGGATGGGTTATTACACTAGTGAGCAGCGAGTATCAAAATCTTAGGCCTCAACTTTACACAGATACGTCTTGTAACAACGGTTGCAGGTCTTGTATCACAGATTCAGGGTTAATTTTTTTTTTAATTACAAAAGGAAACAATTCATAATGCTGCTTGGATATGATTCAAGGGAGAAACATTCTATGCCGTGTTTCCCACAATCAGTATGGCCAAAATAAAAACCACCTCAATCATATGGTTTATTCAAAATTACATATTTTGGCTCTACTTTACTTCTCAACTATTAACTATATAACATACCACATACTTTTTTAATGAAGTGTTAAATTAATGCTGCATTTGAATTGAATTGATTTCAGGCTTCCATTTATTTCATTTGAAATGAATGAAGACTGAGGAGAGCAATATGTAGTTTTTCTGATGGGAAAACCATACAAAGTTTCCATCCCCGTTAAAAGCTAATGACAAGGTTCACTTCAAAGCATGAAAGTTTGCCCACTGAGCACCAGTCCGGTCCGTCTGTACACACACCTGAATCAGAATAACCCAAACGTAAGTAGCCAGGCAACCGTGCAAAATTTATCACTGGGTATAAACTAACGAACCAAAACCAAACACTTCTTTGATGTAAATTGGCCCTCGTTTCAGTCCCAGGTGCCCTTTACGGCTCCATTAGAATATTCCCACAGGGATAAGTGGGAATCTCCATTACTACAACTAGCCATAACTAGGAAAAGAAGGAGGGGGTCCTCCAGAGGGGAGAGGATGTGAAACTAAAGTCTAACTTGATTATGATCTCCTTACGGGTAATTCATGTCTGTCATAGCCAGTTATAAAGTTAGACGCAGGATTTATTGGTTTAAGCATGCTTTATGGTTTAAGAGTTGTGTGTGTTTGAGGGGTAACCATAGACCAGTCATATTAACCTAAGGCCAGCCGTGGGTAAATAAGCTGGCACTTTTTCACCCTTCAATAATTTGCCTTGATTGGTTTCAAGGGTTTTCAAAAGTCATTGCGCAGATGACAGAAACATTCTCAGGGTTCACTTGGCACTGTTGATGGTTTGTATTACTATTAGGTACCGACACATCAGACTATGTAAACTATGCTCAGAATTTACAGACATGTACTATAACAATGTAGAAAGAAAGTGTTCAGACAGATTGCCTCTTTATTTGTTTATTTAATTATCTATTTCATTTATTTACCCTGTGTGAGTCAAATCGGTGAAAAGACTGGTCAGCATTTGGGCCCCATTCGCTACAATAAAATACAAATAATACAGAAGTATACTTACAAGATAAAACTCACAGTAAACATAACTTGATTTTAATATCACTAAGCTTCTTTCACAGATCCTCTTTCATAATCAGTGCCACTGTCAGGTTCCCATAATACCAGTTACTATTATACCCACCGTTCCTCAGCATTTCGGGACAGCCTATTCCCCCACCCTTTGGGTCTCAGTTTGTTCCAAGGATTTATGTCGAAGGTAAACAAGAGGCCACACATTGTGCCACACAATTTTTAGGAGGATCTGCCAGGAAGAAATCAATCTACGAAAATAGCCGCGGTGAAAGATCAAAGCTGTCCAACAAAATATCAGCTGTACTGGTGATTGGATCAGACAGAGCAAAAAGAAAAACATCCTTAACTTCAATCAAAAGGCAAGGTTCCCCAAAGGTTATACACATGCAAGTTCAGGGTGATGGCCGATTAAACTAGACCCATGTGTCTATAGTTGTCCATAGTGTTACCTTACTGTAATATTGACATGGCCCGGTTCGGTCGGGGCTGTTCCCCAACCCACTCCAGCCATACTAAATGGGGCTCTCAGGATACCAACTGAAACAGAATATTCCCAACTGCAATTGCAATATATTAAATTTCTGCGGTAGGGCAGGGATGGACTAACCATGTGCAAACGGGTACTGATCTTTATGACAAACATAGTGGTCACCGGTTATATCCTTGTAAACCAGTCGGCTTATATTTGCACTCTGGTTAAGAGTATATGTGTATGATACAGTGATAAAACACTCCGTCAACACACTTTTAGCTGTCCAGTGTTTGCTAATGAGGAGAAAGAGGCAATGTAGCAATATATAAAGTCTACAGTCTTTGTTGTTATTCACAGGCAATATTAGACTTGCTTTCTCAGGCCTTTCCCTGGTTTAATACTTTGGTTTCAAAAACGACAAGAAAGCAGATAATTTATCAATAGAACAAGAACAGATTGACTTCATCAGGACCACACAGCGTGGCCTCTCTTCAGAGTGGGTTTCCATGGTAAATGGAGGCTCACCACTACAACAATCTTGAGAAGCAAGATGAAATGATGATCACTGACCACTGCGCGCAATTTCTACGCTTGGGAAACTGACCTGGGAGCGTGTACAAAAGGCAGGCATGGACAGATAATATGCAAAATTTCTAGAAATATGACGGATGTAGGCTACCCGTACTGTAGGATGCAACCACAGTGCATTGGATAAGGCATGAATACATTTGTTTTCATAAGTCACACGTAGAAACCGCATAATCAGACAGCACATGTTATAGTGATGCGTATATATTTAGACCATTCAAAGCATATCGATAACATTCAATAGTGGATAAAGGTCATGGGGGGGGGGTATTGGAAATTTTCAAACCAAACATTCAGCCTACTGTCTCACTAATACAGCAATATTTCAATGACAGTTTACATGTAGCACCTCTCTTGAGCAATTTTGCAAAAAATCGAGAATTGCAAAAGCCACAACTGTTCATAGCAACCTCAAAAATATCACCAAAATGCTAAAACGGAAATACGTGCAGTATCACTAGCGAACATCTTTTCTAAATTTGGTGTTTTAATTGTAAAGCAAGTATAGCTGCGGGTGATATTTCTGCCATTTCAAAAATGGATACTACTTGCTTTTTATGATGACATCTGTCCAGTGGCCATCTCTGTTGCAACATGATATATCCTGATTGAATTATACAAAATTATGCCACATATCCATTCCTCACGTCAAAATATGAATTTCCATAAAATCAAAATCAATGGCCATAAAAAAAATCCTGCGAGTAGCTCTTGGTAATGTAGCCTACTCCCTTGAGAGCAAACTGCGTCTGCATGATCCTACTGGAATTTTAGTTGGGGCTCTTGGGAGATGGCTTGCCTGGGGCAAAATGTCTGAGGAGAATGATTCAAACGAACACATGGGGAGTTGTCTTGTTTTCTTGCATTAGGACGAAATCAAAGAAAAAGAAATCGCAAGTAGGTTTCCCCCTTTTTCTTTCAAGGTCGTGGAAATATAACTTAATGCATCTTGTCTGGAAATATGATTAGAGAATATATCTCAGTGAGTTAGATTGAGGAAAATATGTCCTTAGCTGTGGGATGCTTTTTCGCATTTTTAAAGATGCTGTCTTATCAGGGTTACCATGAACAATTTGGTACATCAAAATTTATAACCTGCGACCTGCTGTTACTATTACTGTTATATCTTTCTGGTCATGAAACCAAGGGACCCTCAAAAGCCACTAGCACTGTGACCCGTAGGCCTGAAGATACCAGTGTATAGAAGATGATGACGAAATGTCAGTTTTAGATGTGGGAGGAAAACCCCAAATAGAGAAAACCCAGGTAGGGGCTGAAAACCTAATCCACATGCAAGGCTCCAGTCCAGGAAATTCAAACCGTAGTCAAACAGGCGAAAGGCAGGGAAAGAAACAACCAAGCCGACCTGAATCCAAATGATGAGCTGTTGCCGATAATCCTGCGTTCACCAAACTCATTCAGCAGCTTCAGCTATAAAAAGTCTTATCCACCACAACACCCAGGCATTTTCCTCAGCGTTGGGCTTTAACATTTTCAGCCACAGACAGATCATCGAGGTGAAAGTTCAATGCGTGGAGTTGTTAAAGGGAAACCGAGAGTTAGAGGATCGTTTTTGAAATAAAAGTACAGAAGTGAGACCAAAACTGTTTCTCGTCTCAAAGCTTAGGCCTTTGAAATTGTCGCTGTTAAACTTAAATGGTGTTCTGAGTTTAACATTCATTTTTAGCATCGTGAATAATAAAACCGTTTGGAAAGATTTCCCCTCCCCCTGATTCATCTTTTCACAACCTCACCTAATTCCTGTACCTCAAGCAATTCAATTTTCTCCAAGTAATGCGTATCTTCATATACAGCTCCTTCACAATTGATCCAAATGGAAAGTCGAACCAGAGTGTTCAGTGACACGTTTACTTTTTACCGTTGATTACGTGATTTCTGATCCCCCATATCGCACTGCGATCAACTGGCAATAAATCCTCATCAAGGGGCTGAACTTGACAACTCAAGTCAAGTGGGTCACTGGTTAATAATCATCACAATAATCCAGTCTTTATGGCTCAGGCAGAGTGTGAAATTTGTGTAAATTGTACTCAAATGTTTTGTACACCCAACAGGTGAAGTAAATTATTGGTCCTTTGATGAGGGTATTTGTATTACAGGGTTGGTTTATAGTTGACAGAGGCATTGAACTGATGACCCCCCATTGGGTCGTGATGTTATACAATGGACACATTCTAAAAAGGAGTGGTAACTGATACTAGATGGGATTACAGTTGACTACACAGTGACCAAAAAAAGAGAGAAGAGGTTGGGGGAGTTCAAAAGAGAGGGTAAGGTCTGGTTTATCTCAATGGGCCAGATTGTTTGGGATAGTGCCCCCAAAAATGTTGCCAACCAAATTTGTTGATTTTGTGACAAAGCAGAGTTTGCTGGAGGCTTATTCTTTGACACATTTGACCACAGACCCCTTATACACAGCAAATGTGATAACACCTTGATATTTGGCACATGGAAAAAAGTAGGAAAGTGGTATTGAGTACAAGGGCTGACCCATAAATGGTATTGGCTTTAATATACTTTTTCAGGCTAATTAATAGCTGTTCTTTCTTTGGGCAATGAAATCGGAAATAAGATTTAAGTAGGAAGAATATCATGCCTTGTAACACTCTTCACTACAGCTCAGGTATAAATTTAGTGTTGCTCACCAACTACAATCAGACTCAGCAAGCAGTTTACTCTAAAAGTGAAGAATAAAAAACACACACAAAAAACCCAAAACAAACAAACAAAAATTGCAATGTGTATTTTGTTCTCCTTTCTTCTTTTTCTTAATGTGTGTCAGTGCAATGAGGTCATATCTCCCAAAATAAAGTTTATGTGAAACTTGATTTTTAAAATGACAAAAGTTCACCATCTCATTAAAGTCAATGGATGCCAAGATGCGACTGTGTTGCACAGAGTGCTTATGCACGAGATATGACTTTGTTCCACAATAGAGTTACGACCATACCGCACGACACAATCAATTCTTTAGTTCACATTATCTTATTTCCATGGTGATAGTCTAGATCACTTTCCCGCCACTGATGCGCTATTTTTAAATCTCCTACTGGGGTATATTTTTTTCACATGACCCTCATTAGAGTTCCAATTGATGAGTCAACACAGGGAGCCCCTTAGTGGTGTAAACCGCTGTGTTAGTATAACACCATCAGGGCATCTTAATGTACGGATCTTGCGGCTATAGATACAAGTGGTTCTTCCAGAAGCCCTAATCCCCTTCTCCCAAACACAGCTAATCCGTTCATCTTTTCCATACACTCATTTATCCTGTCCATTGTGCCTGCTTATGTTAACACTTACCCCCTCTCTATTCGGAGCTGCGCGGACGATTTATCTCACGGTGCATGGTGAGGGGTGCAAACAAAAGCTTTGTACATAATGCTTCTGAATGGGCCTTCAATTCACTGTTGTAAAAGCTCGCGGGTATCATATATCGATTATGATCAAGGGTATGACTGCAGGAGTCTGGCCATGTTTTAACACAGTGCAATCGACTACTGCAGTGCTGAAACCTGAATGCAGGGTTATATTCAGACATTTGCTCTAATCAGCAAACAAACCTGTCTGTGCTTATATAGAGACTGGACATACACCTAGGGACGAGAGTCAGAATCAATGAGCACTTCTGGATAACTGTTATTGTCTAGTCACTGTGTAATGTTTCACTCCCCATGAAGAAAAACAAACAAAGATATTAACCAAGATCCCTTCCAACTTGTTGTATGTTGTATCTTCATTTTGAACACTGCAGAGGAAGTAGATCTCCTCTGGGATCACAAATCCACCTAAAAAAAAGAAATACAGTACCTGCAATACTTGCCAGAGTGAAGAAAACATTCTTTAAAAGATGAGTTTTCTTCAAAAGAAATCAATCTTCAAAGATGTCCAGTTTAGAGATACTGGCTGCAAGAGTTAGCTGCAAGGCTCTTTGGTACAGTTTGTGGCCAACCATCCTACAAACACCTGGCACTCCTCATCAACACAAAACGCAGGGTGAACAAACTCTGTGATTTTACTGACAAAGCGATCACAATTCCATACCAATGCTACAGATAAGTTTCACAGATATAAACCCAAACACGGTGTCCTTCAACCCCCCACAATACACACAGGCTGGACACAACATTTCTAGCCTTCCAAGTAAACTTAACAAACCACCATGAGAAGAAAAAAAGAGGGGGGGGGGGAAACTACACAACCAACCAACCATTCAATCTCTCGGAACTACTCTATTTTATCAAAACGTCCGGCATTTCAATCATTGCTAAGTTACAATCATTCACGTCTTGCCCTTTGCAAGTGTATTTTTCATATTAACGCCAACTTCTGGCATAAATGAATTTCAATCAACCTAGAAAGTCATCCCCGATGAAAACAAAAGAGGAAAAAAATAACACAGCCGCCCTGCGGATGATATACACACCGCTGATGCGAGACTCTACAGACTAAATTAAATGATGTCGCTGCTGTCATAAATACCATGGAGTTATAGACCATGTTCAGAGCCATGCATTATAAATAAACACACCGCAATACATACTGATTGATATGACCACTTCAATTCTACATTTTCCCCTGCTTCAGATACTGAGAGGCAAATGAAATAGTCATGGTGTCTGACGGGTCGCGTCCTCACATATCAAAGGAAATTCTTTGAAGATTTGAGTGTCTTAAAAGATTACGCACTTCTCGGGTTCTTGTTTTTTTTTATAAATAATGTGGAATAAAAGCACTTTGGAGTAGTAGGCATTACACCTTTTCAGATTCAGATCCAGCAAGAAAGTACTCATGACAAAACGTAGTAGCGAATTTCTTTGCTTTCATATAATTTTGTGTCAAATATGAAATGTGTTAATTCTTTCACGTTACATATTCTTGGAAAGTAATTGCAAGAAAACGTAGCCATTTTGCTCCTCCTAATATCTAAGGCACATTATCCCCAGCCGGGTTTGGTAAGTGACTGAGATTACAAAGGATTCCGCCCAAAAATTTTGTGTTGTTGTTGCAGGAATTAACCTCCTAAAATATATGTTTTTTTTCCTCGGGAGTATTCTTGCTTTGACATCAAATATTTGTCCGTGGCACGGACATACTTCCTACGTGACAAATTAAATAAAGCACTTTGTTTGGGGCCGAGCAAAATGTACTTGTACTGAAAATCTTCTGTGGGTTAATTGCGTTAGTTCATTTAGATTGTCAGAGACTTCTTTGAAATGAGAGCCTTGGTTTGAATCTGCCCTGCATTTTACACAGGTCCCCAATTAATCACATCAACTTGCCTTAATATACATGTATGGGTTTTTTGTTGTCGGGAATTTCAACGCTCTCGTGGCATTGGTAATCGTGGATTTTTTAAGCGTGGCCATGATTGTATAAATAATCATGAGCTCCAGATGGTTCATGGCGTTGGGACAAAATTCAAGGACGATCATTTGAAAGTGAATGGAGAACCTTGTAAAAAGCGTTCCCTTCTACATTATTACAAAATAAGTGTGCGAGAGCAGAAATCCATTAAGGGATACAAATGTTTCTCCCTGATAAAGAACATTAATTTTGAATCATATTTTTGTTCACCATATTCCAAGCCCTCACAATGTTTTTAATGGGAATATTTCTATAAATGTTTCAAAATTCAATGTTCTATCCCTTGTGCCAATAAGGTCCATGGGAAATTGTTCCCCCCCCCCTCCCCCTTGTAGGAGGATAATGTTATAAACAGACGACAAATACCTGGCCTGTTTTTATTTTAGTTTCCTCCTTCCACTGAGGGAAATACAATGTGAACATCTCATCAAGGCTAAGCCCATGTTGGTATCAGCTTACTCTGCTTGCTCCCTGATGTTAAGGTTGACTAATTATACACTGCAGACAGATGGGTAATAGGGGGAAAATGTCCAACTCAATGACCGTGTGTAGTTAACAGAGCTGACTATTTTAGTAAGAACTGTTTCCACCATTTACTGATAACGATCCCCGATGGACTCGTGTACAACCATTTTTTCTCTAGGTAACAATTTCCAGCAAGTTGACCAACCATTTGAAACTGAGTAAAGCGGCACAACTATCTTAATGCAGGCTGGCACAGTTTAGCCATCATTTCAAACCACATTGGACGTTATTGAATGGTAGTACAGCATGAGGATTGACTGAATACTATGTAGATACATTCACCAAGTGATATCATATTGCAGGCTGGCATAGTTTATCCATCATTTAAAACAACAGTGGATGATATTGACTGGTCAGACAGAAGCAATATTTTTCACAGTAGCTATTTTGCCTCAGCACTTTTACATCAGTTCAAGGAATTAAAACAAATTACAGGCATTTCTTTCTTTGGGTTGTGTCCTATCACACACCATCAAATGATGAAACTCAATTTGCAGTATCTTTTTTTTATCGCACTGAGGGCGTGTGTGAACCAAATTTATGTGATGCCAAACAAGTAAAACAAACAATTTTGTCATTGTTATTATTATTATTGATTTGGCCATTGATACAAGAAAACAACATATAGTCAAAATAAGATACACCTGTAATTATGATGCAAGGAAATTCGCCATTGAAAGCATTTTCATGCGGTCAAAAATAAAGTCAATTGTTCGTGACTTTCAGAAATGTTCTTTACATTTGCAAAAGTCTGTATAATTTCATTTTCCATTTTCAATTCTTCAAAATGGTACGATGTACATGTCGGCCTGCTCTCAATCATCAAATGTAAGCCACTTTACGATCTTAAAACTTGTGTGCGAGAATATTTTCCCGGTGAAAAAAAATTTAAACTCTCAAAACCAAACCAAACTACGATTCTTCAATTCCATTTTAAGCATTCGCTGCCGCTTCTTCTAATAAAATATCCTCCCTGGAGGAAGCCTAATGGCAGGAGACAAAAGGGCCGGCCACGGCAGGCTTTTCATTTCGCCATTGACATTTCAAACAAAACATTCCATATTTTGGTTGGTACTTTGTCTCTGGGCAACCCAATCCTCAAGATGATTGACAAGAACAACAAAACAAATTGTGTCTCTTCCATTTTAATCCCTCTCTGATAGGACCAACAAGCCATTCTGCTCCATAAATAGAGTCGTACGACAAAAGACTGCGCCTTAGCCTGTGCGGGGTCCACTTTAAATGTTGCATGCAAATTGACGATGCACGGCGATTTCTTTTTTGAGCTTTGCTTCCTTTCCGCCTCCTGTTAATATGGTATGACCTTGTGGTGCCTGAATTACATGCATCTCCCATGGTCAATAAGTGAAGTATTATCTTTTAAAAAAGGCATGCCTTATCTGTCTTTTTCATCTATTTCCAGATTTGGCCCAAGGCTGATGATGTTTTTTTTTTTCCTTTCAAATCGAGGCATTTGCTTGTTCATTTCTTAGAATTTATTTTTTTTAAATATTAAATGTAAGGGCAACATGTTGTGAATAAAAGCAAAATGAAGGTTGTGTCATCTGATGAGAACCCTTGGTATCAAACTTTCACATTTGATTTTTAAAAACATGATGGAAACGAAAAGGAATGTACCGCAGCATTTCAGCAGTAAAATGTCATAAAGAAAAAGTACATGTTATGTGATTTATAAACCAGGTTTACAAAGAGTGTTGATAAGACTGTAACAACTTGTGCCGCCAAAGCAGAGATGCCAACATTTGCGTCTTGCAATCAGGGAGATTTTGTACAACAATCAGGGAGATGTTTAGAATTACGTCCAACATAATAGGGAAAACAAGTTTCTATAATCAGGATGGTTTTCAAAAATCTGTTCATCAGAACATGGAAAAATTGGTTTAATTTCAGGGAACTTTCTGCAGAATCAAGGAGAGTTGGTAGCTCTGCCGAAGTGATGATGCAACATTAAGAGCATTACACAACATGTCATTTCCTCATCAATGTACCAATGACTAAATGCCACACCCTTAAAGTACAGGTAACCCCAAATGGACTAAACAGAACAAAGGACTCTTTACACAAACACCTGTTAAAGAACAAAGATATAACTCAAGCCGTCATCAATTAATCACTTTAGCAGAATAATTAAAATGTAGATGTAACAATGCCCACTTTTCCGTACAGCTTCAGCCACAGCAATGATCCACAGATAGCCAAGCACAAACCGACTTTCATTTATCTCTTATGAATGACCGTTTCAACGCACTGAAACATATTGCACTTATAAACTGGTTAGATTAGGTAATTCATTATTTCCAATTTAAGACAAAATGACGTATATGCTTAAGAGTTAAACTGTGAAAAGTTTGATGGATATCACATGCGGCCAATATAATGGCTGTTCTACGTGCATAATAAATTGATGAAGACAGCTTCATTAGTTGAGCCCGGATATTAGAAATGAACAGATATGAACTAGGGAGCTCAACAGTTCCTGATTGAGGAAAGGTTGACCAAAATTTAATATTTAATTGTTCAATCTTTAATAGGAAAAGAGAAATCCAAAAAGCTAGCACACTTCAAAACAGTAGGGGCAAAAAAGAGTAGGGGCAAAAAATGAAAATGAGACTACTGTGAAATATGTGAGTTTTGTCTCAAAAGCAAAAGGAAAAACAAGAAATTAGCCACTGGGCTAGCTCGGTGTTCTAGTAGTAAAACACCTGCTCTAGCAAAGCAAAGATCAAGGGTTTGAATCCCACCCGAGTAAGTTGCCTGTAGATTTTTTCACAAAAATCAGGAAAGTACTGAGTATACATTGCTTTTATACGCATCGATGTAAGGGTGAAAAACAAATTATATTCTTTACCCCGACGCAAATTTAACATCAATGAAAAATAAAATAAAAATACTATCAACATGCCTCTATACTTTAGATTATGACCCACTGACTCCAATACCTTCCCTTTTTTGGTCCTTTTTAAATATAACTGAAACTAACTAAAAATCTCAAAACATTACAACGCCTTCAAAATCTCACTTACAGTTACGCAGGTGAAGATGTCTGAAGTCTCAACATTTTAGAGGCAGGTATGGGTCTATTACAAATGAGGAAAAGTTTTTTTTATAGATTAAGAGCCAACCAGAGGTATCTTAACAAGGGTAAAATAACAAAGCCATCCCACCCCCCACTTGCGATCTTACAAGTACAGAAACCTCTCAGGAAAGAATAGTTTGATGATTTTCAAGAAAGCAAGATAATTGGACACTGGATATAGCTTATGCACTGAGAATGGACTAACTAACTAGTACAGGAAGATCATTAACAGTCTTAACGAGCAGGATAGATATTCACCCTTTAGAAAGTATAAAATTGTTCGCATGGTTAGGGTTTTAATGAGAGGCAGGCTTATTAGTTTCAATTTCAGCTGAGATTCACGGTCATTAAAAAAATGTCTCAATAACAGCAATGATATGACAGGTTGCTAAAATGCTACGTGTATTTATGAATAAATCATAAGTATTTGTGAACCCCCCAAAGCCCTCTCCAGACAGACCCTTGGCAAGGGGCTCTCTCAACTGTCCCTAGAGTGGGGTGTCGGCAAAACTAACCTTGCAATAACCTTAGCAAAGAAACCATAGTCATTCAGGGTAATTTAAACTATATTAAATTTTTCAGCTACCACAAACAATTTCCAAAATAACACTAACAAAAAGAAAATTGCAAATGTCCGATTGATTCTTCTGGCTTTCATTTGTATATCAAGGGTAACTGCAAATGCAAAAATAAAATAGTAATGAGCACAATTAATTATGGCTGTACTGGGCACACAGGTTACATCATCAGTATTGCAACTATAAAATACAGAATGCAGTCTACTCCTTGGTGACCATTTCCATGGCTACATGTTGTAAGGGAAGGAAACTTAACAATAGCTTCACCACCTAGCATTTCAGTTGGAACTCCGACTTCTCAAGATGGGGGGCAGTTGGTCTGAGAACGATTTCGTCCAGCAAGTTTCGCACAGCAAAATCTTCAGGTCTGAAGATGTTTTCTGCACACAGAATGCTAATATTGAGTAGCATATGATGATTTTTGTGAAAGTAGCAATTGCGATCCATTTTGTGTATTGTTTTGCTATGCTATCCAAAGGAAATCATTCATTGTTGAAACAACAACAACTAATACTTCCAGACACACACACAAAATCCATGTAATTATAGAAGGGGGGGGGGACACTGTACAGCGTCTTGAAGATGACTAAGGGGAGCAGGGAGTAGATATGGTATTAGACATCTTTAGTTCTCGGTTCTCATTGTACCATCTGCCACCATCTGATCTGTCTCCATCTCCAATGTCTTCAACTCTTCCCAAGAGCTTTGGATTTCACTTCACACCAGCATGAGGAGAGGACCCCAACGGTGCTTGGCAGCCATAATGTGACAAACAGGGTTAGAAAAACAGTGAGTGTAAGCTGGGGGGGGGTGGGGCTTGATGAGGGGTGGATGCTCTGCCAAGGAACACTCTTGGTTATATGGTGACAGTGGTTTTGGTAGATTCTCAAAGCAGGAAAATATAATAATATAAAATGATATATATGGAGACAATAACCTCTCACCCTCCCGTAAAAAAAAAAAAAAGGTGCTCCAATCCTTCCACATCTGCATCCATCTTGTCGAAAGAGAAATCCAACTCTTTGACTCTAGTCTTCAATATCCCATTAGTGTGGAAGCCTGGGGCGATATACCAATCTGATCTTAGCTGGATGGAAAGTGCACCAAGACTAAGAAGACAGGGGAAAATTAGACTTGAAGACACAAGATAATTCTCACCTTTCGAAAAAAAAAACGCACCGAAAAAACGGAGCATTTTCAATCTTGATGTTTCAAGTGCTCTCGTCTAACAAAGCGCATTTAGGCACAAAAGGCATCGATAAACAAGGTGACATTCTGCATGCAAATCCCAAGTCAATCTATCTAACAGCTCAATTTGTGAAAACAGGTTTGTGAATAATCAAAACATTTTGGTGAGCAAGGACAGTTGCAACCGGGCTAATCCTCGGCAAGAAATATATCTGAAATGAATCTTTCTTTCGACGGACAAGTTTCTGTTAATTTATGAAGTATTGCCCTTAAGATGTACTTATTTTTAAAATTATTGCAAATGATCTAAAGGGTTCTTTTTTTCTCTCTGCAAATGGAAACAATGCCAAGATTCAGCAAAATTTATGACTAGATGCAAAAGCTATTTTCCACAAATCAATTTGCTAAATGCAGGCTTGAGAGCGTTCTGCGTAATTCAATTTTTTTACAGCGAGCCATTAAAATTCGTACAGCCCAATTTGGAGCACTTTCACTACAGAGAAAATGGTGACATATGGATAAAGGACCTTATTATTAACTGATGAGCTTGTCATGTTTCATGAGGTATTCCAATGGGCAACTACTCTTCTGTCCCCAAGCTCATTATGCTAGTTGGTGAACTATCAATTAATTTTTAGAAGCTTAAGGTGCTAGGGGTGAATTAATTCCCGGGTAATCGCATCTTGGTACAAACCATCATGAAACGTGGGGTGACAGGGTGACGCCTATGTGACGAGCCACGACTTTCCGTACTTTGAGACAACAGGAAAAGTCTTCCGTCACCTTTTATATCTTCTGTGAAATGTATCGATGTTGGGGCCAAAGTTCACAGAGATGCTTAGGCACAGGGAAAGTTTGGTTACCAGACAAATATTACATGTCTGTCAGTAAATGCTTTATTCTTGTAACTGGTTTCCGAAATTTCCTTTTTGGTAGCTCAATGACATGAAGTCCATGATTATTCTTCGGAGTTGTAAGTGCAAAATGATCATTCATCTTGAGGTAGCTGGTTTGAAGCCATATAAAGCACAATACAACCATGCATTTAAAGAGCGCCATCACTTCAATCCGATGATTAGACCCATCAAATAACCTCCCCAAAATAGGCAAATTATATGTAGCTGAACTGGCCTACCAGCAAAGCTGTAGTGTAGCTCAAAGACACAGAGCCAACGTACAGTACAGTATAAGTAAAATTCAGAAGAAAAAAATATTGTTTTGTTCTGTATTTCCCAGAGCTGGGATTCTCTTGTGGATGCATATTGTATATTAGCCAGAGTTGTCCAGGTATTGTGTGTTTGATGTCGAGACCTGCGTGTGCAGTCGGCCATTATGACAGTGCAGGAGGAGTACCAGTGTAATAAAAGATGACCCGGCTGCCACAGTCTGCAAATCGACAAGGCTGTTAATTAGCATTGATAAAACAATTAGTTGGGAACGGCAGTGCAATTGGCAATCGATTTCCTGAAGAATGGGGGTGACGAAGAGAAAGGAATGCATCATCGGTGGCTCTTGTATTGAAAAAAACAAAACCAGACTTGATTATAAAACAAGGTAAAATGAACAAGGATCAATGGGTGCTGTTAATAACACTGCTCTGGTCTTTAATGACACCACCTTAGATTGGATACTGGCCTAGATAGCTACTTGGCGGGAAAAATGTAGGGGACGGTAGAGTGTCATATCTTGATTCAAGGCTTTCGTCTTAGGACCCAGATGTGCTGTCGATTCATAACAATCCAAAGCGAGCCATAAAAACAAAATTGCAACCAGCAGGCCTAGCTTAAGCACAAGTAGCTAAGGACAATTGTGCTTACCAGCAAATAAGATAACCAAAATACCATGCCACATGTACTGTCTGTGACTGGTGTCCTGTTTTTGTTTATGCAGCTCTATGAAATTGGCCTTGATGGCTGCAACATAACTTATTTTCTTGAGCAAGAGTAGCAAAGCAGCCACTACTTTTTATACAAAAATTAGTGTCCCCCCCCCTCCCCCCTCCCCCAGGAGCTTAGCCCACTCCCCACAACCAAATGCAGATTGCCTCTGATTCTTATACAGATTCCAGATGATGGTCAAAAGTACACAACCATGTGACACAAAACTAAAAACCCTCCATTAACATACTGACTCCTAGTCCACTATGAATGCAAACAATGCCAAAATGTAAAGCTGTCTAAAAATGAGTGGTATTCAATATTCATTTAGCATAATGGTTTGTCTTCTGGAGCTAATGGAAGTGCACACTACTGTTATCGGGATGTTTGAGCGTCAAGAGAGAGAGAATGTTACTCAGGGGCATTCAACTCTGGACAGACTGGTTCCCTGGGGAATTAGAGTTAAAAGGTTCTCCAAGCTGGAGCACATATGAAGTGAACATACACGTGTACATTCGCACAGGGGTTTAATGTTGAAGCACTTCTTCATCATTAGTTGGTTAGATGGATGCTTGGAAGCCTAGGAGACAAGTAATAATCTTCTGTTGCTTAATCTTCACATACATCATGCATGGCATCGATAATCCACGGATTGCAAAACAATGACAAGAACATCTTTTCAAAACTATTTGAACAATTCTATTTCTGGTGAAATTATAAACCGAAAGACTGCACACAGCCAGAACACTCAAGCGCACCTGCCTTAAGTTTTGGTGGTGCAAAAATGTGGGGGTTCGAATTCCATATTAAGAATCACACTCTTGACGGAAATACATTACAAATCTATATTGCTAGCGGGGATGCCAAACCATGTGTCCTGCGCATTCGGATGGTTCTGCATGAAAGAGAATCCAGAAAAAGTTTGTTTTTCCCTCCTGAAGACAATCGGACATACTATTATTGGGTTGCTACATCGCCCGTTCTTTTCAGAGCACCACAACTCAGAGTGAGGTATGTCATGTACAATGTGTCACAAAAAGTCTTACTAGTCTGGAAAATGTATAAATGGGATGTAGAGTACAGGATTTGCTTTAGTGTTCTTAGGTTGACAGCAAAAAAAACTTTGCCGCTGTTTTCAGGTGTTCATACCATATAGAGCAATGCAAATTAAGTGCACATTGGAGGAACTATTGGCAACGCAACACCAATACTTGCGAAATAACCGTAATGTGTCAGCAGTCATGGACGACATCTCTCCCGCATGCATCTTGCAGGAGTTTTTACAACACGGCAATCACAAGCCCAGTTGATCATTTGTAATATTACATCATACCGGGGCCCTCCCATGGGGACAACAGTTCACCGATCAACACCGCAACATTACCAGGAGGAGAAGAGAAAAAAAAATGTACCCCCTCAAATTAACCAACAACTGAGCGGTAAACTAATTCACCGTGACGCGAAAACTGCATGAATTTTTCTGGTCGGCCATGCAGTGTGCGTTAAATTTATGCCAACATCCGTCAGCTTCATGTACTTAGTCTGTTAATTCACAGGTGCAGTTTGTTTATGTATGCCATTACCATTGAGCCTCAGTTGTTTGAACTTTTCAGCAGCGAATTCAACGGGGAATAAAACATCAGGTCGTCTGTCTTCCAGGCAGCTCAAATTAACAATTTTTATGGACAGAAACACATGACAAGTTGTGTTTGTGTTTACGTTGTACCAACATTTAGCTTAATATATATTTTTTTTAAATCAACAATAATTAGAGAAATTGTTTGCCTTATTTAGTCTTACAAATAGCTAATAGTTAATTACAGCACTTATTACATAAATTGCTATTATGACTAATGATGCACCAGTCACTTGACAAATAATAGACTTTTATCAACAAATACGTGATTATAATAGAAACTGAATTTTACAAAGGAAACTAAACGTAAAAAATGACAGAACTGACAGTTTTTACAAAAAGTTTTGACGGTTTTTGGTTACCTGTTCACAGAATAAATTCTTTTGCTGTTAGCTGACATCCTCTAGGTATCAATTGAAATATCAAGTAGCCCAGTCAACATACCAGAGTCATGATTAGAATGCAACATGGAATCCGACAAGAATCGTTTCCGCTTTCTTGTCTCTCAACAAAGTATTCCATTCAATAAATGCAGTGAATTCCTTTCACCAAGAGTTATGACTGTCAACTCCACATGTGAAATGTTGAAGGAACTGGTTTTAAAGAAAATGTGTTTCTCACTATTGTCTTTTTCAAATCTTTAGTTTTATATTGGAAAAAAGGGAATTTTTAAAATTATATTTTTAAACCAAGTGCACGCACATAAGAACTAGAAACTGGGGAAGTCACTCATAGTCCCCCCCAAATTCAGGCAAAAACAGTGGGGGAAATTTGGGCACAGCAAGAAGAAAACAAGTTGGAAAGAGAAAGTGAAAAGTACTTTTTACCCAGTATTAGAAATTAGTACATGATGTTTTTATCTACGTACAATTGCGGGGCAAATCAATCCCTCTGCCCACCTTAACCAAAGAGTCCCCATACGTCCATGAAATCCATGATCGAATCCCAAGTAGTTGTTGTTAATGTCCTAAAGGCAATCACATCCTAAAAACGGTGAAACACTAAGTAAACTGAAAACTCTGAAAACTCTTTACAGAACGCCAACCTTTGAAAACCGAGAGCCATCTAGACTCTCCTCTACTTCATCATCTAAAAAAAAAAAAAAAAAAAAACCACACTGACTCAGAGTCATCCCACTTTTTGACAGCACAGATGTCAGATCTTTAAATCTGCTGTGGGGATCTGTTAGTTCAGCCCACTGAATCTTTCAAAAATGAAGAACCATCAGGCTAAAAGGGTAGAAGACGTATTCTCCCTAAAGCCTAAGAGTGAAAAATAAAGATTGAGCTAAAAGGGAGCGATGGCAAAATGGCACAGGTCTTCGTCTTACACTGTAAGGAAAAAAATACATTACGCTTGGTTGATCAGGAGATAACACTGCCTCCTTATATGTTCTGTTTCCACAGTTTTGTGGAATTAAATCCATCTTTGAAATAATTTGTTTTAAATATGAAAACTGTTATGAGGCCAGATAAATTTAAATACCTGATTATTAGAGGAAACAAAATTGAGATGCCCAATATTAATCGATCTTAACATCTGTATACTTTGAGATGAATGCCCCTTGAAAGGTGATACTTAAAAAAAATACTACCAATAAAGGAACAAGTGCATTTTAAAGCAATGGATAATACTGGCAATATTCTAAACTAATTGTTTTCCCAATTTCTCAGAAACTGCATTTCAAGCAAAAATGTTTCAAGGAACAAGGAAAGTTTTCCACCTCTAATATCTTTATACCATATAAGTTACACTTTATGTATAAATCTACATTTTTTATATTTTCAATCTTACCAATGTTGAGAACGACCTTTAAAGCAAAGACAGCAAGCGTGTTTTACAATAATAATTTGTTTTTGTTTCTGTTTGATCTGAAGCTTTCTTCCTTGACCCGGTCTGACTGTTTGTTTCTCTCTCCCTCTCCCTCTCTCTCTCTCTCTGTCCAAACTGACACAAGGTGCAAAATACACTGATCAATATCCAGACCTTAACCCTAGCTCGCTGCTGCTTGAGTCTGGATTATGATCGAAGCAAGTCAGAAAAAATGTAACAAAATTGTACTGGCGGGGAAAAGAAACATTGGGTTCGATCCCAATGTAAGATAATGGTCAACCTAAGTGACTGGGAGGAGTGCGCTGGCACGTAGGCATCAACCCTGCCATATTCTGTTTGTATATCACGCGCTAAAGATCTGAGGAGCATGATAACATGGAATTTATACATTTATTCCGTGAATAATAAGGCCGGGAGAAACATATGTCAGATGGGTGAATGAGACTACTGTGTGGAATCAAAAATACTCACGACATTATTTCAAGGATGAGTTTTGACTTTGCTGGCTGTTTGATTTGCGGGTTGTAATTATTGCTTTCTTAAAAAAAAATGCGAAAGCCGTCATAAAATTTGGTGCATGGGTTGATGACTGTACATGCAAGTTTGCAGGTACTATAACGTGAAAGCTCTGCCACACAATTTATTTGCACCGGTAAAAATTTTGCGACCAAACCTCCAATCATGCCTGTGAAATAAAGCAAAAAGCTCCAGAGAGGCTTACATTTCCCCACAGATTGTCTGCAAATGGGCATGGGTTGTGGGCCCAATGGTTGGGTTTCAATGGATGAGGTTTTAAATTGCAACCCCCAATACAATGCTGACGGAAACTCTTTGAGTTTGTAAAAACCTTGTTATAATGGCAAGTGAATAGGGACGGGATGGGTGGATTAATGAATCTAACCGATGCAGAGTAACACTATGCATATCATTTCATCGAAAGACCATAAACCCCTCCGGTAGTTTTCTTGAATTTTAATCATATTTTGCACTCTCATTTATCGTGAAATTACATCGCTTGAAACCCAAAACTAAAAATGACTTCCTTGAGATAAAATTTATAACTATCTGATCCCATTCCACTGGGAATTTTATCAAGAATAAAGCAGGCCATCAAAATTATATGTTCTTTTAAAAATATTTTTTTGTGAATTTTTGTTTTGATTTAAGTACATTGGCTGGGTCACTGATAGTACTTTAATTCTCTAAGTGTTAAAGTTGCTGGTATGCAAGTGAATAGAAACGTGCATTATCTTTTCAAAAACATTATGAGCAAAAACAAAATGGTTGTTGGTTTGGAAGTCTAAAATTTGTATTTTTGATTGTGATATGCTGTATGTACAACAAAATATTTTCATATTGAGGCAGTTGAGATAGCCAACACCTGCGAAAAGGGCTCTTAAATTTCAAGCTCGTTTATGATTTTGTTTTTGAGTCCAGGTGCAACTGCAAACCTTCTCGGGTATGACTCCACAACGAAAACATCCTACCCTGCATCAACTGACTTTTTGTTCATCTTTTGAAACTGTACTGTGTTTCATCAGAAGCACATTTCCCCGCGTTTGTCGGCCTAACGCTGGGGAACAGGGGAAGTGTTGTACGAGTATCCATGTGGAAAATGTGCCCTCAATGGCTGGAATGCCTGGGCTAAGCTCCCACTCCACCGACCTGAATAGCTCACACCATCATGGTGTCAACACGAACCCCTCTGATGTGTTACATTTCTGCATTTAGCTCAGGCAGAATTTGGTTATCTTTGGCGGGTGAGCTGCCTCGTGCGTGTTTCCTTTTCTCCTGCTTATGTTGACTCTATAAGCACGCTTATATAAAGTGCACTAAAGTGCACACTGTACATGTACACATGGCTCCTTAACATAACACTACATGTACATGTACCATGTCGCAGTCAAACTGAAAAACGGATCAGAACCTAAAGGAGAGTCGGTCATTTTTTGTTTTTTACTTTTAAAGAAGTAATTTGTGACACTCCATGCAAGAACCAGGCACGTCTTGCTAAAACACAAAATTGGGTTTTCTTTGCTCATCAAATAACCCCTAATACGACCTACAATGTAAGTATTTCTCAATATTAAGAATGTTGAAGACATCACATCACATTTATATTACAGCAAACGTTTCTGTGATCTTCACTTTTAAAGCCTTTTCATCAGTTCCAAATATCTTCTAGTTTCCTTACACTGTTTACCGACAGGCCGTCTCGCTGTAATATTCAAATGACTATTTCATTGTGAATCAAAAAGCCGTAATAATTTCCATGGTAACGTGTCTTTCTCTGATGAGGCAACATCACCTAGGTTTCCGGCAGGCATAACTACAGAGGATGGATATGTAGCGCCACGTCTAAACCCACGCAGTCTTGTGTCCAGAGCGTTGTAACTCAAACTGGCCACACCGCTAGTGGCTTCTTTACAGGGGGACTTCGGAGTGTGACGCCTGATTAGGTTTGGATGTCAAGTCAACCATGGCCCCAGGATTTTCCCCCGAAGAAATACGAGAGTTTAATTCGCCATGGCAACATTCTACAACTGTTTCGTGTTTGACTATTGTATATTTTAAGGAATACAGATTAAACATGAAATATATTTCGACTTAGAATTCATGTAATAACATTCTTTGCTTTTGCGTAGCATGGCTAAATGAGCTTTTCTACACAAGCATATCCGCCGCCAAGGTTTGCAAACAACTCTTTCATTCTATACGATAATTCCCTTTCATACAAAGACTGCACATGTGTCCCTTTCATGGTGAAATTAGATAACAATATGAAAATATTTTGTGGCATTACATATTTGTTGTGAACGGATTTGTTCTTCTTGTACAGGCCCGAGGACTCATAAATGACCCCAGATGTACCCAAAGCAAAGCTGAAGTACAAGATGCTGAAAAGGATTACTTCGATTCCAATAAGTAACTACATTACTGCAGAGAGCTCCTCGGCATATAATGTGTTGCTTAAAAGAAAACCTAGTTGCTTATTCATACACTTCAACTCCCCCTCAAATAAAACTTCATATTGAAAATGATTAAGTGGAGGACTCTATCCATCAGTACTGATATAACCACGATATATTGCACCCAAAAGCATCCGTTATTGGCATTTTGGTTGAGCAGTAATACAACATAATGCCTGAATGCGTGCACATGCATGAAGGCCATTGCTGTTATACACTTGTTGATTGCGTACGGTTGGTCTACTGTCGACCGGCTGCCAGACCCTATATGCACAAAATAATTAACCATGGAGTTCGAGCCTTTTGGATTTGCTCGTGGTGATCCAACACATGGTACGTATTACAAAAAGACAATAGTGATGTTCAATGGTCTCCATATAGCTACACAGTCATCCTTATTGCAGACAATACACTGCACATAGCCAGTAATCTGCACAGTCATAATACACTGTTTATGTAAGATGGAATAAATTCATTGACAAATTTCTCTTTCTTTCTGGGGTTACCATTAGCCTATTTTCATCCTCCACATTGGGAATCAGTAGGTTTTACATGGAAGTAATCGGAAAGAACAAGTCACTGAATCAGTGCGCTGTAAAACAGCCGGGAATAATTCCTTGGCTTGTGTGGCAAGTAGTGTGCGCTATTATGTAACGGGCCTTTGTTTTTTGTTGCGAATTGTGCCTATTGTAAGGTGAGATATTTCCTGTAGTAGAATGTGCAACCCCTCATCTCAGCATTTTATGAGTCAATCAATGTTGTCCTTGGACATTAACAATGGCAGCCATAAGATTATGATGAAGCTCACCTAACAAAATGCTGTACCTACGTGTAACCTAAATGGAGGACTGACTCAACCAGACACTGCTTTTCCATCTGATGAACTTGAAGTAGTATCTACATTTTCCTTTTAACTACATACAACATAGAACGATACTAAATCCAAATCTCACAAGTGCAAACAAAACAAAAATTGCTTAACCTGGAAGACCTTGCTTCGCAGAAACAGGTGACAAGCCAAGCAATTCATATTATGAGAACTGGTGCCCCGGCAGATTCCTATGCTTAGCTTTTTTCCCCTGCTGACCACTGTATCAACCAGCATGAAATTTCACCACAGGTCCAAGGTAACAAAATTTGATGCATCAAAACGTTCCAGAAAAGCACAATGCAATACGTAGCACCTTTAAATACCAGGGCCCAATTTCAAAGAGCTGCTTATAAGCACCAAAATTCGTCAGGCAGAAGAATATGGTGACCAGCCAAAATACCATGTCACATGTACCATCTGTGACTGGTATCCTGCCCATTTTCACTAAGCTGAAAACTGTTAAGCAGTATCCGTTGCTCTATGAAATAGGCCCTGATCCTTGATCATGAATTGCAGACCAGCAAAGACATGGTACACAGAAAAAGGTCGCCCTGAATTGGCGGCTACGGCTTCGACTGTTGCTAAGAATGTTGCTAAGGACGTCCTATACTTCAACGCATGATGACATTGTGATCCAGCCATAGCCGTAGCTGTAGCCGCCAGTTCGGACATGGCCTACCATCCATGATTCAATCCAACAGGTCATATGTCAATAAATCATTAATATCATTTCCCAACAGTAGCAATCAATAGAGCATCAGACTATGCTGCTTCTGCCGCTGCTGTACACAACATTGTGTACTGCTGATCTCTGAGTCAATACGCTTCAGACAAGTCCGCTGCTTTTTAATCAGATTATACCGAGCCTCAATGGTGACATTCTCTGATACAATCACTATTTACTCATGTTTAGTCTACAACAAACATCTCACAAGTACTAATTGTTTCCCTACCTATATTTGTTGTTAGTTTTGATGTTGCTATTATTATTATCATTAAATATTGACGGGATACAAAATAACTAAAGCCTGTATGAGTTAAGATATTGGAGAGGAAAGACAAAGAAAGCAATTTTTTGTTACCAAACAGAATCTTTTGTTTTTTGCATTAGGTAGAAGTTAAAAACAATTTTTTCCTATTATAATTCTTTCAAGTACAGATAAAGCCCTGTAAGACGTCAATGAACATTTTAACATATACCGTAAAACAATTTTTACCACAAATTGTTGCTTATTGCTTAATTGTGTCGGACGCTCCAAAATATTTCACAGTATCAAATCATTCACGGGAAACCATCTCCAAAATGCTTTATAGTGTTCATGGTTACTAGACGGTCAATGAAATGATGACCAATAATATGATGACCGTAACATGAGTCATTGCTATCTCTGCTCCCCGAAAGCTCGAGTTTCTCTGCTCCTCAAAAAAGAAGAAGACCAAAAAAAGCCATACAAAAGCCATTGTCCTATACAGAGGAAAACACATCATCTCTAACCATTCACCTGCACCAACCGCACCACGTGAATCTCAGCATCATCAAATATCACAAGGGGTGAGGGGGTCTTTCAAAAATGGCTGCCGTTATTGAAATAGAGATAAAAGGCACTGTAGAGGTTGATAAGGCAACCACGGTGGAAGGGTGATCCTGGCTAGAGCCCAAGATGAAAGAGATCATGTCTGAGACTTTTACATGCATAAGAGACGGTCAAAATAGCTGGTGATAGTTGCCCACCCTCATGAAAGCGGATTACGATATCTATTTATGAGGTTGGCATATTCATTGAAATCAGGAAGATACTCAAATTGGGAATTGTGTTGCATGATTTGATTTTAGTATACCCCTTCCCCCCCCCCTTCACCATTTTGTTTTCAACCAAATAAGAAGACCACGGTTCAAGTTATTCAGTTGGATTTCAAATACAACAAAATTTGAAGGGGGGAAAGGGTTGTGAGTGATTGTAAGCAAATACTAACTATCTATTGCTGACAAGCTATCTTTTATAACTTGATAGAATATTTTGAGAATGACATGAACAATATTTATCATATAATTATGAATTAAAACATGAAGTTACCAAGATAACTTAAATCAAACTTAAAGGTATTAAACAGGATTGGGAAGAATACAAAACATCACTGTTTCATTTTAAGCGGAAGCTTAATGATGATGAAATTCAATCTAGAACAGTTTTTGTGTGTGAAATATTTCCCTCTGAAATGAGACAAATGTATCTGAAAACCTAAAAACGAAACAAATTTCGGTTGATACAACCAAAATTAAGGACAACGCATTTACACGCTGAAAACTGTGCATGGTTTTCACTATTTTCTCCCGGCTCACACAACGAGTTCAGCAAAAATTTTCACAGGTTTGTTATTTCATGTTTGTGGTTGATCACACAAAACGTGAACACTGACTGCAACTATTTTGTCAGCTCCATCAATCCTGTATAATACCTTTAAACTTTATGTCCTTAAGCAGAAAATACCAAATTTTTCCCCCTCACTCTTCCTCCACTGAAGAGTTGGATGAACGGTCTATCTCATGAATTTTTAAGAGAAATACAAACACAGCCCTTTATTTTGAACTGAATTACATGTTTACAGACAGCTTGTATACTCAAAATAGCACTAATGATATTGACCAGGTCAACACGGGCAAATTGGATGTTGCAGCAAGGCACTGTAGAGGATGATAATTAAGCAAGGATCGCTTGGAGCAGGGAAAACTGAAGTCACTTAAAGGGATAGGATGGGACTGCACGTTGAAGTCTCTACACAAGAGTTTATTCATTTAAACCACCCAGTCTTTAAGACACAAACAATTTACTATCAAAAATGTATTCCTCAACGGTTGGTCCCCCGCCCCTCCACTTTTTTTAATGGTTTTTGGGAAAGCCTATGAAATCAATGACCTATGACCAGACAAAATATCGTCACTTGTTAAAGTTGTCTCCACGAATGCAAGCTTTTCTCGTGCCATGTGAAAAGGAAAGGGTTTACAGTTTAAAAAAAAATCCAGAATATGGATTGTGAGGAAGGTTGACACCTGTCCCACTTACCCATCCTTCATGTAAACAATAACCAAGGATCTTTCCTGATAGGTCATGAATACATCCCTAAACGGAAATAACAATTGAGTAAGCCTCTCAAATCTTCCAAACTATTCTTTGAGAGCCATCGCCGGGGCGAGGGGACAAGAAGGAAAAAGAATTATGAAGGACTCTCCATCAAAACAAAAAAAATAGCCCTGAGAGAGTACATGAATCTCAGACGCCCGATGATAATGCTCAGGTTACGGGCCCGTCAAAGTTGTTTTTAATGTATACAGCAGTCCGGAGTAAAGGGGACCGGGGAATGGCTCTTAACATTGGCTCTTAACGATGGGAACAGGATGTAATGCCCGAGGATCCATTGGCGAAAAAATCAATGTACTACCAATTTGCTGACCAATCAGACTTAAAGCAACCTATTTCAGGAATGATATTTTGACCATTGGAAAAAAAAAATTTTCACGAGGGCAACAAAAACAATTGGAGTTCAGAGTCACATCAGGAAGAAAATCATGCCTGTATTGGCATAACATGCTGGTTTAGCACTTATACAGCAAGCCTGGAATTACACTGAGGCCATTGCCTTTCTTGGCCTTGGTGCTCCTTCTTAGTTTTCCAACAGAAGTGCCCTTTGCAAAATGAAAATGGCCTTGCCCCCTCAAAGATGAAATGCCAGGCATGTACTTCTATTTCTGAAACGCACAGTGTTTTACTGTGTTTACCTCCATGGTTAAGACAACTTATAGCTTTGCATGGTGCGCTAGACATGAAGGAAACGTGTACAGTTGATGTGAGTATCCAAGAAGACCTTGGTTTTGAAAAGGTGAACTAATGAAGTGTGGGAGATTTACTTCTGAAATGTTCAAGCTGTCATCAATAGAGCTTCAACAACAAAGGCCCAATGGGTATACCCACTAGTCAGAGGAACTCAAATTCTTAGAAAGACTGTGTACCATCAAAGCCTAGAGCTAATAAACCTGTACCACCATGCACTGTTAAGAAACTGCCACAGTTATCCACCTTTCCTTATCCACATTTTCAATTTGAGATTTTTAAAAAGAATTAACCAATAACGCCTTTGAATTATTTATAATATGCAGTTTTATTATTATAATTTCTGGTAATAAAACCAAGAGACACCCAACAGCAAATTTCTTTGCTAAGCAAAAAATGAGTGGCGCACCAGTCGCAACAATGTAAACTTCATGGAATTTGGGCTGGTAACCTGTTTCTGCTAAGCAAGATTTTCTGTCCTTAGCAGTTTTTGTGCTTACAGGCTTTATCAAGTAAGGCCCAGTTTATTATGGCCCTCTGTCCTACAAAACAACCTAAGTTATTAATATTATTTCACCTGAACAAACCCTCTTATCCCCAAGTGCTTCCAAACCAATAAACCACACGAAGAGATAAATGCATGTCCCACAGATTTCTAAAGAAATCAAAATCCAACACTTGGCCTGAACCAGGCTAGACGAGAATCGCTTGCCTATTGGGACAACAGGACAATCCAAAAAGGTGTGATAACGCTGCAGTCTTCATCCCATTGCACGTTATCGCCCCCTGGTTGCCGAGTTACTGGCAAGCGTCTATGACAGTACCTCCTTGGTCGTGTGGGTAGCGTTGATATATCATTGTTGACGAGTGGATGTAGGTCATCAAATGTTGATGGCGGAAGTATTTCAAGAATATATCTACATAAATGTAGGCTGTTGATGTTGGCTTGAGTTAGGGACAAGGGTGTATACATGTACCTCCAGGAATACATAGACACGGTTGAGGTTAAACATATCTCCTTCCACAGTCCAGCTGTAATTTTATCAGCTGAAAAATAGTATGGCTTGGGGAAAAAGCTGATGAATGATTTTCCCAGAAGTGTATTTTTAGACTGCTTGTTCTCGATCGCTTTGACAGTAAGACTATGGTGAGACCCATGTAATGTAAACCTGGTTATTTCACACCAGGTGATATACATGGACTTGATGGAGTCCAGCAACAAATCTATCATGAAATAAAGTCAAGATTAACAGGGAGAAAACCCACAGAGGCAACATGGCTACCTATAGTTTTGCCTGTTCCTGTTTTTCTTTTTAATGTAATGCCTGATGGTTATGGGTTACGTAATAGCTCATGGCCCCTGGTGAGTTTCCAAGGCATGTTAAGGTCAAGTGGGGGGGGGGGGGGGGAGACCTCTGCACCATGCTTTGGAGGCATAATAATAATATGCTAACAAAGCTTTTAATGCAGTGTAATTGGCCAAATAAGTTCTTTAATGATATCTAACAGAAACCCAAACATATAGGGAAGGCCAAGGAATAGTTTAACCATGCAGGCATAACACATAGTTTAACCATCGCCCCGCCCCCCATTTATTGCCATGTAGTTATTTCAAACACCCCTTATATAAACACACTACTAATGAGTATCTACATAAATCACAAAATGTAACAAACAAATTGTCGTCTTTCTTAATCTCAAGGATCAGGTTGCAAAATGAGCCCATAGACTTGGATACAATAGAAATAATTGTATACGTATTAAAAAAGAAGGAAAAGAGAAAAAGAAAAAAAAAACTCAAAACAAAATACACTAATAAATCCTTACTGTCAATGTCTCAAGGCACACTACACTTCCAAGGAATAATACAAGTTGATGTCCATAGTAGAAAATGCAGATGATCATAATGCTTTTATTTTCTAAACGTTTACAGTGCATGGCCTCTTAACTAATTTTTCAATCAATGCTCACAGTATCAACATACAGGGGAAGTTTGACCTTCATGTTTATTATGTAGTAACTAGATAAGCCAGAATGTCAGGTATAACTTATGTTTGGTCAGTAATAAAAGCTATACAGTCAACCTGCATCAGTTGTGATGGGCTGGGCATGTGGTTACATTACTGTGTGTCTGGATCACCCTGTATGTTTTTAAGGTTACAATGGTTGTAGATCAGTTTTATAAGGGGGTAAATAACAAACCTACAAAGATCTTCCGAGAAAGAAAGACAAAAACTAGGACTGATACCAAGAATGACGATCCTACAGCTTTTTTTGTTTCTCAAGTTGGAGTCAGTGAAACCATAATGAGGCTGGAAGTTAGAAATAGTCTGGACATTTTTGTTGCATAAACACAATAATGTGTTTATCGGTGTCATTGCAGGGAACAAGACCAAAGATGTCCGCAGATGGATGAACATACTACATGTGCACACTGCATGAAACAAGCTGAATGATTCATTGTTTAAATGTGTGTTCAATTCACCTTACTTATTTCAAACTGTCTGTAAATTTTTAAGAAAACAAGCCGAATGATTCATTGCACATATTAAGTGTGTATTCATTCACTATTGCATACTATTTCAAATTGTCCATAGATTTTACATCTGCAAACTGCATGAAGCAGGCAGAATTATTTCTTCACCGTTTTCTATTTTAGTTATTTCATAACTTGTTTCATACTGCCAGTAGATTTATTTTTAAACCCTCATGACCGTTGACAGTTTAACGGGTGTATAAGTGGTTCCCTTTTCACACTCAGTGAGAACATGACTTTATCTCAAACTACAATCCTAATCTTGAATTTCCCTCCTAAGGATGTTGAATGTTAAAAAGGATACTGCCCTGAATGTCAGCAAGTCTTTAATGTCACATTGTGAAAGAGTTACACAGCCACAACGTGCAGGCAAGGGCATAGACCCTTCTTCCCTCAAGTCAAGCAATTCTTTCAAGTTTCCGGTTTTAAACTAAACAAATTTATAGAATGTAGGGGGAAAATATAGACAAGATTTGCCTACAGGTAGTTCCAGTAACTTGTGTCAGTTTTTGCACATAATTAGAGTGAGAAATAGGCAGTAATACCTTGATGATTGAAGATTGTTTATTCCTCTTAGGTAACAAGTGGAATAACTTGACCACCGTGGTGTCAAACGGTGTCCATTTTGACGAGGCAAGTAAACCCTCCCCGCTCTTCCCAATGGCTAATATTGATTGAAGGCATCATTAGGCAAAACAATTAAATTGAAGATGACAGCAAGACGCCGCTACCAGAGTCCATCTGTGCATCCATGCATAGCAGCACGTACACTAACAAAATCCTGATCGCATTTTACTCACAAGCTGCAGATTCTTGCCATGTCAATCAGCATAAACCATTCTCTAATTATGAAAAAAAAAAAATGTCATGGTCAGGTCAAGTTGTAAGCGACCTTCGCTACAGCGACAATGATGGACGTCGAGTTCGCTTCTTCGTTACTACACAACTTTTCCACTCAAATTTGTTGCGAAGGCATGCATACGCCTCACTGATCACAATTTGTCCCTATATCCAACAGCTTATTAAAGTCAGGCCGTATTTTCCCCATCCCCCACCTTATAAGAGAAGACCTGCACAGCGCTGAGATGCATCCATGCGGGTAATTATCGAGAGGAAAACGGTAAAGTCAGAAGGGGGAGAAAGCCTTCAGCTTTGGGGGAAGAGTGGATTTTGCAATAAAAAAAATATATATAAAAAAACAGTCCGAGTGAGTCAGACTCGATGGGGGTGTTTTTTTCGGAGAACATCATATGCTCTGAAGAACGCATGATTCAATGCTCACCCACTCGACAAGGACAGCACTAATGCCTAAAAGTCTGTTCAAAGGAGAAAGAGGAGGGGATGGACTCAAGAAGAGAAGGTTTGACCCTGGACTTGGAACCCTAAACTACCGTATATAAATCGTTTGTCGGGGAAAAAGCTGAAATTCACTCACTGCCTCGCAAAATCTGAAGATGACACTGCAGATAAACCCTGCAAGTTTCTATGAAAATTGTAGTCTCCTTTGTGCAGGGGAGGAACCTACTTTTTTTTTGAAAGTTGAGGAAAAGGGAGCAGTTTACCACAGAGGAAGGAAACAACTTCACATGTATGTACATAAATCTTGAGAAGGACAATCTTCTCTTAAGTACAGGACACTGTTAATTATGGCTAATTATTGTATGAATTTGATTAGTCATTTAGTTTTTGCATTGTAAAGGAGGGTTGGACGTGATACAATCAGCATTGCATGTGCATGTTACACACTTCTAGGGTGTATACCAAGGGTCATGGAGAAAGTGTTTGACGGTGAAAAAAAAAAAGCGGGGAACAAACATAACAGAAGCTGAAACACAAAATTATGTACACAGCAAAACTAAAGGGGATTTCTTTTCAACAACAAAAATGGCTGGCAAGTTTTTTGTGCGATACTTTGCATTTCATTGCATGTTTGCAGTGAGGATTTGGGGCATTGAAAACTCTATTCAAGGAAAGTCACAGCATAACCAGTGGTTTGGAATTTCCAGCAACAATTTCTACAACTCAATAAGGACCATTTCTAAGCAGCCAATATCTATGACATCATGGTGATATCCACATCTCCACTCAACACCTAAGGCCGACCTTTTCATAGAAAGGATATTTCAAAACTCTACACTGTGTGGGCACCCTCAGATCACAAGTGCCTCACACAAAAAACAGACATTTTGATTACAAAACAGAGCTGAAGTCCTCGCCCACAAAATGTAGCTATGTTTTTCGGAACATGCAACTTATTTCCATAAAAGTACAAATATTCCATCTTAAAAAAATCAGACAAGTGCGTAAGTGCCCTGGCCACCTTAAGCACACATTTCCAGTATATCTTATTACAACAAATATCACAATTTTCAGACATCTAAAATGAAGCGGACGATATAAAATTACAAAAGCATATTCATCCAAAAGTGAAATGTTCAAATATCTCCGCTCAAGCAATACCTCCTGAGCAGTGTTTTTCTTAAGCAAGGCAGCCCTCCTTAAGAAAAATACTACTACCTCAAGTGTATTCAGTGTAGCACAGTGGGCATCTCCGGTTACAGCTGGCCTAATAAGCCATTCAATCCTTGCCACCAAGTACTCAGTCCAGCATGGCCTACAGACTTCTGGTGGGTTTCCTACTTAGCATCGGGCAATGTTTAAAAAAACTTCTTTTTTTCCCAGCTTTTTGCAAGATCTTCGCACAGCCATGTTTGGGGAGTTTGTGAGAGACTGGGTTTCTCAAAGTCTGTTCTTTCCAATGCTTTATGAACCACTCACATCGCACCCAATTTGCACACCAAGGTGAAATATTGTTGGGAGGTTTTAGTCTTCAAGATTCTACTCCTCTATTTTTTAATAAACCAGCAATTTGGTGCAATTTTAGCAAATGGTATCCTTGACAGTATGTCCATACGTGGAGGCACTGATTAAGAGATGCCTCAGAGGAAATTTCGATTGTGGTTATATTGAGAACAAAAATAGATCAGAATCAAGGACATTGTTCACATCTTCTTGTTTACATCTTCACTGATGTGGACTGGGGTCGAGATGTGCATTTCCGAGGTTAAAAAGGAAGACGTAAAAGGGTTCTTATCGAACAATCATTTTTTGATGTTCCTTTTTGACGGTGTAATAAACACTACGCACTCGGTCTTTATTGTAGATAAAATGAGGTAACAAAAAAGTCCTTTGAAGCCCCTATATTTGATTGTTTAACCATAATTTCCTCCATCAAGGCTTCTTCAAAATGTCACTTAAAACTTTGCCCTTACCCCTGAGCATGACCGAGAGAAGATGGAAACAAACTATTAAAAAAAACCAGACTTTTAAACTAACCAAATTCTACAGAATGTTTTTTTGACAAAAACCCTCCTACTCTTGTTAGCATTTTCCTGCGAGCTGACCATCCATTTAAAACCATTCAACTGCACAGGTTGTGTATGGTGGCACAACTAACTGTGCACAGAACTTAACTCTGTACATGTAGGCCTACATGATTGGCTGCATGTTGCACCACAGCACCTTGTAAACCATTACATGGTGCTATGTAAGGGAAAAAGGTCTCATACTTCAACAAAACGTAGCTCCAAATACCTTGCAGGAAAAATGAGGGATTTGGGCGCTATATAAGAAGCCACTACTATTATTATGTATGCAGGGACTGTACTGTGCAGATGCATTCATTATGATATTTATGGTGTTGTTGATCTTATCATTCAAAGCCACAGTGACTGATATGGCATGAGCAGAAAAAATGAGAATTAAATCTAAAATAATGAATGAATCCACTACATACACACAATGTTCCACTAGCGATGCATAAAAAAGCCTTTTCAGGTGACAAGATCCAATGTGTGACCTACTACAAATTAGAGTCAAGTTGGCAAGTGTTATTGGCAGACACGGCCTTGAATTACAAAGTCAAAGTTTAACTAGATATGTACATGTTGGAATGTACAAATTTCTCAAGCCTCAGAATATGATCTCATTGCTGAAAAACCCAATTGGTTATTCTTAGAAAGCCTCGTTCTACTGAATCGAGACATGGTCAACCTTAATGCAAGGCCCAATTTCATAAAGCAGAAATAAAAACTGCTTGGCAAATTTCTTTGCTCAGCAAAAAAATAAATAAATAAATGAGTGGGGCACCAGTTGCAAAAATGTAATCTTCATGAAGTCTTGGCTGGTTACCCACTTCTGCTTAGCAAAGAGTTTTTGTGCCTCGGCCTTCATGGTCCATGAAATTGGGGCCATACAAGCATGGCTCAATTTCATGGCACTGCTTACTGCAGAATTCTGCGCTTACAGTCACCATTCTCTGCCTTCAGGAGTAATACAATTTCTGCACTAGCTGTGTAAGCAAAAAACCCTTTGTAACATGAAGTACGTATGCACCCAAGCAAAAAGTTCCTTGCTCAACTAATGTTAAGACCGGACAGTTCTGCTACTGTAAGCATAAGTTTTTCGCTTCTGTAAGCAGAGCAATGAAAGTGGGCCCAGGTCAGGATTTATTCTGGACCTTATCCTCCGTAGGAATTTCAACTAGCACTGTTCCAACAGCTGAGCTACATGGCTGTTATTAATGCTGCTGCGATGTTTTCTTCCTCCTTTCTGCTGTAGTTTGTCCAAACACTACACAAGCTTCAGAGGGATTAACTTGAGACGGCCGAGGGATGAGGTATTCTCACCCTTCAAAAAAAAAAAAAAAAAAAGGAGACGAAAAAATAGAAAAGAAAACCTGCTGCATGCGGATGTCTGTCACATAAAGACACACACACACACACAGTGAAATATTTACGTCACCGTAGAGGAAAGAGTTTTATAGCGTCACTCAAAAACAAACTACCTGCACAACAGAAATACTGTAAGGTGTCAGAATGCTTGGATTCTTTAAGATGTTTTAAGAACTTGGAATGAGGAAATGAAAACCTCTTCAGTGGGGCGTCATTGTTAGTTTATTTGAGTGTCACTTGTTTGTGATCATTCTACTTCCGCGAAGAGGAAATGATAACTTAATCCTCCCTTCGAGTTGAAAGACTGAAATGTAATGAGGTATTTGAGAAAGAAAAAAACAATCTTGTGAATAAACAATTAGACTAAAGAAATCCATCTGATGATTAAATAAAACAAACTAAGAGAACTGTCTCTGGGATTCAGAATTGTTCACTGATAAAACTATCAATTATGTTTTTTCACCGAAAAACCCCAATTTGTTTCAGATTTTTTTTTTTTTATGATTCTGAAAAAGCAGAAATTACTAAAGCAGAATACTACATGTATTACGAAGACAAAAATCCTCTATTTATTATTTGATGCAATCACAGTCTTTATGCAAAGTCAGTAAAAATCAGCATAATATTTTCTAAATGTGGAGAGTGGGGACTCCTTTCATGTTCAGAATTTATGCTGTTTTTTCCAGGGTGCTACTGCTAGCAAAAGCTGTCAGTGCCGATGTACAACAAGGAAAAATAAAAACTGACTGGTTGTGGTGGAATGCCATCACCTTGGGCTCCGTTAAAAGGCCGGTCAGTCGAAGAAGCTTCTACATAATAATGCAGCATCTCCTCGACAAATCAGATCATCTTCTGCATATCCTTGAATCTGAGCCATCTTCCCAAATTGTTAAGTCTCTCTGAGAAGTCTTCAATGATGGGAAAAACATCTTTCAGTTACTGGTGTGGATCTCACACAAGAGTGATTGATAAAAACACATGACAGGGAGGAAAAGTGCAGCAAACCTCTTCGAGAATCCGTGTGATTATTAAAATAACCAACACATCATCAGAGACGGTTTAAGATGCTTTTTAATATGGAGCACATATTTTTGCTGGGCACTTAGCTGTAGGGATTCTTAAAACACGCGGCCAACTTAGGTAATTGTCAAAGACCTGTATCTGCACTTAGTGTTACCAACGCACATGAAATAACGACCAGTGAAAGTTGAAGCTCAACTCACCAATGGAGGCACAAGAAAACAGTGAAGAACCCTATTTCAAACATCAGGTTTTGGACTTGCAAGATCACAACTAATTGTTTTACCCCCCAAAGAGTAGCATTTCAGGCAAAAATAGTTCAAGGGAAGTTTTTCACCATGACTATATTTATACCTTGTAAGTTATGTGCGCAAATCTGTGAACACTTACATTGCCAACCTTACGAATGCTTTCTTTCTCTATCTCTTTTGTGTAGCCCACACCTCCAGTGGCCTTTTGAGCACACCCTTTAAGTACCATCTTAAAAACACCCAGTAATATTTTGAATGCATTTCCAAATGTCAAAAGATTTGATGAAATCAAAGGATACTGTGCAATTAGTGAGAGCTGGTATAATCTATTTTAACAAATCAATAACATTAACACATGTTGGTAAATTGGTGGTAAAGTTTGTGAGCATTACATTAACACATGTTGGTGAATTGGTGGTAAAATTTGTGAGCATTTGTACACTCTTGGTACAGTTTTGATCGACATTATTTACTCAAAAAGCAGGTTCAAGATAATGCTCGTTATGATTGTTGTAATTTTAATTTGGTTTATTTTAATTACAAATCCATTAGCACAATTAGCACCAATAACAGGATGAATAGAAAACGAGAAGAAATGTTCTATTTCACATTTGGGAGTAAAACCCAAAACAGGGACACCCAAGGGATGATTGAAAAACCCAAATGCAAGGCTCCGGTCCGAGGTGGGATTCGAACCGAGGTCCACAGAGGTGAAAGATAGGGGGAAAAAAAACACTGAGCCAACATGATTCCCTGATTAATGTCAATATGGAATGATTGTAGTAGCCGAATCTATTTGATATTATTTCATTTTATCCAGTCAATCAAAGAAAAACAACTTTGCATGCAATAAGCTTCAGTATTTCTGGTCTTTTTTTCACATTATGATCACAGTTTAAGCAACCTCCAAAGGACTGATTACCAGTGTTTCAGTGACACAGAGCTCCACATTGCTCCCAATAATAAGGACGATTGTGCCGTGCAATGTATTTTGCACAAATATTTGAATAAAGAGAGTTGCCGATGACTTTGTTGAGACTTCATTAATTAGCGGTTCCTCAGGACACAGTGTTCATATTGAACAAGTCAATATGCCGAGCGTGGGATACTGCCACAGGTCCCGGAACAGTGTATGTTAACCTGTAGCTGTTTGTTTTAATTGTGGTGTGGTGGGTGCCTTTATATTTCTAAATCATCGCAGACATTTCTCTTTGAAAACTCTGAATCCATGCTGTCACAAAGCCACTACTGTTGCATGACTAAACAACAGTATATTTTTGTCTTAAAAAAAAAAAAAAAACCTAAAAAAAAAAAAACCTCAGAAGCCTGGGGCAAGATCATGCGCAGCGAGCTGTTATGACTACAGCCAACAATGAAGACTCGGGTACTAATACAACTTGTTTGAATATAAAAGCTGTTTGATAGAGATGTGAACTTTCTACTTGTCCGAAAACAAAATTCTAAGAATGTTTTGTTGTTTTCAGAGTAAATTTTCAATACTAAGGTTAGCATATTTCTGAGAGTCCTGTCCGACTTTACTTCCCACGGCTAAAGAACAAACAGCATAGCCTAATGATTTAACCATGGACGGTGGAATCCTTCCTACATGATTTATACATAGTTCAACCGATCTGCATGTAAAACATGTCCGTCAAGAGCAAGCACCCCAGCATTTGTAAGAGAGGGAGAGAGAGAGGGGGGATTATACTGCAGAGGGATGAATATTTCAGGGAAATATTGGTGACGGAGGCAGGGACTATCAATCACTCGTCATTGTCACTGCTTCCTCATCCCATCATTATGGTGTTCGAGTCAACGAGATAAAAGCAACCAGACCGCATGTACAGAATGAATAATAGATTGCTCTGGCACTCTTTTCACTCGGACAATTGGCTTCAAAGTTACGTGTACACACATGCACACACACTCCCCCCCCCATAGCTCAAACAATTCAATACAAGACGACTACCTTTTCTTAGGACGCTGCCCCAAGACCTATGAATTGTTCCCAGTGTGCACTTAATCTGATTCAGCCATGCACCTTTTCTGTACTTGGATTAGAATTCATCTCAAACGTGCCCCATGTGGGAAAATAGACAAGCAATCAACATGTATGAGAACAGGGTGCAACACATAAATTTGGTCGGTTATGATACTGCACTGCCTGCACAGTGCGTGCGGAGTTTATTCTAAGGTGTTATTAGGGTGCTTCACTGTAGCGCTGTATATCTTGCGGCAAATAAATGAGAGGTTTTATATGCGAGGTGTTCCCAAGAGTTTTTCTGTTTGACTTAATTTTCGACTTGATCAGTCTGCTATAGCCCAATTGATTGATAATATACTGCCCATTGATAACATTGAGGCTCCTGGTTCTGGAAAACATCACTGATGAATCATACAGTACATGCTAAGATTTGTACCTCCAGCCATATTCCGAAATGTAACAGACATGATATCATTATCAACATTTCAAAAGAGAAAACTCTTAGTACGCTACATACATGTCGTAGTCTACTACTAATGTATTCCCATTTGATATCCATTAAGAAGAAGTCATAAATTAGGGTAAGGTCTGGCATCTGTAATTATTTTAACAGATTTTTAAAAAATGAGTGGTTATTTCCCCTCATTTCAAAAAATAAAAATAGGTTAAAAGCTTTTGTGAATGCAAAAAAAAGAAAACATCAATTAACTCTTGCAACATGTGCATTACAATGTTTAGGTGGCTTTGTATCGCATGCAAATGAAGTTTGTTGTAGAAGAATCTACATCGCCTTCATCTGTTGAGGTGTTGTAATTCATTGAAGGAAACAAGAACTGTTGTGTTTGCTCTTCTATCATTTCATCAGCTGGGTCAGTGAATGATTTTTAATTCTCCCCCTTTTTGCCCAGTGTGAATTGGTTTTTTGGGGTCAACTTCCAAAAGTTACTTATTTTTATGTAATGCATGCAATTCATGCAGAATGGAATTGCGTACAGGTATCGAGAAAAAGAATGTGTTTGCACTGTGAAGACAAAAATAAAGTCACTAAGCAGTTTTCAAATTCGCCAACTGAAGATGGTTGCATAGGATGGAGATGGAATTAAGGCAGCAGTGCAAACATTGTGGACAAAACAACAAACTTTAAGATGACTTTATGATTTATCTGTTATCTTTATGCTTAAATATTTGTTTCATTTCAACAAAAGCTTCAATCCCTCTGTCTCTCGGTCCAACACACACAGTGCAAGCGCATCCACAACTTCAATTTCTGCTTTTCTTTAGAATTTATTCAGATGTTTAACCACATACAATCGGAGCTGACCTTAATAACGCTCCGAGGTGCCAATCACGGGCCCTTTGACCCAACAGGTAAATAATGATCTCACCCAGGAACGTTTAAATCTCTGTTTGTGCTGGCAGATTGGGGCAATAAAGCGTGTATTTTGGCGTGACTAAATCACTGTACATGGTTTGATTATTTTTTCTTCCTTTCTTCCCAAAGGCAAACTCTGTGTAGCTTTATGCTTGGGCATGTGAGTCACTTGCATATACATGGTCCGTTTGCTCCAGTTTTATGTGGTTGGGAATAATGAAGTGCATTATATTATGATGGATACTTCAGGAACATTCCTTGGTTTTGCTGAGGGGTATTTTGTTTTAGCTTTGTATCCTTTTGCCAGTGATTTTCCCCAGCCATGGTGTAATGGTGTCAAAAATATAAGTCTTCCCGTTCTGTCGATATACATGTACTTTAATCAAATACATTGTATGTTAGAAATAAAAAACTATGGGATTATGTTGAAAGACCGGCTCTTAACAACACATCGTCTGTTTTTACTGCTTGCATATACCGGCAATAAATGCTCCAAAGCTCTGACATATGAGGGTATGAATTTGTCCACCTCGCCACACTTTATAACTAGATCAGAGCTGGCTGTAAACGCCACTCTGTTGTTTTGTGGTGAACTGATGCTGTACAGGGTGATTAAAGCAATCACCCATGACTGTCCACAGGGGCACAGGGGTGTGTATAGGCTCCAGACTGGACTACCAGTACATGTATCACACAATACCAGTCCAAGGACAGCCACTTATTCATATCAATAAATTAAACACACCATGAACAACTCTGGTTGTTGTGCCTGAGCATGTTCATATCGTTTCTTAGAGTTTTATTTCAAAATAATCTATTTTACTATTTCCTATTTGAGCCCCCCCCCCCCCAAAAAAAAGGGGGCAAAAAGAAGGTTTCTTTCCTCTTTTGAAGAAGACAATATTAATAATAAAGGGAAAATAAATATGAGATTCAGAGCCCTATAAAATTATGCTTACAGTACTTTTAAACATTTTCTGAAATGTTTAACCTTTCTTTTTCCATGAAAATTCTCAAGGCACACAGACTAACAGAGCCAAGGAATAAGTATATTGATAAGGATACTGATAACAAAGTCCATAAATTCTGACATTCTAAAGTTTCTGATGTGATAAACTCAAACAAGGACAGTACTGATTTATGGAAATATCAACAAGTAAAACTTGAGAGCCATTATCCTAGATTGATGTGTATTTAGTTTATTCTAACTGGAAAATGTCAGCCCAAAAGACCTCTTAGAAAAAAAAAGAAAAAAAAGAAAGTCTTTTATTCAAGCCCATCACATGACACTTGTGACAGCTTTGCATCAGCGACATTCCAAACAAAATGTGACTGATCATGCACTTGTCACTCACCGACTGTACAGTTCACCTGAACCAGTATGCCGGCTGTTTTATCCGATATATAAATTTTTTCGAGGAAAAATAGCAACTAGTGCCAACTTATAGTACGGAAATAATAATGTAGTCACTCAACATCCAGACAAAAAAAAAAATTACAATAGTATGTAAACAAGCTGAAACTGCTGAATACAAGTGGCTGCCGGACACATTTGTTAATATCATGCAGAGAGGGCAATTACTGCTGGGATGATGGGACACTGATTCACACATACATGTAGCATATCCCAGCGGGGTCATTGCAGGGCAAACTGCAAATTTCATGAGCACTCTAAACACTATCCCATGGAGGTTCTAGTTGTCAGACAGGTGGTTTCAAAACAAGAATCACGATGCTACAGTTCCAACAAACGTCCACGTTGAGCAAATAGGTTTTTTTTTAAATTGTGCAGTTCTGTTAATCATTTAAAACAAAGGAAGCCGTTTGATTGAAAGACTGAAGATGAAAATCTAAAAGGAAACAAATTAACCTGAGGAGCTCCACCAACATGTTGCAAGTAGTTTTGTCGTAACACTTTCAACCAGTTGTCATTCTATAAATGTTAATATTAATTTGGACGTTTTCCCAAAAACACAACCCACAGTTTTAATCTTGATAAGAGTTTGATGTTAACTTGTTGGCATATTCTTTGAACATAATGAGATGAC
Organism: Pisaster brevispinus; assembly: GCA_023634235.1. Lineage (NCBI taxonomy): Eukaryota > Metazoa > Echinodermata > Asteroidea > Forcipulatida > Asteriidae > Pisaster > Pisaster brevispinus. The sequence continues at coordinate 9,115,990 of JAMKCF010000006.1, forward strand.
ACAAGAATTTGTCACGAAATACACAATTTACCCAACTGTACAGAATGCCAGTCATTTGATAAATTACACTTTCACATGGACATTATGTCGAGTTATAAATAAATGCAACCTGTTACATCTAAGCAGTCCTTCAAAATATCACAGTGATCACGGATTCACCAACCCATGTTTAACATCAAAATCACCTCTTTACATCACATGGAATACTGATCACAGGCACGTTATGACCTAAAAGCCTGCAGCAAACCATCGGCTATTCTTACCGGATCAGGTTAGTTTCTTTCAGTATTCAGACTGAATAAATTAACATCACCGTGCCATTATTGTACCTCCGACAACAAGAAGGGCATTAAAAATCCCCCCTAAACACTGCGGGCCATTATACCAGCAACATCTACACAGTAACAAAAAAATGCTCATATATGACCGGTGAAACCTCGCGGCAGTGGCCCATTTCAATTTTATATAGGGACTAAAGAGCGGTTAAATCTGCCTAAGAAAAGCAAATAACCACAGGAAAATGCTGATGCATTGGTTAGGCACGGTCTTTGACCGTTGCTTCAAGTGCTCTATACATATCATGCTCGACTGTGTACATAAAGTGTACATACATCAGCGATGATAGGCACTTACAGAGCTTGTTTGTATGCCCTCAAACAATAATTCATGAGTAAAATATTAGTGAAGTCAACACTCATCACAGTAATTTGTGAGAATTATGACTTTTCTGTCTGTACTTCACAGTAGATAGTGCCCAATTTGTGCCAACACAAAAGGCCAGCTGACAGAGGTAAATTCTGCAGATTTATCAATCACTTGATTCAAAGTCCTAGAAAACTGATGAATATAAATTTCGTTTTCAGAGGAAATTTTGATTCTTTGTGACAAACAACTGGATGTTTTTGTACAGCACAGACACTTCGGATTCACTTCTTCAAATTAATATGAACAGGAAACCTCCACACTTCTATCTCCAATTAAATCCCAAATGTTTTGAGTTACAGGTGCATCAAGGTGACTGACATGAGAAGTTTTTCCAGCGTTGCCAAGTAATCCCTTGAAATGATAATGGGGTTCTTAGGATGGAAGGGGATTTTAAGATTACTTTATTTTTCACAGAGTAGATCAGTTTCAGAGATGTGTTTCCAATGCAGAGAGAGCTGTTAGTTTTTGTTTGCATAGAGCAGGGGTCCCCACTAGCTGTTCTTCCAGAGGGCTTAATCCGCTCAAGCCACACAACTGAATGTCCAGAGAGAACTTGTGGACAATGGCATAAGTGGACATAACTGATGACGGACTTGGGATAAGACTTCCAGTGAGTGTATGTACAACAAATTGAAGTTAGCTTCTGGTCATGACAGCGTGTTTCTTTTGATTCTGCCCTCTGAATTAGAGATAGTCAGACTGTGTTCCCTTCCTTCCTAAGCGTTCAATAGTTTACCCCCCTTTAACAGGTTCTCAGTGTGATACAATCTACCTGTTATGGTTAATCTGTGAATGAAGACAGTTCCAAAGATCTATGGTTCCCTAAATTTCATTAGCCTCCATTGACATGGTCCTGAATGGTCCAATGGCCCTGTATCAACGAACTTACATAATCATCCCTGTAGGATCCCTATTGTTGTTAGAATCGGATCAAGGCATCCACACAATAGCATGAGAGACAGTTGCTGGGCTTACTCACGATCCATAATGCCTAAGGGGGTGGAAGTACGAACAGATACAGATCCAACGGTGACGACGAAACAACTTTCCATCAAACTCAGAGCCCTAATCCAAACTCTTAATGAAATTTATGCATCCAAATACAACTAATCCACACAATCATATTTGCATTGCAGGCAACTTTATTTTCACATGATAGAAATCTGACACTTATTATCTCACAGGCAGGGTAGCTCCCGGCAAGGGAACCAACTCGGCCGCTATGAAGCCAGATGTACGGAGGGGATGTATTCAATGTCAATACCTGAACCTGCTAGCGGCGTCAGGTAGCTCAATAGAAGTCAACAGTGTGAAGACTACAGACAGCGGCATGGACAACCTTAACGTCTTAAGACTCCTTCATCTTCCCGGTACTTATTAAATTCAACCGTCAGATCTTTAAACAAAATCACCTGCTACATCCACTAAAAGACAAGTGGGATAATGAGTCATGGGGGATTGCAAGGAATTCCGGGTGTCAAAAGAAGATGAAATTGCATTTCTTTAAAAGGCGATTACTGGAGTAAACCAATTCAGTAATAACTAATAATACAGAGTTATGGACGCACTGTTGATGATGAAGATGCACAGGAAGTGTCAGGCCAATGCTCCGAACGTGTTAGCGGAAGGTGTCAGATCACCATAGCAATGAATATGCTCTCCCCAATGACCACCCCCCCCCCATCCTCTCATAACAACTGGGTAAAAATAATATGGTATGAACTATGGTACAATTATCAACCATGATTATTAATTATATTCTAAACTTATGATATATGCATTACTAACTCACCTCTATTCCCAAGGTGTTCATAATCAGATTGGTCAAGGATATTGTTAGGCAAGTCAGCAAGTATGGTTAAATAGTTTGGCTTAAACTACAATACGCATCAGAAGAAAACATTTTTTAATGATAAACTAGCTTATATCAAGTTTAAAAACTGACGAGACAATAATTACATTAACATTGTCTGTCGAGTTTTGATTCACTAGTTAAATCAACTCATGTTCGGTTAGAACGACCCGATTGAATAGGTTGTGTGGAACGAATGACGGACATCACAAAACGGATTGGAAAAGTGGATTAAAAATTAGGAGATTCAAACAGTAACTTACCTCGTCCTCGCCCGCGGTACTGGCTGAAGAGTCCATGCTCACGGTAGACATTTTCAGGCGTTTCCTGACGGGCTCCGACTCGTCCGTTGCCTCCCCGTAGCTACCCACTTTACCGGGTGGTAGAGCCTCGCCGGAGACCAAGACGCCGTGCGGCGGCTGTGGTCGGACGGCGGGTTGCGGCGGTGGTAGCTGGTCGGCTTTATTGGAAGGCGGCGGTCCCTGGCGCGGCTGCAGATAACAGCTCACCGTGGGCCCGACCGGGTGGCTTAGGGAATTCGTGTTGACGGCTGGCGAGGTGAGGGGTTAAAACCTGTCGGCTTGAATACTTGGCGACTCTGTGGTGGATGTATGAGAGGATAGTTTTCACTAGGAAATGCGAACGCAAGAAGTAGGCAAGGTATAACAATTGAATGTGCGCGCTATTGGCACGACTGGATAAATAAAATGTGAAATGAACTGAAATAAAAAGATGTAAAACCTACTAAGAAACACGGGTGCTGTGAAGTTGGTGCATGTGGGCAGGGTGTTTTCGCTTGTTTGTCGGTGACTAAAGTGATTGCCAAGCTCTTGCAACGGCTTGCTAGCTACGCTTTTCCTTCTAAACTGACCAAAGAAAAAACCAATCAATACACACGACGATAAATGGTGAAAACATGCATGCGGTCGTGCGAGCGAGCAACAGTGTACAAACGCGTGGTGCCTTCGGTGACTATCTCGCTAATGCAATACACTGAATGCGTGCTGAATAATACACACGAGCCAGAAAGTCAACCAACTACACTGCGACGACTGATGCAATAAATATTACACCGCGTAATATAACAGTCGTTGAAAGACCTCGATAAGCTCCGCCCTATCTTTATTATTCAAATTATATGCTTCCATTGGCCAATAGCAGCGTTCGATACATAACTAATTGCCGGTTGGTTTACAGCAACACACCTGTCGTTCAGAGCTTGTTCTGCGTGAGCAGACGACACCGGTGCAGATAATTGTACACAACTTATGTTTTATTTCAGGATTCACGCTTCGGGTTGGTTTTCCACCTGATAAATTTGTCGTAAAGATTTTTAAATTTTGATGGTTTCCCTAAAGGTCCGTGGATTAGTATCCCTAAAAAAAGATGCATTGTATGCAAACTAACATGAACAAATGCTGGCGGTTATAAAAATGAATATGAAATTCTGGAGCGATTAAAGAGCAAGAAATTAAACCAAGAAAATAAGCGTACCAGGCAATAATATGGTAATTATGACGGAATTACTGAATACTTATGCTTCGCTTTGTTTTCTTGTGGAACGTCATTTTTCTCGAATCTTCTGATTTCACAAGAAGACTCACATTTTGACAAAACCTCACTTAATAGTTGTTCTTATTTTCAGAAAACAGTAGGAGCCAATAAACACACCTATACAGCCAACCCATGAAAACTCCATCAAATAAGGAAGTTAAGAACAATGGCTTTGTCACATGCATGGTCACTGCATTCAAAATAAGAAACAAGTTGCATGACAACTTTCTTTAACATTCTTGTGTTTAATATTTCTCTTTTAGCAAATGGAATACAAATTTCAAAAAGTAACAATTTCCAATCACGTAGCCTATCACACCTTGAAAGACAAAGTAATTGATTGATTGCTGTACAAATTCATTAGTTTTTCAAACTGAAAACTAATTTGTTTAAAGTTCATACTAGTATCAATCCTCCCGAGCAAAACAAGTCGAAGTCTAGGAAACAACATTTGAAAACCACCAACAATGTAGTCAAAATAAGCCAAAAGGGGACACAAAATCTAATAAAACAAGAAACGTTTTGTTTTCTCCAGAATGTGACTACCAAATTTTATGAATTTTTCACAGGTTCTTTGTTTGGTGTATTTGTGAAAAACTAGAAAGTGAGAATTAAATACTCAAAAGCAATTATGTACTTTCTCTTTAATTATTTGTTTAAAGAAAAGTTAAACTTTGGATTTTTATGTGATATTTTTAAACATACTTGGTGATAGTCGGATTTGAAACTTTGCAAGGTGGAGATACAATGTAGTTCTAATCATGCTACTTTTTACCTCTAAGTCTTTTCATCCACTGTTAAAAAAAAACATAGAAAAAAAATATATAACATGCTTACAGTGAACTGATTAGATTTTTGTACTTTTTTTTTCTTCTCTTGCTTGAAGCTATACAGCTTCATTTATTCAACAATAACAACAACAATAAAAACATCAACAACAATAATGCATCAATACCACATAGTACAATTTATTCATGTATTTATTCATTTATTTTACTTTATATGTATATATGTATGTATTTATTTATTTGTTTATTTATTTATTTGTGTATTTATTTATGTATTTGGGTTTGAACAAAGAAAAAATGACTGGAGCGGGACTTGAACCAACGACCTCCGGATTAACGTACCGGCGCTCTACCAACTGAGCTATCCAGCCCTATGTTGGCGGTCTCCCTATTAGTCAATATCTTTGTTCAGGGGTGCCAGTCAGAAGCCATTCAACCGCTAGCTGCCGTGTAGCCAGGGATCACACCCAAGTTTACCCAATCAGTTTCCCTTGTGGTTTATTACTTGATATTTATGTACTTATTTGTTTATTTATTTATTTGTATATTTTTTTGGAAACTATTAGATGAATACCTACAGATTACAAATTTATCAAAATTGAAATAAAAATTTCAAACAAAAATCAATCGTTATAAGGAAGTGTAGGATTGTAACTTTGTCTGGGTTTTAAATAATAATACAATATTTATAAAGTGTCAACATTCATGGAAAAAGCAAGCTCTAATGAAACCAATTTATAGAACTTAATTAATTAAGCAAACAAATAAACTCAAATTAACCCAGGCAATTTCTGGACATGTTAACAACACACTAAGAAAAATATTTTTTTGAAAAGAAAGGCAAAACAAACCCTTTTGATCTACGGAAAATTTCAGCATGTGCTAACAACATACCAGAAGGACTTTGCAACCAAACACGTCCCTCGCTGCCAGGTTTTAATTAGAGAAATAGGTTTTATAACTCATTTAAAACTCTTCAAGATAAAAAACAACAAAAACAAAACTTTCCATACACTCAGCTTAATGAGACCCTGGAGTAAATTCCAGCCCCCCCCCCACTGTCTCTCTTTCTCTCCCTGTCTCCGTCAATCTATCCAGTAATCAGATGAGAAAATCTGGCATTGACAACGCAGGTTGCCATGGAAACATGACAGCCACCGAAGGATTAACAGAAATGTTGACGAGTCAGAGGGGTGTACGCTGCGGCGATAAGCAATGTTTTATTCTCCATTGAACAAATGGCTGGGATGGCTAAGTACAATTTCAGCCAATGGGGGGGGGGGGGTAAGTTGGTATCAGAATTGTTATGCTTGGGTGAGGGGCGAGGCCCTCGTGCTATCCTGAGGTTGCCTTCTTTGTTTTCAAAATAACGAAGGAATTCTTTGCATCGCAGCTGGGAAAGGTTCTTATCTTTGAAACAGGGCCACATTTTGTGGGAGAGAAAATTATCAGTTCACATTTAAAGGCATGCTGTACTTTTGGTAATTACACCACAAAAACTGACTTGGTAAAAAGCACTAGAGAGCCATTGATATTGTAAACCATTGTTAGAAACGACCCCCTTTGAAGTTATGCAGTTTTAGAGAAAAAGGTAATTTTTCACACAAAAATTTGAATCTGAGAATGGCTTCAGTTCTCAGGCACCTGCAAGCACACAATTCTATGCAACAAGGGTGTCTTTCTATTCTTTTTTCCATTATTTTCTTGCAACTTCGATGACAAAATTGAGCCTAAGTTTTTGCAGGTTTGTTATTTTATTACGCTGGGATACACCAATTGAGGATACTGGTCTTTGACAACTACCAAAAGTATACCCTGCCTTTAAAATACTAGAGAAGTTATACTTTACACGTAGTTCTAGATGCAGAGTTTCCTTTGCCATTGTACTAAACTTGAGCAGTGCTCTTTGCCAAAGAAGACACTAAAAAAGTAGCTAATTATAAATTAGCTTTTTTTTTTCATCTGAAATCGATATAAAGTCTTGAAAGTATATAGGTCATAGCCTAAAAACCACGCCTTTCCCTCGATTTGCATCAATGTAAGAAAATCTCCAGTCAAACTTAGGGTATGGCATTATCTGCCTTTGTGATAAAAACAAAATGGTAAATTAATCGTTTTTTTTCAAGATAAGCTCACTTTGCCGCGTTGCCAGCCAAGTAGATCCTGTCACAAATAACGTTCTGAGTAAAATGTTAAGATAACATTAAGGCGTGGAAACTTATCTTAGAAGTGTAGAGTAGATAGGTCAAGGGTCAAATCAATATAGGCAACAACAACAGTTAGGATGACTGTTACAAGTTGAAAACTGGGTGAGGTTATGAAACAAACTTGTCATCTGACCCACACCTGAGGAAAGACATGACATGACTTTGGGGGATAGCAGAACAATCAACTGAAACACCATAACCAATTATTTAGTTCTTGTACAGATTGTTCTGCTGAATTGAAATTTCCGCCTGATTTGCAGTATTTTTCATAAAAACCACTTACAAACCCATTCTCCCTGGGACCCCACATAAAATCAATGCCCCCCCCCCCCACCGAAAAAGTCCTGGCTATGCCGCTGACTCAATCTCTCGGGAAATTGAGTGGATCTTAAAACTGCAGTTGACCTTGGAGCCCCTCTTTAATTTCAGAGTATACATATTTTCCACAGAAAAAAAATCCTATATAAATCAGTTGGAATGATTTCAAATGGTTCAGTACAAAATGTTTTTTTAACACAGCGTAAGATTTTTGACGAGGCATTTCCAAAAAAAGTTTCTATGATTATTTCCCCCCCCCCCCCCCCCCCGTACTGCACATGTCCAAAACACACTTTTTGAGACTTAGTTTCAAAAGATTACATACCTGTGTGTAGAAATTCAGGATCTTGAGTAACTGCAAAAGAAAAAAAGACGCAAAATTATAAGGTTTTTTTCCCAGCATTCTGTCACACGATGTCATATTATTCTCTAATTGTTTGTAACGATTCATACAAGAACTCTACATGGTTTGAATATTCATGTAGTTTGGTTGGTACTAATGTTTCACTGCGTTTCAAATGCAAACTAGGTCTAGATTTAGTATTATGTACGGTTTGTATACGTACAAAATCACAAAAGACACCAATCCTCGAAAAAGGCAGCTCACATTTGGAGAAATCAATCAAGTTGTTGTAGTATTTATAGTAGGCTCAGGCCGAATGCTATCGAGAAGGCGTTTTTCTTCTAATCAATTTAAATCTGTAAGTTATCATTTCAAACTACAACATGTTCCCTGTATAACAAATTAAATTGGAAGTCAATTGAACTGCTCCTTAAAAAGGAACCAGACTATCTTGTCCCTCCGATCTTGTCTTAGGTACAGGGCCCAATTTCATAGAGCTGCTTTTGCAAGCAACCAATTTTGCTCAAAGATAAAACCCATAAAACAAGTTTGACCCTTTATAATTATTTATTATGTGTTTAGTTGTTATTTGGTCATAAGTTTGTGCTGCAATTTTGCTGAAATGTGATCGGAAAAACTAGCCCCCTTCTTTCAAATTTTGAACTAGTGTTGGCGCCCTCGTATATTCAGAACCAATACCTCATACTGCAGACTGGTAAAGATTGTATATCTTCATCTCTATGTGTTTACTGTTGGTTTCTTTGGATTGTTTCGTCTTTCTTCCATTTTGTTTTCAATAACGTGTGTACGGTTTTATCCTGCCGTGCAAATGTGCCGTTAATTGGTGTATGCAAGAAACAGCAAAAAGAGTTCAGAGGTTGTTGTTTTCTTTCATTTCCCGATTTTGTGTGCTCAGAATAAATAATTGCCAGAGCTCGAAATAAATTATTGTGAAATCGGTCTGTGCTGTTGAACTTATTTCTCTCAAAATCATTTTGAAAGCTCAATTTAATTTATTTTGTGCCCTCAGAATAAATTATTGCCAGAGCTTGAAATAAATTATTGCAAAAGAAACAACAAAGTTATTGCAAAAACCTTTCATGCTCTAAAAATCATTTCTCTTGAAATCATTTCGTGCGCTTCAAAGAATTTATTTTGACTGAACAAAATTATTTCTTGAGCACTCAAAGAACTCAAATTATTTCTGTAGTAAATTTTTTCACCACATTTCCCTTTACAGGCTTGTTATAGCCTACTGGCATTTGACTATTAAATGGTTTCTTAGTTGAAGCAATGCTTGAAAACGTATCATGATCTACTCATATAAAGAAATACCAACCCTGATCCGTAAAACTACTATTCGAAATAAATATATCACTGGTGACACAAATTCACTCTAAAATACAAGGGTCTCTAAAATGCATCAGATTAATTGATTACTGTAATAATGTTGGACGCAATATTTGAAAATGGCCATTCTTTGCGCAAGCCAATTTTGAAACTTGCGCACGCACAACTTTTGAACTAAAGTCTGCCCACACAAATGAAACTTGCGCGGCTGAGGCACGGAATTGACACGAACTACACAGTTTGCATTCACTTGTGCTGCAAGTTGTTTGAACCGTGTGGCTCAGCTCCGTGAACGTTGACAAATGCCCCTCCCAGTTTTGTCCTGTCCCTTTTCCCTCATCACTTAAGCTGATATCAGTCCCATCAGAAATGCTTGACGGAATAAACTCTTCTTCAGCAGCACTATAATATTCCCACAAACCGCTGCTTTCCGATATTTTGATCTGCTTACTTTTCTTTTTAGAGATGCTATTTTGCATGTAATAATACACGTTTGTGTGGGGTTACAGAAAACGAGTTCGCAGTCTGACGTCACAGTGTTGTTTTAATTCCTAGGCACTTAAGGGCTTTTCGTGAAACTCAGCATTTTGGCCCAGCACAACACTAATCAAAATGTTTTTTTTAAAACATTATGACACAATTTTTATTGAGTTCCACTCATTTATATGTAATCATTACGCACTCATTTACCTTTCTCCCTTACAGAAATGTCCAATTCATTCCAATTGGATATCCAGTTGGAAAGAATTGGATTGAGTTGGTATTGATTTGGTAAGAGTTGGTTTATATTGGAATACTGAATTTCCAATTGGAATAAAATCTTAGACCAACTCAGTCCAATTGGAAATCCCCCCCAGGTGCCCCCCCACAACAAAAATCGTGATACTGCTCACGAAAATAAAAAGAAGGGGAAAAAAGGGAAAAAAGAGGAAAATGTGTGTTTTTATAATCTATTGTAGTGACGATCGAGATTGAAAACGCTACAGTGGCCACAAAATGCCATGAACATAAGAGAATTGTAGCCCCCTGCAGCGTCCCCCTTCCAAAATAAAAGCATTGACCACACAACTGACAAACCCATTCCCCCATGGCCCCCCACTTTAAAGCAATGCCCCCCCCCCCCACCGAAAAAGTCCTGGCTACTGCCTAAGAGTAGTTGATACTCAAATTTTGTGATAACCAAAACAAAATAAGCTTACACATATGAACACTGGACACACAAAAATACACAGACAAAACATAAATTTTTACTTGCTGGTGTTTTATCAAAAAACATGGCCACCTCAACTTATGATAGTTTCACAGGTTTGTTGTGAGATTTGTTTATCGAAAACTACATTAATGGAATAAATGTTCACTTCCAGAAACTACTGACACATCTTTATTTTATATCCTTCTGCAAAAAAAAATGTATAGGTGCCCTGTTTATTTTAAACAGGGAATGATCTGTGGTTTTTGGGCAGACAACATCTGAGAGAAGTGAATCTTAGTAAATGGCCGGCAACTTTTACATCTTGGAAGCACAGCCATTCAAGTAAAATCATTCTGCAATCTACCTCTAAAATGGCATCTCTAAAATGGTCCTCTGGCAATTCGTTAAATAAGGGTCTCCAAGGTCAAAGTTTAGTGATGTACTCGTTTAGAGCCCTCGTGAAATTGGGGGAAAATGACAAGTTTCTAGATAGCTCAGTTGGTAGAGCAACAGCATGTTAGTCCAGAGGTCACAGGTTCAAGTTCTGTTGTAGTCAATATTATGTTGTTCAACCCAAAATTATTTAACATTTACCCAGTCAGTTAACCTTGTGGTTTATTACTTGAAGTTTCTAACCACATGTTAACATGGTGTGAAATGTAATTTTATTTGATACTCTTTCAAAAAGGAAGAGAAGTTTTAAACATGACGCCATCGAGCACCAAAAACAAATAGGTGTATACAATCCAAGTAGGATTTGTTGCACCGGTCAAAGGTCAAATTCAATGCCGTTTTCATTGAATGTCATTAAAAGTCAGGAATGATCTTAAATTGTCTGTACACAAATGTACAAACCATTTGAAATGTGATGTCATCAAACGTTTTCAGATTTTAACAAAAAACTGCACTTGAAGAGTATCAAACACAGGGGCACTTGACACCACTTTTCCATGAGGTTAGAGAATTGTAATTGTTTTCCAATTTCATAAGGACTCTATTGGAAAATGAGAGGATGAAAAAACTGCATTGGACCTTGGAGCCCCTCTTAACAATTCATCTCGAGTAGATAGAAATCTTAAATCGAACACAGTTTATTAGTTTTTGTTCGATGCCAAATTGTGTGAGTGTTATGCTTTCATAAAAAATCTACTGCATATGACAAGCAGTTCGGCAGAGTGAGCTGTGACATTTCAACATTGTAAAAATGAATGAAAGTTTCAAACACACATCAACAAATATATGTAATTTCCCCCAAAATCAGCTAACATTAATCCTTACAAAAAATTCAGGTTTTTTTTGTTCAAAAAAGTTTAATCTACAGTTGACATTTTTTCACCCAGAATCTTTTCAGAGATCATTGTTGGAACATACATGTCTGTTTTGACATTTAACAGGGTCAATAAACTTTGTAGATAATCAATAACCATCAACAAAAGATATGGCTGCTGGTCAAAATAGAATACATGTGTGTTTTTATTGTGAACAATCAGTCACTTTGAAGGCAAACTTTTGGCAGTCTGAACAGTGTTCAAGAAGAAACAAGCTCTTGAGAATGCTCAGTTCAAGAGCTTAACCCTGTCAGGTTTCCTTTCATTCCCAATTTTATGCATAACTTAAACCCGCTAGTCCAAACATGATACTGAAAAAACATGCAAAGTGTCCTGCAATGAAAGAAGGGGCTGAGAGGACTTTAAAACAAGAGAGAGAGAGAGAGAGAGAGAAGTTTGCGTAAAAACTCACCCACTGGCAAAAACCTCAGTCTGGAGTTGCAAGTCTTTACTCCTCGAGCAGTGTTTCTCCTACTGTCACAGGGGCAGGCTGGAGGCAGACTGTGTAACACACGAGACAGGGGTAAAGACTCAAAAGGAAATAAATGATGCTTTCTTTCTCTGTCATGCTTTATGTCTTTATAGCAGTGACTGTTCACAGCGTTTTGGCCCCTCCCCCATCAGTCCATCCCAAGCATCCACAATGGGGGATTAAGTCTTCGGAGGATCACTCGATCGGGCAGTATATCCTATCAAATATGAAAATCCTTATTTTCTAAGAGATTAAAGGTTGGGACTAAGCCCTTGGTATTTTAGATTCAGGGTTAGTGGCTGTGCGCTTTGGTTTAACCATTTCTCTTCCTTGTGCTGGATGTCTTTTGCAGAATGGTAAAGACCATGGTGAATTAAACCACGAGTTCTGTTCTCATGTGGAATTTAAATAAGCCAGTATGTACTCTCTTATAGTTGCAATCCAATATTCATAAATACCTCATGAATATTTCATGAAAATTAGTCAAATCTACCATTTGTAGTGAGACTCATCCCTCCCCCCAAGAAAAAAATAATCACTTGATGAAAAAAAGAACCTTGCATGTTGCAGTCTTCTCTTTGTAAATTTAATATTTCAATTTCAATTGGATGTCTTGTATTTCATTTCAGTCGTTTTTGCAAGGTGAGGTTGAGTAGGCCCTCAAGCTCCCTATAGAAAACCGAGCCTGGTAAAGCATACAACCACTAATTATCTTGTAATTTCATCTGGAAATTTAAGCAGGGTATCATTTAAGACCACCTAAAACAGAAAACAAAATCGGTGAAATGTTTAACATTATCTGATTTTATTTTGTTCTTCTTGAGAATAATGTGGACTGTTTCAACATATCTAAAACATGAATCAGCACTCTGCATTTTGGATTTCAGTTTACTGGGGGGGGGGGGGTCTTTTCTGTTTAATGACGAACATGGCACTACATGAAGTAAGAAAACAATCTTGATAAGACTGACTTCATGCAAGGAAGAGTGGATCTACAAGGTCATTTCTTATCGGCAATCTCTGTTTTTCGAAGTCAATCTTGATTCTTTGCATTTAAGTTGCATGTGAGTTAATGGAGGTTGGTCCAACTATGTGCTATTTTAAATGAAATAAATACATTTTACAATCTTGACATGCCCATTTATTCTGTTTTTCTTAGCTTTATTTATATTATTATTATTATTATATTCGAAGTCTTAAAATCCTAATACACATAGGGCCAATTTAAAAGGGCTGCTTGACTTGGCAAATGTTCTACAATATAATCTGATTCACCGTTTGGCCAGTAATAAGCAACTATACATAATAATGGTACTTTGGCCGATAACCAAATTTATTTTGCTTAGCTTAGCTTCTTCTGTGCTTAGCATATTTGTGGGATTAGCATAGCTGTATAACATTGGCTCCTGGGTCAAATTTCTTGGGGTTTTCTTTCCTGGGAATAGGATTAGGTAATGTGAAAATGGTCATGGAGACATTTTAATGCAAAACTTCTATTCCTCAATGACAAAAAAACACCCCAGCACTTATGAAGCCGCAAAACTTCATTTTGAAGTCAGATAACTTCATTTTGCTCACTAAAAACTTAGTGTGAGAACACACGCAAAAAATTCAAACACAAAATCTGACATTTACAAAGAACCTTGGGATTTATTCTCTGGAAATTGTAGATAAGTGCATCCCAAACTTGAGATTCTTGTTGGTATTTCTTAGTGGACAAATTGACGCCTTGCAAACATGCATTGGTGGTTCTTTGGCTGCTTCTGTTCGTCTTATTTTAAATTTACTGGCTAGCTGATTTTCAATCACACGTTAATTTCCCTCCAATTTCCATTTCTGTTCCTCTACAACAACAAAGCATCACTACAGTACTGTCAAAATATAAATAAGTTTTGTGAAGATGACGAAGAAAAAAGTACATATAATTTCAACAGGAATGGCAAAATAATTAAATTTGCCAGAGGGACTGTTTTTGTTTGATTGCTTTTGTTGGGGAGTATCTTTTGTTCCTTGCGCAAGAATAGAACGTAAATTTTTGGATGAGATTTTCATAGGAGGCAATATTCAGTCTTCATTAGGCTTCATTTGAAGAGTCCTCGTCAGGGACTGGCTGGAGATTGCGATGCAACTGAAGGAGAAGAAAAGATGCACATCAAGAGGAAACCAAGAGAAAATAATTGCCGTGGTACTTAAGGATGAGAAATGAAGAGAAAACATGCGGAGATGGGAAGAGACCATGGTGAGGACTAGCAAGACAATAGAGAGGAGATGAAAAGAGCACTGGACCTTTACTATTTCAGAAAATACTTAGCATCTTTAGAGAAGAGAGAATGAAACACAAAGGTCTCCAATGAAGCAAGGTGGACATCCCAAATTTCACATCTGTTTTTAAATGATACAGAATTCAGTTAGCCAGAGGGGCTTCTTATATGCTTAGGTTTTTTTAAGTCTTGCCTCGTCGTAGCTCAAACGATTATTGGATTTGAAAAGACGCTGGAAATCTATTCCTGAGATCAGATGGTTGAGTAAGGACCTCAGAGCAACTAAAGTGATCATTTCGACATATCTCTTATTCTGTGATTGCTTTTTCATGATGCGATCAAACAAATTATGCACTCAGATTTCAGGGAAGATTCAACAATTTATATCTCGCATTTGGTGGTTCCCCTGACCGTTACTAAAATCACTAATGATCTTTAAATACATTTTGTTGTGGATGAAAGCCTGCAAGATAGATCTGAGTGATGAATGTTTTTTTTCTGTTAAAAGAAAATCTTTAGGGGAAAAGATTGAAAATGCAAACATTTCCTTTAACATGCCACCTACTAAATAAAACAATAGGGACAAAAATCTCAGTGGTAATTGAGGGGCTGCCAGGAGCAATTGTATACGATTATGCTTTGTTGGCAATGGCCCCCCCCCCCCCCTCCCAAACCAACTGAAGTATGTGGAAATAAAATCAGCACTTGGCAGGCCTATCAGGAGAGGGCTGGAAGCAAGACAGAATAAATAAGCATATAGGCCCATGATACGAATACAAGCAAAAGTATAATTATCGCTGGTTTTTACAAGAATGTCCTTATTCCAGTCATCTATAACTTAAAGAGGGGCTCCAAGGTCAAATTGAGTTTTGTGATGCACTCGTTTTCTAATAGATAGAGTCCTCATGAAAGGCTCTAACCTCACATTAAAGTGGTGTAAAATGCCATTGTATTTTGTACCCTTCCAGTGCGATTTTTGTCAACATCCCAAAACATCAAAAGGCATCACATTTCAAACATATGAGACTGTACATTTTTGTACATTCCTGACATTTTTTAGTTCATTCCTAAATGTTGACGATGTTATTAGATCTCTTGACTGACACACACAAATTCCCCTTCGGGATGTACAGATCCAATTGTTGTTGATATCCAATGGCATTATGTTTGAATTTTCACTCTGAATAGTATCAAACAAAATAGCACTTTACACCGTTTTAAGGTGAGGTTAGAATCTAGTAATTTTTTCCTCTTTCATATGGACCCAAGTGTTGGAACACAAGTGCATCAAAAATTTTACTCTGACCCTGGAGACCCTCTATAAGAAAAGAAGAAAACCAACATGTGAACATGTTATCAATCGAGGTGTTCATGTTGAGGTGTTCAATTGGTATGTTCAGGTGTTCACAAGGAGGAGACCAAATTATGATTGAGAGTAATGGTATGTTTTGACGCTCCGTGCCAAAATCGGGCACTTCCTGCTAAAATTCAAAATTGGGATTGTTTTGCTCATCAGATCACATTGATAATATCACAGGTGATGTTTCGGTTGTCTTCACCTATTAATGTCATCTCATTAGTTCCGAGACATGGCTGATTTTGGCATGGGGCATCGCACTTGTTTTGTCAAGACATTTGTCTGCAAATACAATAAATGATTATTTTGATTCAGATAAATCAAAATTTGTGCAAGAACTAATGCTTTGGGTGGAAATTTTAAACACAAGACAGTATTTCAGATGGGAATATTTCTAACAGTAAGTGGTAATATCAAGTAAGCTTTGTAATTAAAATAGTTTGTTCCCAATTAATATTACTGAAGCTTTTGACTACTTTCACGAAATGGTACGCTATTTCCTCCAATTCGTGGCCAAATATTGCAAAAAAATTTCCCCATATGTTTGGATCGGTAATTATGACATGGCGACTAAATAAAGAGCCCAGAAGACTCCATTCCAAGAAAGTGAATCCTTGGTTTCAATTATATTCTGCTTCATCGGTAAAAAAAACACACAAAATAGGCCTATTACATGTATAAATAAAATCACATAAAAACACAAATTACATGACTAAAAACGTAGCCTTCTACTTTACCAATCAACCCTGTTTTTAAAGTGTCTCCACACCATTGGGTTAAAAATATAAATGTTCACAAATTTAAACATAAATTACATGGTATAAAAATGGTCATGGTTGAAAATATTTTTGCTTGAAATTTTTAAGAAATGAGTAAAACAGTTAGTTTTGATCTTGCGAGTCCCAAAACCTGATGTTTTTAAAACTATGTTTTTGTGACTCCGGTTATATCATGTTTGTTACCAATGTTGTACACGTACTTTAAAACTAAAGATAGTATTACATGATTTACAGTGGAAAACGAAGACCTGAATGATGAAAGTATGACTCAAAAGGCAGTCTTTCCCAAAGGATTCACAGCAGCCAGCCTAGTCCTGAAGCAGCGAGCCTTCCCAATGGCAATGACAAACTTAGAAGTTTGATTGATTGAATTTATGAATCTTTGTCAAAAAAAACCTGTTTATTTCTCCAAACCTTTTGATCTTCCTTATGAAATATGTCAGGTCATTTCTCTTACTTAATTTGAAAATTCACTTTGTTGTATGATTGTGCTCTTTCCTTTTTGTGCCAAGCATTGTGATACAAATTTGTGCAAAATTTATAAATGCTGTTTTATTGTTAGTATTATTATCAAATTTTGTTTCTCTCCACAAATTCAATAAATATCCCAAAATGCACTTACAAGAAAAAAAAAAGAGAAGAAAAAACAAAAACAAAACAAAAACAAAAACGAAAACAGAAGACAAGTTGAAGGAGATATAAAGAAAGCTAGACTGAGGAGGGGAAAAAAAAGAAGAAGTTACCTACAACCAAAAAGGTCCAGTCTGCCAATGATAGTGTTTCTAAAAAGTTAGGACAAACATTACAAATACAAGTTTTAAAACATTAAAAGCTATAAGGAGAAAACTCTTGACTGTTGCTTTAATGTGTGTTAATCAACGAATAGACCATGTAACCTGTGACATCACATGTTGACAAAAGAGCCACAGAGCCTGGACTTCCTGCAGGCACAATTTGTACACACTCAATAGGCAAAAGTGTGTGATTTTTATCAACTTATCAAAAACCATCCCCAGTGGGATTATTTAACAACTACATTAACATTTAAAATGTTTCGGTTGGTTTTATTTATTGATATATAACTATAAATATACTCCCCCAAAATAACTACAAAGAAACTTTTCAGTTTAAATGTACATTCTTTATTTACAATGTGTTAAATTATTTACGCAGGAAACAAAAGTAACTTTGTGGCCATTTTGCCCATCGAAAAAAGTAACTGCACCATTGTTGTAGACATTGAGAGGTTGCAATGTTTATTTATTCATGTGGTGGTGTATTAATGCATTTCAAAAGTTTTGTTTGTTAAACGATGCCCTCCACGTGTATTGGTTCAACATAACTTAAAATGTGGATATGATTTGTGTATCTTTAATACTCGTGTGCTGAAGTTCTTAAAAAAAAACACCCCCTATTTGTTTAAACTTCCCCCCTTCAGCCCCACAAGAACATTTATTTCAATTATTAAAGAACAAAACAATGTGAATGTTTTATCAAGTTTCAGCTGGAGTCATTTTGTTAACTTATTCACGTGCTGACTTCTAATGATGCACTTCTTTTGTTAACCACGGCACGCCCCCACCCCCAGCAAGGGTGTTTACTTTTTCCTGTAAGTAGTTGAATTAACTTTATTCACTGTATGACTTTAGGGGCTGTCCAAAGTATTTAACAGAGGGGGGGGTGAGGTCAGAGGCTGTAAATGATCTTGGACGATGTTAGAAAATGTTGATATTTCTAGAGTAGAACCAACAGAGGAAAACACACAATCAAAACTTTAAATTACTAGCAAGATACCATGTTGATTATGCTGTATTAATAATGTTAATGCTCATTGATAATGACACGCAAAACTTTTTAAAATAAGCACTACTTTGGGTGGAGGCAAAGGGGCTGTAACAAGTAGTACACTCTGTACGTCCTTACAAACAATTTTGAAAGCTTCAAATAATCCCATAGTCACTGATGAGAGCTCAGCCATTCTTCTGCATCATCCCCACTGTTTCCTACTCCACCAAGGGTTTGAGATGCCCGTGTTACAAACAAGTTTAGTTGGAATTGTTGGAGTTTATATTCATGTGTTCAGTCATTGATTGTAAACCACTCCATTTCACCCCTCCTTCCCCCCTCCCCCACCCCCAAGGGTGTTTACTTTGCACTGAGTGACTGTGTCAATTGTTTACGTAGGTATCAGTTGGAGCTAAAAGAATATTGGTTTTTTTCAAGCCCCGCCCCTCATGAGGATTAACTTCAGCGAAGCTAACTTCAGACGGTTTCGGTTTAGAATGTATAATGTTTACTTATTTATGTATTGATTTATTTATGTGTGCTTGTTTTGCTCTTTTGTTGTCGAGTTGTCAGAAATGAAAGGTGTGCTTGATATGGTTTGTCCGTTACTGCACAGTTCCACCATGGATCCTTTTCGTAAGTGGATAACAGTGAACCAGCAGTGCTTAGATATCAGTAGCAAACAACACAGTAACATCCCTCCGCACTAGTGATGCACTTTTGCTCAAAATATCTGCATGTCAGACAAATATTCCACCACTTACGCGATCACCTCATCATTGGCGTGCCAGACCGCAGTAGTAGTACAGTCAGTGCACGCAAATAAAAACACAAAGCTTGGACATTTGACACATTGTCTGAGATCCGGGTACTGAGTTTCTATTTTTTAGAATTAGAATTGGATTATAATAGCCCTGTAAGATTCATTTGTCTTTTCCCTTCTTCCTATGGGCAGACTTTAGCCATTTTCTAACTAGGCGGACAGTCCACACAGGTCTGTGGGCGGAGCCCAATTATCCAATAGACACAGTAGGCCTTGTGTATGGGGCCTAGGAAACAATCAAACTCTACGTAAATACATACATCAGGTTTTTGCCATCAATGGAGGACAAAGACTTCAAATGTGAGGAAAGCATCGTTCCTTTTGTGTTCTCTGCTATCCCCACTCTGCTGATAATACCATGACAACACAGACAAAGTACAAACACAAAAAAGAAAATTTGTTACAATGATTAATGTGTCTCTCTGTACTTTGGGAACGCTTAAACTATAATAGTCAAAAAGCTTACGGCAAACCTCAATACATTTTCCGAAAAATGTAAATTGTAACAAAATACTGTGTTTAAAAGCACTATAAAATTGGCGCTTCAGCCTAGGGCCTGCAAAAACACCAAGTGCCTTGGGACTGCAAAACACTGGTGCCTATAGCCTATGGAATACTGATGCCTAGGGCCTACAGAAAACTGGTGCCTTAAGGCCTACCTACAGAACACTGATGGTGCCAAGGGCCTTCGGAATACTTAATCCGGTCCAGTCTGTGGGCCCTTACTTATATTACAATATTCATTTCTATGCATCTTGTTGCCCCGCCCCTTCCTCTTGTATCAGTATAAGTGAGTCCCTAAATTAATGTGTCAATCTTTTGGGGTAGAATCCTAAAAGTTAAACTTCAAAACATTGCTAGTTATCATCTTGACTTTAAATGTCAGGGGGTATGTAAAAATAATTCCTTCTATTAATGCACGTCTGATAGACAGAATTACTTTTAGCACTACATCCCAAACAAACAAAAGTGCACCAGGTTGACGGCACATCACAGTGCAAGGTTTCTGGGTATGAAATATTCAGTAACATCAACACAAAACAGGTTGTCCCGTTCGGCATTAATTAAACAGGCAAATCTGTTGTGAATTGTTGAAAATGTGAGGGGCAGTCATCAGTGTCCTAAGCTCCTCTGAAAGGCCCAAGAATATCCCATGAAAGATTCAGAAAAGTGGGCCTGATTAAAAATTTACTGTGATTGACTGCACGGATCCCTGTGTGGGACTTCAAATATTCCTTTGGTGTGCATGCCCGATTATCAATAATTGTTTGCAAAACACCAGAGACTCTCATGAATATTTAATATGGCAGATCCAGTGGTTTGCCACTATTGGCTGGTGCCTCTGAATGATTAATGAGCAGTACAAGCCGACTCTTCACAACACGCTGGGGAGGGGGAGCCACTGGCTCTTGAATAATGCACGAGTGAATACTGAATGATTTGTTTCTAACAGTTGTGCTAATTGGCTGGGTCCCTCTGCTTAGTTTGAAGGATGTGCTAGGGAGGATTATTATTAATAATTCAACATTTCAGGAACTTCAGCATCCAATCAGAATGCACTAAGCTGTAGAGTACAAATTGTCTGTATTCATTGGCTAATTGGTTTAAAGTTTAAACCAAATACAAATATTTCAGTTATAAAGTTAGGGTCGAAACGTCAGGCCACTAACTATTTTTTTGCATTTATTTTGTATACCACAGGTCCTTTCGGTTTGTAAGCAGTTTGCAACAGCTAATACTATTTTTCATTTATAAAGTTGTATTCAACATTTTAAACTAATATTACTGACAGAAAGAACATTTTGAGGATTTCAAGATCAATTTTTGTAAAGAAGACAATGAAGAAAATTTCAGTTTTAAACGTGGGAGGAAGACCACAAATAGGGAAAAAAACATGCAGTTAGGTGTGGACTGATAAACCCAATCCACATGCAAGGCCTCAATCCAGGAACCCAATCGGGGTCCACAGAGGTGAAAGGCAGGGATTTTACCACTGAGCCAACCTGAAGAGCATTCCCTTTATGCATTATTTTAAAACAGAACCACAACCATTCACCCTACCTTTCTTAAAATGTGACAACCCCAAAACAGGTGGACTGATGTTGGTAACTACATGCTGCATCCTTTAGGGAGGGGGAGTGTTGGTTGGTAAATATATGCATTTACTCTTAGCTCTCCACAGGTACTAGCTCTTCAAATGTAGAAACATCTTTTTCTCTGTGAATATCAGTCCGTGAAAAATTCACTCATAGAAAAGTAATTTTCAAAATATGAAAAGTCTGGTCCATGACAATAAACAGAATGAAATTGTTTCCTCTTCAGCATCAATGCCTGTTTCCCTAGTGACCGATCTTTAAAGGTAAGGTGTATGGTTTGGAGGAAGCTCAGAAAAAAAATATAAGAAAACAAACATTTTCTCAATAAAACAGCTTTCTTAGTATATATTTATTAGAACTGTTCTAATTGTTGGGAGTATTTGCCTCTATTTAAAGTCTTTAAAAAAAATAATAATAAATAAATAAATAAATTCAGACCTAATTTTCTTTTGATATTAGGTGATCCCGTTTTAGCGAAAAGAACTAAAACTGGTTTATGTTTTGCCAGAGATTTGATGAACATTCATTTACATCGAGTATTTTGATTTTGACAATCAAAACAAGAAATTGTGATTTGGGGTCTATAAAGTCTATTTTTCAACTTTGACAGTTTTAGTTTTTCAGACGGAAGTATTTTCCGGGGGATTAGTACTGGTATAAACTTTACAATCAGTGAGCATTCAGGATGAAATTTTCCCTAAATATGTTTGATAATTATAAGTCCTATATTTGGTCTTCAAGATGTTACCTTATAAAAACTTGCCAAACATTATCACCATTATTTCTTTACAGTGCAAGACTCTTGGCAGTCTCTGATAAATCAGTGTCTTTGGGATCCATATGTTTATCACGATGCAATCAAACTTGCTAATTATTGTTACAGTTATTTATTTTATTTTTTTTACCAGGACACATTGTTTATCTTTCTCTTATAAGTGTTATTTGCACATGGTCATCGCAACTTAGGTATAAGCTTACTTAAATCGATGCATTACGGAGATACACGACCAATCATTGGATGATAACACAATCAAACATTAGAGTTAGCTATTGCTGAAAAAAAACACAAAGTGATTCTAGCCAGAAAAAAAAGAGCAACATTATCTTGAAACAACAGTGACCAAAGAAACCATTAAACCACTGTCTATAGTATGCATTCTCTCTAATGGCTTAGTGGTCCCTAGAATCAGCAATAGGACAAAGATTTCAGCACCAAAGTCCACCTGCAGATTTAACCCCCGACCAGCTGCTCATTCTTAACATCTTCTTAATGAAATATGAACAAATATGGATGATTCGGAATGAGTGGAAAGCACTGTTATGAGTCAAAATGTCAAGACGTGGATTAGGAACTAATGGTTTCTCCATCTAAATGCACTGTACTCTGTCAGGTTGAAGTGCATGACAGGGGATATTGAATGTGAGTTTGAACAACATTGGATAATTTTTACCTTGTTTATGTACACATTTATCTGATGAGTCTGCATTGGCTCAAAGAGTCTCTATTGTAACCCAAACTGAATCCCTCTTCCTCTCATGGTCCTCACTTATGTACCCTTGAAAAGGTTGGTGAAAATATCCTAATTGAGGTATACTTCTACCCCGATTTGGAATCCTTTTCTCCCCATGGTACTCACTTGAGAAACCCTACATTACTCAACCAAACTATCCCAATTCAGATCCAACTTCACCCATTTGGAACCCTTTTCTCCTAATGAGGATATCAATGGCACTCATTCACGTATACATTAATCAATAACACTTTCCCAATTGAGATACAACTTAAACCAATTGGAACCCTTTTTTTCTGATGCGGATATCAATGGCTCTCATCTGAGAGACCCTGAATTAACCAATCAAACTATTCCAATTGGGATCAAACTTTACCCAATTGGAACCCTTTTTTTCCCCCGATGAGGATTACAATTAATGGTACTCATTTGAGAGATCACAAGAGGTCTATCTCTTGTAAAACTTTCTTTCAGCTAAACTAACCACTATTTAGTGGGACAAACGCATATGAGAAACCCTACATGATTCAATCAACCTATCCCAATTGGAATACCTTTTTTTCCTATCAATGGCACTCATTCAAGAAATCAAACTATTCCAATTGGGATACACCTTTACCCAATTGAAACCTTTTCCCCCGATGAGGATATCAATGACACTCATTTGAGAGATCTTTAAAGGTCTCACTCTTGTAAATCTTCCTCTCAGCTAAACTAAAACCACTAGTTTTATGTGGGACAACCGCTTGCCAATGCCTCAAATGAGCAAATAAATTACGTCATCACTTGACCCAAAATAACAAAATGGCCAAAAATGTCATTGCCATCACAATGATTTCAAGAAACTATGTGTTTTGGGTGTAATGGTAATCCCAATGTTACCATTTATAGAATGGAAGACTCTTATATGATTTCACCAAGCTAAATGAATGTGTGGGTTTTTTACGACGGCACTAATTAACTTCTGTTTTTTTTTCTTGTTGTTGTTGTTGTTGTTGTTGTTGTTGTTGTTGTTGTTGTTGTTGTTGCTTTTGTTATTATTTTTTGGGGGGGATGGATAGGTGGGTGTGGGATGGGTGGGTTTTGGATGGGTGGGTGGGTGGAGAGTGTACTAAAAGCTATACCACAGTGATGTCTGTATTCACTCATAGCAGAAATTCTGGGAGGATGCATTATAACCAAAAGACATCACAATGATAAAACAAACTGGCAAACGTGAGTATTTAGAACAAATATAATGAATTTTTAATCAGCTTCTAGAGGCTGTGCCTCAAATTTGGTATACCTCCATCACATAATATAATGACACTCCACATCAAAATCAGGTACTTCTCAGAAATAGTGAAATGGCATTCAAAGTGAAGACAACCGAAACTTCATCTATGTTAAAGTGATGTGATGTCATACATATTCTATAAGTTTGTTGAGAAAAACAGACATTATTGAACGATCCCCTTGCACCAACATCACACCCGGGTAGTGTCAGCCACACTAGCAAATTTTGGGAGTCAAACTTCACATATATGGTAAGCATTAGGGACACGTTGCCTTAGATTGGGCGCTTTGGGCTAAAAAAAGCATTTATTATGAAATGAACATGATTGGAAAGATGTTTTGAAAGAAGAAGGCAATGATCCACGCAAATATGCCTCGAAATTGTGTGGTTTATCCCTTTACTTTGTGAAGTCTAAAATTTGGCTCTACAAAATGGCGGACCGTGTTAGTTTGTGAAGTAAAAGGAAAATTGTACAATTTTTTTTGGCATATTTTGTGTGGATTAATATAGTCTCCTTTTAAAACATCTTCCAACCATATTTATTTCATAACAGATGCGTTTTATGGCCCAGCCCCAAACCGCCCAATCCAAGGCAACATGTCCTTTTAATGCCGCGCCACCTAAAATGCGCTCTACAATGTATACAACACACAGGGGCCTTTGCTCCCAAATTGGCACACTCAAGACTATTGTGATGATGATGTTAGGTGAATTGGGTCAATAGTCTTTAATTTGGTATTATTTGACAGCTCTTACTCTCATATATATGATGAGAAATCTACCCAGTTTTGAGGTTTCAGAAAATGCCTTGGATTTTTTGGTATAGAGTGTGACAAATACCTCTGCTGTGATTGTGCATTTCTTCCTTTATTTTATTGTGTCCCCTTTTGGGGTACCCAAGCTCTGTCCCTCCTTTGAAACTCAAGAAAGGCATTTGATTAAAGAAGAATAACAAATGTCATGAAATTTGATTGAGACCACATTGAGGACACCACAATTGCTACCTTGCTTTCCAATTTGATATAAATAGATGAGGGAACAATGGGAAAGACTGTGGTAAACAAAAACGGAGGAAAAAACACACAAAAAGAAAAACACAAACACAAAACACAGCAGGAAAGCTGTATCTGGTTAGGCTGCAGTAATGAGCACAGACTGTCACCCTCAGAACAAAAAAATGTTGCTCTCATTATTGGCAAGACAATTTGTATTAGAAATTGTTGAGCAATAACTGAGTCGAAGAAAAGATACCTGTGGTTATTTTGCACAGCTTCATGTCAGTAAAAAAACAAAAAACAAACACACACAAAAAACAAGTTCTTTTTATCATTTTGTGTAACAAAATAAAGTTCTTGTATTTGTGTCAATCTGAAATCTCTCGTCCTGTTGTTACTTTTAATAATGACCAATGAGCTCAAGAAGCAAGATACATGTGACAAAGTACAGAATTGGTAATCAAGAAAGCCAATTTGACTATATAAATAAGATAAAAATTCCGTCCACAAATCAAAAACACAAAAGAAACAATTAAAACCATCACAGTACAAACAAAAACACAGTTTCAATCTGAAAGCTCACTGATTACAAAGTTTATATCAGTACCAATCCTTCAGAGAAATCTTCCACCTTGGCTACTGTCAAATTTCAAGAAAAAAGCATTGGAGGACCCCTAAAATAAGCAGCTTGTTTTGATTGTCGCGTATATGAATATGCCCAAAATCCTTTTTTTCTCTCTCAGCACTCCCAAAAGATATTTTCTTTGGGTGCCACAGCCACGAAGTACAATACCTTTAAAGAAACGTAGACACGCAATGAGAGACATTGAATGAATGTACTCTACTGAGATCTAAAGTTGTACCATTTCTATAGAAAAAATGATTGTTCATGCACTTTGAAGTGAACTGAACAATCATAAATTCAAAATAACAATCTGATTGTACATGGTGGGGATCAATGTCCCTGGTGAGAGACCTAATGGATGGCACTTTCTCCACGGAAAAACGTCCAAACAAAAGACGGAATTCTTCCGCCATTATGTCACCATCCATAACGCATACTTACGCAATTTCTCTCTTTCTTTTTTTTATAACAATAAATATGAAAGATGATTAAATAAATATGGGAAAAGCGACATGCATTGTCATCTTCTTAAGAGATATACTTGGCCATTCTGTGAGTCTTACGGAATCGGTCGAACCTAGTCTTTTTGTCCTCTGCTCCTGCCTGAGTATTGTGGGCGACTTGTAAGTTGACTTTCGACATGGGTATTCAAACTCAGGTATAAAACGATCAGTCTGAGTTCATGGACCACTTCACAAATACAAAATAAAAAAATAAAAAAGATAATAATTACACTTCTTCACTGGCACAACACTACAAAAAGAAATGTACTAGGTAACAAAGTATGTATGTATATATATATATGGTATATACAATTACAGTTTATAAAAATATTTTAAAAGTTACAACAAATCGCCAGTGAGTGGCAATATGGAACAGGTGACCTGGGTTCGATTTCACAAAGAGGTAAGATTGATCTTAACTGCGAATCAATCTTAGCTGCTAAGCA
This sequence comes from Pisaster brevispinus, assembly GCA_023634235.1. Classification (NCBI taxonomy): domain Eukaryota; kingdom Metazoa; phylum Echinodermata; class Asteroidea; order Forcipulatida; family Asteriidae; genus Pisaster; species Pisaster brevispinus. Next base: position 9,142,556 of record JAMKCF010000006.1, read on the forward strand.
AAGAGTAATGTCACAAATCACTTTGGTGACACTGACAAAACATCTTAAGATGAATCTTGGTGCTTTGTGAAAGCTTCTCTACAGAGCCATTCTACCACAGTGAAAGGGGAGGGGATGGGGGAGGGGGAAGGGAGAAGGGGAAAGAGGGAGGGGAGGAGGCAAACTGATACGGCCGAGCGGTTTAGAGCATCAAATTCAAGTTCTGGTGGTTTTTTCATCGGGGTGTGGGTTCGAATCCCGGTCATGACACTTGTGTCCTTGAGCAAGATGCTTTACTATAATTGCTTCTCTTCACCCAGGGGTATATTTAATGGGTACCTGCGAGGGTAGAGATTAATATTGTGTATGAAAAAGCCTTCGGAGCACCAACAGGTAGCTCGGGGCTGTACCCCAGGGAGCTGAGAAAGATTAAAGGAATGTTATTGGCCCAATGACCAGGGCATTAATGTAAAGTGCATTGATACATTATTTTAAAATGCGCTATATAAGAACTATTATTATTATTATTATATAAAGAAAGGGACACAAGGAAGGGCTCTCAACTTTACACGTGTGTTAGCTCTAACATGAGGTGTATGCTGGTTTAGATAAAAACAAAAAATGGTGCCATCATCTGGACCAGAATGCACCTCATTTTACTGCTAGCGCTTGTCTAAAAAGTATTTGCAAAATAATCTATGCAGACCCTAGGGTATGAGGAACGTCCCTCATTACTCTTTGATGCAGGGGTCTGGGTGCGTGTCTGCCCATTCAGGTAGAGGGCTTTAATAAAGACACAAATCCAAGTGGTTTGACAAACCGAGGCAGCCTTGATTGGATATTGTGTATGAAACCAATGAGAACATCCTCATACTAAAATATGAAGTCCAAACAATGAAAGAACAAAGAGAAAACCTTGATTCGATAGATTGACAAACAAGTGTGTGTGGGTGGGGTGGGGGTGGGGTGTGGGTGGGGTGGGAGGGGTTCTGGCATTCCAAGGAAGAAAAACATAAGAAGAACAGCAACATATAGACTGGGAAAGATGAAAGCTGTGTGTTTTGGGTTGAGGTGGGAGATGGACCTGACAAGGACACCCATCACACTAACACAAGGGTTCACATTGCTCATTAAAATAAACACACAACTACATCTCTGAGACTTGAAGACAAAAAGAGCACCCCCCTACTTCTTGCCCCCTTCTCTATTCTGCCAAAACAGAGGTCGCTAATGAGCACAGTTGGACCTGGACCAGCATGCACCTCATTTTCCTGCTAGCGCTTGTCTAAAAAGTATTTGCAAAGTAATCTATGCAGACCCTAGGGTATGAGGAACGTCCCTCATTATTCTTCGATGCATTAGTAGATGCAGGGGTCTGGGTGCGTGTCTGCCCATTCAGGTAGAGGGCTTTAATAAAGACACAGATCCAAGTGGTTTGACAAACCGAGGCAGCCTTGATTGGATATTGTGTATGAAACCAATGAGGACATCCTCATACTAAAATATGAAGTCTAAACAATGGAAGAACAAAGAAAAAACCTTGATTCGATAGATTGACAAACAAGTGTGTGTGGGTGGGGTGGGGGTGGGGTGGGGGTGGGGTGGGGTGGAAGGGGTTCTGGCATTCCAAGGAAGAAAAAAATAAGAAGAACAGCAACATATAGACTGGGAAAGAGGAAAACTGTGTGTTTTGGGTTGAGGTGGGAGATGGACCTGACAAGGACACCCATCACACTAACACAAGAGTTCACATTGCTCATTAAAATAAACACACAACTACATCTCTGAGACTTGGAGACCAAAAGAGCACCCCCCCCCCCTACTTCTTGCCTCCTTTCTCCTTCTCTATTTTGCCAAAACAGTGGTCGCTAACGAGCACAGTTGGATACCCGTGCCCAGAAACTGGCCCTTGTGTCAATGTGTATAATTATTCTACTTGCTGATGCATCTGTCCTGTATGATTTCACACAAGCAAAGAGAATCTTTTATACCCTAGCAAGTTGTATGGGGAGAGATCTGCCAGACTGATATGAAATCAATGTCCTCTTGAGAGGAATACAAGACTAGAAGACTACAAGGCTACTTTGACCTCTGACCTCCAGATGAAACTAATCCTTGCACCCGAAGGTGTTTTATAGAGGTTTGGTAGAGCTGACAAAATAGTCGCAGGCAGTGTTCATGTTTTTTGTGATCAACAGTATACATGAAATAACAAACCTAAGAAAATTTGGCTTGGGAATGGGAATGGGAAGAAGCGTCTTTGGGGGTAGTTCTACCGAGAAGAATGTAACAGTAAGACATATTTTTCAGTTAGCAGCCAATGTATGGCTTACGGCCTTTTGTCACTGGAAAAATGTTACTTTGTGTGTCTGGTACAAGGGTGTAGAGCCTTTGGCCCTTCTTCTGGGCACATGACGATTATTGTTGTTTACTGATCTGATTTGTTCTGTTCAAATTAGTTGAAATTTGTTTCAACCAATTGGAAATTTCACCTCCTAATATTTTTCCAGTTGGAAATTTTGTTTCCCAACAGGGTCGAATCAGAAAAACAATCTTTATATTATTCCAATGTTACCTACTTGATTTAGATAAGAATTAGTTAAATGCACTTGTGTAAATCCCTCGAGAGGGGTGGGATATACTATGTCCCAATAAGTTTTTGGACTGTCAGGCCAATGGGTATAAACTACTTTTTTTTGCTCAATGGCACTTTTTTTTTTTTGGGGGGGGGTTGTATTTGAAAATATCCAATTGGGTCTAGTTGGGGGGAAACTCAAACTGAATCCAACTGCGTCCAATTGTGTCCAACTGGATCCCATTGGTTTTGTGCCAATACACAACATTTGACAAATTTCAATTGGTTCCAATAGGAAAATCTAATTGGAAATTTTGGTATAAGGACAGGTTTTTATATTCAGTAAAGAATTGGAAATTTGCTTTAAAAACAAAATTGCTTAATTTCAATATGAAAGCTCACTGATTATAAAGTTCATACCAGCACCAATCATCCTAAGATAAATGTCTAAATTATCTTCAAAGAAGGAGGAAGTTCCATTTGAAGACTCCACAAATTAGCATAGCTTATTTTGATTGTTGCAACCCTAAAACAGCCTGCTGAGATTCTGCACAAAACAAAAACTGTTCTTTGTTTTGTTCACTAAAACATGACACAGAGTTTGATGAATATGTCAAAGGTTGTTTTTTTTTAACAAAAGGTTGGGAACTGATCTTCAAAAATATACCCCCCCCCAAAAAAAAAAAAGGAGGGGAAAGAAGTACTTTTTATATGAGTCAATCTTTCACATTGATAAAATATGCTTAGAAGGAATCCTTGTAAATTAAAAGGTCTGATGTTGTTGTTGTTGTTGTTGTTGCTGTTGCTGTTGTTGTTTTTGAGGGTTTTTTTTGTTACCACTATGGTAAAAAAGGTAAAAAATTTACAAGTGTAAATACTATTATGAGTAAATATTAAGAAAATGTCATCTCACAGCAATTATGACTGATGAAAGTATAAGAACAAATTAATGTCACTATTCCTATAATTCTGCTGCCGGCAGCAACTGGAACAATTCTATTTAAATAAACCGTTGAATAACAATAATGATGTCATGCTTAAGAATAGAAACACAGTAACTGGCATAAGTAGGATTCAAACCCGCTCTACTTTGCTACAAGAACTTGAGTTTAATTAATGCAGAGGCAAAAACATACCAATCAGCAGTCCCTTTCTGTTCCATACTTATAACATGTACATTAAAGGTAAGGTCAAACTTGGGTAATGAACCCTACAAATAATTGTGTAATTTCTATCCGAAAACTTTGTTGTTATAAAGATAGTAATGGTAACAAGTATTCTGCAAAATTATTTTGTCTGGAATACCCCCATTGATTAGAGATCAGTAAAAACATCTGAATCTGCGAAATGATTCCTGCATGAATTGTTCCCTAGATTTCATAGGGTTGGTGTCCGTTCGCAAATGCTGTGGCCAGAGATGCCATAGGTATCCGCTGTCACCTCGGTAAACATGGATGGATTCCACATTCGTGTAAAAAAATACTGAGACAGTTTTTTTGCTATTTTCTCAGCAAGTCTGAAACTTTCACATGTAACTTGTGCCGTGTTTCTTTATAATTTTGCCTATAAATCGGCATTGCATTGACAAAAAAACAATCTATGATCCTACCTTTAAGCTGTGTATTATGATGCCTGTCTACTATTCCTTCATTAAATGTGTTGAACAAATCAAGACAAAGAGTAACAAGTAGTCTGGCCCCACTTTTTACAAATAGGGAATTTATTCTGTGCACATTGCACCGTTACAGGAGACCTGACTAACATGGCCACACAGGATTTGAATATACTATCTATACATCTGACAGATTTCAAATTGCGGCACATCCCCACCCCCCCCCCCATTCTAGCCGTGGGGAGATACGACATTAGGTCTTTTAGCAGTTTGAAGCGGAAAAGCCAAAATGTGAGGACGTGGACGATCATTACTGACACTCGAGTGAGTTTCATTGAGATTGAGACGAGTTTAATTCCATCACGATGAAGGATTCCCAGTTCGAGCTCTGTCTAGCAACAAGATTTATCCACCATTGTGATATAATCCAATTTAGTATATAATACCTAATCTATTTATGGTATTGTAATAGATGACTGTTTTGTTTTGTCTTTATTTGAGTTAGGAAGCATGTTATTTAATAAAAAAAGGTTAGTTATGGGATAGTTTGATTACAAAATCCTCAAAATGAGGAGTTTCAGAAATGAAGAGGACAGCAACCCGTAGCAGTTGGAAAAAAAATCTCTTATCTATGCAGGGCTCGAATTTGGGAGAAAAATCCACATGACTGCAGGGTTTGTAGCTCAAAATGTTTACTGAACCAGAAATGTTTGTATAAGACCAGAATCAAAATGAGAGAAAAATTCTCCTGAGTCCTGACAACATGCATTTCACTGTTTTGATTTGAAAAATTAAGCACTAAGACATTTAAGAGAAGATTTATCTCGTTTGTCTGTTTGGGTATTAAGTATACTTCATTACTCAACAGAATTGAAAGGTATTTATAAGACTCAAAGTCAACATTTGAAAAAGTTTGTTTCTAGTCGTACTTTTACTGGCCCGACACTAAAACTACTGGCCTGGGGCCTGTGGTCCACTGTACATTTCAAGACCTGCTATGATTATTTCATATTATAAAACTCACGCATTTTTTTATGAGGTTTTTGAATTTGGAAACTAAAACTAAAAGGTTTGGCATTTAGTTACTCCAGTAATGGTTTATTTATTTATTGCTTAAGCATAAGCGTATTTCATAGGTTAGCAAGAAAATAAGGCGGCAAGCTGCGCATGCGTTTGCCATGGATATGCATTGTTACTTCATTCATTTTTAAACAGTAAGCATTGGAAGGTTAGCATTCCTTTTTGTTTGCTTAATGTTGGCAGTGCTATGAAATGGAAATTCACACACAGTAAGCACAAAATAGGACGTTAAGCAGCTCTATGAAATTGGGCCCAGAACTTGAGTTGGAAGTATTCGACCACTCTACCACTCGATCGCACTCCGCCATGGCACCATACCAGCATGTTGTGAGAAGTTTGTATTTTTAAACTGGTTCACTGTTAATCTTTGCTCGTCACATAGATCTAACATTTTCTAAGAGAGAAAATCTGGTCTGTGACACATGTATAAATTCATGTAAAATATTCATTTTTATATATTTTTTTATGACTACTATTATTTTTTAAATACAGATAGAAATATTACACTGCCAAAATCAATGAACAAAACATTTTGTGTTAAGGATAAGGCCTTTACTACGAGGTTCGTATTCAACCTCTTAAAAAATTTGATGTCAAGGTTTTGCATAATCAACAAAGACCATACTTCATATCAATGAGTCTAATTAAAGTTTCCATTCATTCTACAAACAATTGTACCCTATTTTTCTGTTTTTTAAGACATAAACAGCTAGAAGGCCAGTCAATCACCACAGATAATCTTCAGTTAAAAGAAAACTGAACAAAGAGAAATGAAAAACATTCTGGAGGAAGGCAAGGCAAGACAAGACAGCGGCATAACCTTGGAACTCCGACCATTCTCCCTTTCCAGCCATTATGTGCTTCTTGCCCCCTGCCAAAACTACTCCATATTCCCTCCATTTCCTCCTGCGGCCGTGTACGACAAGACTTAATCCTTGTTCCCAAGCTGCCCTTCAGCCGGCCTTCGGAGCAAAGAATTTATTCACAATTACACGAGTCAGCAGAGAGTGACCTTGACAGAAGGTATTGCAGGATTCCATCAAATGCATTGTGTCATTATATTAAACTAATGCAGCTACAGAAATCCTTCCGCATATAGCATTTGTAATTCAGTTAGTCCCACGCTCCGGAGAGGCCACAATGGCAGACATTTGTTCTCTAACATCTTTATAATCATGTTTCTGCCCCTCCAGTTTGCATCGATTTCTTTGAACTTTCTCACTCGTATTTGGTCGGATCTTCTGATTGGACGAGCATTTCTAAACAATGAACATAATTGGTGGACAATAAGATCACCCCCCCCCCAAAAAAAAAAAAAAAAAAAAAAAAAAAACACCACAAACAAACAAAGGGGGAAAAGTGTTTTATAAGTATAAAGGCTACATTTTTTAATGACATCAATTTCATTTGTAAATCAAAATATTTCGACATCTGAAATTGAATATATGAGAAGCACCATTATTAACACTGGATTGGATGCATAAATAATAAAAATTATTTTAGAAAACATTGCAGGCATTAAAGACCCATTCTTGTCCTCAGCCTTTTTACTGTCCACTGGAAAAAAAAGGGGGGGATTGAAAACAATTGCCAATTGACCCAATTAAACTGACAGCCATCACCACAATAGTCTTGGCTGCATACTTTTTGAGAGTAGAGTGTGTGTTTATGTGCAGGGCACATTTTAGATGATGGCCGTGCACATGTTGGTTAGATGCGCACAGTAGCGTAACTAAGTGGGGCACATGCTCCCCATTGAAGTCCACCCCCACCCCCAGATGCCCCACCCTCATTTGAAGTCCTGACTTTGAGATCAAAATGTAAAATGTTATGTTTTAGAAGCTTTAATGAGATAATGTTATGTTTTAAAAACTGTTTTTCCTTAACATGTAGACAATGTACTTATTTTGACATTAACGTCAGATTATCTTACAAAAAAGTAAATGACATAACAAGAGTGCTGAAAAGTGGCTTGTTTAAAAAAGATGCAAACATACAGTTTGAATTGGCTAGAGGTGCCCCCTCGAAAAAATGGTGCACCCTCTTATGCCCCCCTAAAATTGTACCCTAGTTTCAGCGCTGAATGCGCACCATGCAACTTGACCCCCAAAATGGCAGACCGAGGGCAGACAGTAGCCACGTGTGACGTCAGTTTAACATGTTTAAGGGGGGCAGTGCAAGAAAGATTCATTTTTACTAAAATTATTATTTTTTTTTTTTCTTCAGATTCTTAAAATCAAACTTTTCCCGACTATGAAATCGGGTTTGATGTTGCAAGTCTTTCTCCTTAATATCAATCATCTCTCTAGATTTCAAGCAAACTCTGTTCTTTGCAAATGTAATCTCACAACTAGTATAAGAGGAAAGCTTCACACTTATGACCACTTCATAACTAAACACAAAACAAACAAGGCTAAATAGTCAAATAAGTTTGGCTGATTTCATTCAAGTTGATCTTTAAAGCATGTGACCAACATTAGTAATCATACAACACAGGTATATCCACACTTAGTGTGACCAGACAGACATGAAATATCATGTGAAAGTTCATGTAAGTATCATACCGGAGTCAATCAGAGTGAAAAGAAAACAGTGAAAAAAACACATCACTATTTTCACCATTTTCAAGCATCGGGCTTTGTACTCACAAGATCAAAACTATGTGTTTCACTTATTACAGCATTTCAGGCAAAACTATTCCAAGGGAAGTTTTCCCATGATGACCATCTGTACACCATGTAGTAAGAATGTGTGAATCTTTTAATATTTAACCAAGATGCCCTTTTCTGTTTTTTGTATCAAATGCTTCAAGTAAAACAAATATATATATATAAACCTTTAATTTTGGTTTTGAACAGAGAAAAACTGACTAGAGCGGGATTTGAACCAACAACCTCCAGTTTAACATGCCGACTGAGCTATCTAGCCTTATGTTGGCAGTCTCACTATTTTGTTGATATCTTTGTTCGGGGGTGCCACTCATAAGTCATACAATCGTTAGCTGCCGTGTAGCCAGGGATCACAGCCAAGTTTCTCTTGTGCTATTTGATATCATTTTTACTCTTGTGCAGTTATTGTGTGTTTGATTACAGCTTATCTTTGTGACTTTGCCAAACACAATCAAAAATCAAATCAAAATTTTTCCACCAAACTTTCAGGCCACCAACAAAAAAACAAAAAAAATCTTAAAATTGTTTCCTGTGAGCCTGCTGAGCCGTCATCATCATCAGTGTTATTGTTCCTGATGACGAACCCACTTTTGCAAATAATCACCCTCGTTAGTGTGGTTACATTTGTAGAATAACCGTAATTATCGTTATGGGGGATAATCATGTGACCTTGATCAGTGGGGTGTCTTGGTTTTTTGTTTCCTTTTTGTTGTTGTTGGAACAAACACATCAGTTGGCCAACCTATTCACATGTTTTGTAAAATTAGGTAGTCACGTTTTTTGAAGGTTTTTTTCAGTCGTAAAAAAGCAAATAACAGTTTGTGTTTTGTCCAGATGACTTTGTGAAGTTTGAATATGTAGACCAAAACAAGAAAACAATTTTTGTTGGTGGGAGGGGGGGGGGGGGAGAGGGACACATAATTTAGTCTAGAAACCAATTAAGAAGCAACATTGAGGGTTCATTTGATGTTATTTGATGTAAACGTACCAATATTTGGAGAAATTGTTTCCAGTCCAGTGTTCTTCCTTAACAGTGAGTGGTCTGGTGGCTACGTGCCAGTTGAAACACCCCGCCACCAGTCAAACTTCAGTCCAACTAGTCCGGCTGGCAAGGTTAATGCTTGCCACTGCTCTAAACCACTGATAGTTCATGTTTATCAGAAATTCAAGTCCCATGCAGATAACAGAGCTCAAAGGATACATTAAAATATGGACCAGTAAAAATGCTGGAGAATCAGTCATGACAAACTAGCTGGTCCCGGAGCTGTCAATATTTGTATCTTGCAATCAGGGAAAATTTTGTACAAGTACAACAATCGGGGAGACATTTAGAATCACATTCAACATTGTATGGAAAAAGGTTCCATAATTAGGGAGCGTTTCAAATTTGGTCATCGGAAAATGGAAAGTTTGGTTTATTTTTAGGGAACTCTCTGCAGAATCAGGGAGAGCTTGGACTTTTTCAGTGGAGGGGAGGGGGGGGGTGGAGCATGCCTTTCTCTCAAATTCAGGAAGTCTGAATGTTTAGTGAGATCAACTTCATTAATCCTGAAGTCATGACAAAAACCCTGTCACATCACAGGCCTGTGATTTCAAATTTCAGGCATCGCATAGACGAAGATAGAGAGCATTAGCTTCTCTTGGATGAATCATATTTGAGTCTCTTCTGTGAAGAAGTGGTTGCTCTGATGATTTTGAGAGAGCACACCATTCAGAACATTGAGAACAAAGTAGTGGGTTCAGAGCTATGATTTCTCCCTAGAAGAGAAAACATGGTGTACCCGAAAAAAAGTAACCAGGGTTCGAAATTAGCACTGGACCGCAGGCCAGAGCCCAGTGATTCTAGCCTCGGGCCAGTAAACTATAATAACCGGACAAGTCCAGTGGTCTTGCGTTTTGCAATTGACTAAAACTACGTCTGTCACTGTGTAATAAAACAGTAAATGAGTTTCTAATGTTGACTTTGAGTCTTGTAAATATCTTTCAGTTGTATCAAGCATCGAAGCATACAAGCACACCAAATGATACCATTTCGAAGCATAGCAAATGAGATAAATCTTTTCTAAGTGCTTGTTCAAATAAAAACAGTTTATAGCTGTAAAACTATGTACAAGGTTATTTTCTTGTACAATAAATTCTGCAGCCGATTTCACAAAACGCTAGGATTAATCCTATCTCAAGTTAGGACGAGTAACTAGTCCTAACTTAGGATTAATCTTAAGGTTTGCATGTTACAGTGCAAGGCTGGGACTCGTTCTAAGTCCTAAGATTAATCCTAAGTTAGGAAGAGTTTGGTGAAATCGACGGCTGGTCCAGTAAAAGTTTCTAGCTACAAGCCCTGCAGTCTTGTGGATTTTCCCCCTAGATTTTAGCCCTGTTAACCCTCACTACTCCAAACCCATCGAAATCCAACTGCATGCTTTGTTTGATTCTGTTGGCCTAATGCGCTGCACTAGATCTGGGCCTATTTTCACGGCACTGCTAACCGGGAATTTGTGCTTATGGCCCATGGAATCACGCATTTTACATGGCAACTAAAACTGTAGTTTTCGTTTGCATTTTTCCCAAACATGCCTCTTTTTAGCGCTCTCTTTATGTAATTTACTGTTTTTTTCTTAGATAACCTACCAACAAATACATTGTCTGCGTGTAAATTGAAAAATAGTTTTAAAAACACTGAAAATACTACATAAATCTATATATAAGCTCATAAAATGAAACTTTTTATTCAGGTAATTTTTCATCTCAAAAGTCCAGATTTCAAATGGGTGAGGGGGGGGGGGGCACACATGCCCCCTTTGGTTCTGCCTGTTTGAATCCCAACAAGGTGCACATTTAAAAAATTTACCTGATGGAGCCTAAGCTGGAGCCAAAACCGAAGACATGGCTTACAAAAAGGGCCTATCAAATCGTCTCCCATATATCCTGTATATATTCCAGACTAGGGACGAGGTAGTCTAGTAGTTTATGCACATCTGGTCTCCACTCACTGAGGAAAAAAAACCCATAGAAACAAAGGCGTGCGGTTTTTTTCACTACCACAATACTTGACTTAGTGATTAAATTATCCATTCATATGCACTCTTGCATAGATTTGGTTTGAATGGCTGTAATGCAAGGTATTGGGATTGTAAGGTTATTGCACTCCGATAATCAGAGGACGAGAGAGACTGTAATATCATCCATGTTTTAATCAGCGCTGTTCTTTACTAGTAAAGATAGCAGCTGCCAATTTGCGTACTGGTTACTCGATTATTAAACACAACCGTGGCTATGTTTCCGTTTGTTTATTTTATTTGTACTTTTTTCCCTTCAATTATCTGGTTTTATTTTTTTGGAGCTCGTTTCTCTGATAATGTTGTTATAATGTTGTTACATGTTTGGTTAATTATGTTAACAATGTCTAGCTGGTTTTTTTTTTGGTTTTTTTTTTGTTTTTTTTATTATTATTTATTCCTTTATTTTATTTATCTTTTTTAACATTATTTTATTTTATTTTATATTTATATTGTTTTTAATTTATTATGTGTTTCTTGTGTGAGAGCAATTTTCCTAATTTAAATGTTTATAGACATTTCTATTGCATCGTCACACCCAAGTTTTTGCCAAGTGAGGTTGGAAAACTATGGGAAGCCATAAATGCACAGCAAAAACAGCCACATACAGTTTGTAATAATGCAACACAAATATTCAAAAATATCATTGAATTTGTTGGAAACAAAGCAACCAATCATGGGATGTATTTGTTGTTAATTGAAAGTTTGCAGAAACGTTATTATGATTGAATGTTTTGCTAACCAGCATGGCTTGTTTATCAATAGAAAGGTCTTTAATGTAATTGTAAGTAAATATTTTACTTACTTGTTTTCAGAGGGGGCTACCTTAGCCCTTGGGTTAAGTTTTTTTGTTCTTCTAAAGTTGAGGTTTAGTTATCAGTTTGATGCTTTTAATTCAAATGAATTTGTGTTTGACACCATAGTGTTTGTCTTGATCTGTTAGTAGGGTAGAGCGAATTGGAAACTATGTACTTAATTACAGAGGGGTTTGCCCCTATGTATCTGGTAGTGGCTGCTGAATGTGCTGAAGCACCTTGTAAACCATTAGAAGATGCTACATAAATAGGTCTCATAATTCAAAACACAGCTCTGCTTATCCTGTTGCAAAACAAATAACGAGTGCTTTGATATGCCCTAGGGTGTGATTAAAGCATTATATAAGGTCCAACTATCAATATCATTATAAAAAAATAAATGAATAAATAAATACAAAAAACACACACACAAAAACAGATTGACATTTGATCATCTGCTAGACTCTCCAAGGAATGCAGAAGTTTTGACAATTCCTTTCTGTTTTGACACAAATAAAAAAAAAATAAAAAAATCATGCCCTGGATGTGAAATGTGATGAAAAGAAATTTTCCTATATTGATAATGTTATAATTTTTGATGAATCAGAGAAAATGGGTCCCTCTCCACATTGTGGAACACAGTAAATCAATCTGGCCAATGTACTCTCTCAAAATGTGACTGGTTCTGGCACAACCTTCATTTTTTTGTGAACCAATTTTCAAAAGTGAGATTTTTGTACTTGGCAATTACAATGTTATTTGGTTTTACCCAAACACTGCTGTGTTAAGCACTGATACTCAGTACTGTATAATCAGAATCACAGGAATCAGGAAAGCAGAACTTGAGACAAAAAACAAATAATATTCTTTATCCCTGATGTAAATTTAACATCTATCAAATTGTAATTTATTCCTAACATTTTCTTATTCCATCTGAATCTAGAAAAAAACTGCTCTTAATGGTGACATGAAAATCTCTAATTGGTCCACGGGGTCAATTTTTGACCTTTTCTTCATGGCAGTTAGACATTATGAAAAGTGGCAAGAAATTGACTGAGGTGTACTAAACAGTAGTGTAACCAGGGGGTGCGGAGGGGGACCCCCTGCCTCTTGCACGCCCCCAATGGGATAAAAACAAATGCACAAATGAATGGCTTGATACAGTTAATAGCCCCCACCCGCCCAAATAGACAAACAAACAAACAAACAAGATTTTTTCAAACTAAGCTCAAATTTGTGGGAAAATCCACAGGGCTTGTTGCTCAAAATTGCACTGGAACAGAACTAGTTTTACAAGACCGAAATCAAAATGAAGAGAATTGTTTTTCTTCCATTCACTTACACCTCATCTGTCCTTTGGGTAAGTATCCTACGATACCCAACAGAATTTACAAAATATACTATCAGAATTAATATAGAATTTGTTTTGGATATTATACACAAGGAGGTATTAATTTTAAATTGAAAAACCACATGACTGCCAGACTTGTCCAATCATAGACTTACTAAAATCACTGGCCTCAGGCCCAAGGTACAGGGCTACTCTTGAGCCCTGAACGACTGCATGACGTTGTCTGCTTGCTCTTACAACGGATGTACACCTACTGTAAGATGGTAACAATGGTATATTTTTTTTAAATAACAATACAAACTCACCATGTCTTGCAGTTTATTTTGTTTTATATTTTTGCAGGCGATCCTGAAAGGGCAAGGATAGGCAGCCATAGAATAGAGACTTACTCCTTTGAATTCATACATGACTGTATGAGTTAAGCACGCTCTGATCATTAACATGGTGAATAAATAGTCCCATGGGTCGTTCTCCTCAACAGCCTCGGCAATCTGGAAAAACATTCTTAAAGTTTTCTGTAAAAAAAAATGTGTATGAGGGGGGGGGGTGGTACTTCTGTACAAGAGAAAAAGAGTGTGTTAAAGTACGGGAGAGGAAACCTTGTGCCACATGTCGGGCATGTTATATGAAATCTATACACAACTTATAGAATAATCCCGGTATTTTCAAACAACATGGGGAGAAAGCAATAGTAACATGGCCACTAAACATTCGAGTCTGTGGGGGTTGAATGAGCTGAATCCAGTCAACTCTGCTGATTTGAGTTGTTACTGGAATTAATGGAGTCATTCATGATGCACTTAATCTGTACCGATAACTTGGTGACAGGTAGTCAGCATATGAAGTCAAATTGCTCTGTCTTGCATCAAACTGCAAGACAACCCCCAGTTAAGCTTCAGTGTCTTAAAGATAGGGTCGTAGGTTGGTTTTTCACCTTACAAATTGCTGATTTATTGGCCAAATTGCCAGTAAAGACACAATAAAAGTCACCTGTGAAAGTTTCAGCTGAATACAGTTTCTGCTTGATGAGAAAACAGCAAAAAAAACTGTCACGGTAATTTCATCAAGAACGTTGAATCCATCCAGGCACAGCGAGGTGACAGTGGGCACCAACTGCTTTTTCTGTCCGCATTATTCACAAACGGAAATTTTTTATCTCCTAAAGTTGCCTGAAGGCGATCTTTGGAGATTCAAATTTGTCAACATACTTCAGGCACTCCAGACAAAATCAGTTTGCAAAAAGCTTCCCACCATTTCCACTTTTATAAAAATTAGGCCTTCTGATAAAAATGACACCAATGTTTTTCGGGGTCATTACCAAAGTATGACCCCACCTTTAAGGACATTTTTGCTAAATTTTGAAGAAGAAAAAAAAAAAAAAAGTTAAATGACACAGCGTTTGGATTCTGGTTATTTAGAGCGTTCATTCTGCATTGCAGGGACTCCTGCTGAACTGCTCTCATCTCTCATCAGTATTTGAAATAAAAATTGTTCAAGAAAAATAGCCACAGCGAACAAAACAAGTGCCAGACACTGATGACCAAAGACACACTGCATCCAAAAAAGTCTTACTGCATAAGGTAATAGTTCCAAGGATGGGAAAGCCACACCGCGGATAAATTTTTGGAAGAAAGTGACAAAGTGTACATGAACTTTATCCACTCTCCAATATCACTTGTAATGTTTGTGTTCACAATGCATAGAAGACTGCCTTGACAGGTTCGACATCCTTGTGTGTCACTGATGAAAGTACAAACTCAGACAAAAAAGAAAAGACAAAAAAAAGAGTGACTGATCCAGCCGGTAAATTTTCCAGCCATGGAGAAATGAGATGACGTCAGGTAAATGCAGAGGGGGTTCAACAAACCGTACTCACATCAGACCGTCTCAGACAAAGAATACTACAGCATACGGGAGAAGGGTGGGGGGGGGGGGGAAGGGGAGGGATTTTGATGCTGACAAATGACTTACAGGCATCGTATGAACTCTAACAATATGAGAATTAAAATGAATGCCCTGTGAGAGGAAACACTAGGCATCACTTCAGTACTACATTCATTTCCGCCGGATTGACATAACGTATTAAAGTAAATGGCCACTATAGGCATATCATACAATGCCATCAAGTAATTCTTAATAAAAACACAGGAAACAAACAACAAACTTCTACACTCCATTAATACAAAAAAGTACATGGTTGGAAGACAGTAAATATAGTAGATGCTTACTGCACCCCCCCCCCCTCCCTGTCTTACAACAGGAAGTAAATCCTTAAATATAAATATATATACAAAATAGTCGGGGAGATGACCTCAGCTTTCGATCCAAACCGGACCTTCATCAGAGGCAACTGAATTTATATGTATACATATACATATCATTTTTTAAATATAGATAATAGCTGCATATCTTTAAATCTAATTATAGCTTTCTTTTATCAAAATATAAAAACATATAAGTATTCAGGCCTAGAATTTCATCTTTGAGAGGGCAAGGCCCTTTTCATTTTGCAAAGGGCACTTCCATTGAAAAAAACCTTAAAGTCTATGGGAAACCTTTGAAGGGGCATCAAGGTCAAGACCAGGGGCAACAGAGGTCATGACCTCCGTGGCCTCCATGTAATTCCAGGCCTGGAAAGCACCAAGTATACCATGCTTACCACACATCAGTGTAACAGGAAAACAAAAATCCCTGTTTTTAAGGTATTATACAGAATTGGTGAGGATAAAAAACATCATTGTCTAATTTAGTTTGAAAGCTTATTGATTATGAAGTTCATACTATAACCATTTTTTTAATTATTTGTTTAAATTGTTTTATGTTTTAATTTATTTTTTTTATTTTTTTTTTATTTTTTTTATATTTTTAATTATTATTATTACTATTATTATTATTATTATTATTATTACTATTATATTATATTTATTGTTTTGGTTTTGTTTGGGTGGGGGGGGGGGGGGTAAAAAGCTTCCCTTAAAGCCAAGTTTTTTTGTGGTAACAACCCAGCTGATTTTGGTTGTCTCAACCAAAGTTAAGAACAATGTGTAAATACATGCTGCAAATTGTGCATGGTTTTTCACTATTTTCTCCTGACTCACACAGGTTTGCTGTTTTTACAAAACATGAACACTGTCTGGGACTATTTTGTCAATAATAATTCAACTGGCCTCTCGTCACAGTGGCATGCTTGCTGGTCTAGCGGTAACAATATCTGCTCTAGAATCTGCATTTTTCATAAAGAATTGGAAAGCACCGAGTATAATAGAGCTTATTTCGCAGACAAACCAAAGTCAAACTTTATCTAATCCCATAATGCAAAAGACCGTGCAAGTCTTGACTTGGGAAGGAAACAAACTCGCGCACTTTAACGGGTCCCAATGTTCGAATACATGCGAGACTTGCAACTGTCTCTTATTATCCACTATCAAATCATTAATCTATACCATGTCTGCTTATAGTAGGAACATTGACATATTTTTAGGAAAAGGTAACAGGGCTCTTCATCGTAGAACCAATGACCTCCGGTCTTATTTCTGTAGTAACCTCTGTGTTTATCTGCCTTTAAAAAAAAATACCCAATATGTATTTCAAATTTGTACTTGTTGTGTTGCTTGTGCAATTCACCATTTTATTGTTTCTCTGTGTAATTTAGCTCATTAATTTTCGTATTGAATGTGTACTTCAGCTTTTTACTTACTGTAACCAGTCTGCATTGCAGCCATTAGGCTGCAAGATGGTGTGAATAAACTAATAATAATAAGAACAAGAAGGTGGATCAAATTTTCGAGGTGGTCCCAAGCAAAAATGTCCATGGTAACTTTTCAAAGCATACCCACTTTTAGTTAAATGGCGCATCAACAATTTTTTTTTTAACTTAATTTATTTGTTTTTTAAACTCATTTGTTTCTTTTTAAAGGTATCGTACAGGATTGGTAGAGCTGATAAAATATTCACAGACGGTGTTTATGTTTTGTGTGATCAATGACATACATGAAATGACAAACCTGTGTGTTATCATTTTGGCTGAATCTCTTGTGTGAGTCAGGAGAAAATAGTGAGCAATTATGCACTAATTATTTACATGTAAAACACATTACTTAATTTTGGTTGCAACAACCGAAATCGACCGTTGCATTTTTGAAAGATTTTCAGATACAGTTTTCTTGAATATGACTTCCTTTCAGAGAGAAATATTTCACAGAAAAAAATGGTTGAAGTATGAATTTTATAATCAATAAGAGTTCAGACTTCAACAATGATGTTTCTTATCCTTACCAATCCTGAATAATACTATTACCTTTAATTCAATAAATGAGGGTTTTTTGTTGTTGTTTGTACATCAACCTGAAATTTGCAGCTATTGACCCGCTACACTAACGTGTACTAACCCAAGATTTCTAAGTCTTTAGATGCAAGTGTAAGTGCAACAATCAATTTCTCACTTCACATTATTATCTCAGTTTTTTTTTTCAATACCTTGTCAGCCACTTTTTAAAATACATTTTCTCATTGTTGGCTGCTGACAATACAAATAAAATAACAAGCTTCAAAACAGTGAGTGCTAAATCTGCAAGGTACCTCTCAGAGACAACAGAGAATGTGAGAAAGAAAACAAATCCAAAACCCACTGTCAAAATTATATAGACGAGGAAGTACATGAAGTGACTTAATGAGACATGAACGTGGCATGTGAATATGATCGATTCGAGACGTGTAACTCTAAGGACCCAAGATGTTCTTGATAGCTCAACCAAGGTCAGTCATCTTCATCGCCCCAAAGGAGGATAGAAAGTCACTACAGAGCGAGGCAGCCGAGTGAGAAACAACCGTACCCTACCAAACCACCCCTTTCATCCCACCCTGTCAAGATACATAACCTTGTGGTGATTTTACCCCCATGTTCCGCTGCTTAAATTATTTCCTTACAATCATCGCACTTGTGGCCTCATCTGTCTTGGGGAAAAAAAAGAAAAGGAGAAGGCTTGAGGCATCCGATGAACTTGAACTCTTTTGTGTCTTCTAGCATTTGCAGATTTCACGGATCTTATCCAATCCAGCTGTGTTGACATACGGAATGTACTGAAGCTGAAAATATTAGATTTAGATTCTCTATCACCTTGGAGATTTTTTTTAAATTTAAGCTCCCGTTACAGCGGTCAATTCTCCTGGGCCAGAGTTTTGACAAATTATAGATGACTATCAACACATGTGATTTGTTTCCGGCACAGTATTTGTCTTGTAACCACAGCTAAACAACCTGACTCAATTGCCATTTTCACTTAATTCCTCGGTTTCAATCAATACATCTTAGGGGTTGTCAAGAATTGTAAAAAAATTTAGGAAAATTGTGACCTTTATATATGACCCACTGCTAAAAATTTTGTTATTGAAAAAAGGAAAACAAGTATTATTTAAAGAAATCATTTTCGCGCCAATCCCTAAAAAAAAATTATACTAAGATTTTTTGGTTGTGACACAAGAATATTTTTTTGAAATAAGATATTTTCATACTTCAAGAGTAAAATTTTTAGCAATGCACCTCTCCACCTTTCCCAGAGGAAGGCATTTTCAATATTTATTTTCTGCTGTTGCAAAACTATTCATTAGTTGTATGTGACACTCCATGCCAAAACACGGCACTCTCTACCCAAGCTCAAAACTGGGTTAAATTGCTCATCATAGATGTGAAAAGATTTTCAAATAACACAAAAATGTTTGCCTCTTAAGTAAGTTTTTCTGAACACATAGAATTAAAGACATCACATTACAGTGATATCAAGGCTGAAGTTTCGATAGTTAATGCTCGTTTATTATTTCTGAGAAGTGCCTGATGTGGGTATGGAAAATATACAAGATTGATCAACAATTTTCAAGTAACCCTAGAAATGTAACAATCCCCTGCCATGTCCCCCAATGGAACCTCCCTTTCCCAAAGGAAGCCCCTCCCCTAATGAAAGCCCTCTCCTCCAGAAACCCCCTGCTCCAATGGAAGCTGCCTCCCTATGGAAGCCGCTACCCAATGAAAGCCCCCTCCTCCAATAGAAACCCCCTCCTCCAATGGAAGCCCCCTCCTCAAATGAAATCCCACTCCCCAATAAAACCCCCTCCTCCAATATTGAAACCCCCACTCCAATGGAAGCCCCCTCCTCCAATTGAAACCCAAATGATGGAAGCCAAACAATGGGAACAAAGAGAGGTCCATGATTGAAGGTGTTTACACTCATGTGTGGGTGGGGCATACGGAAAGGGGTGCCAATGTCCGAAACCAGATCCTTATACAACACCCCTATACACTCTTTGTCATCCTACACACTTACTACCCATAGTGTTTGTCACATCCTCTGTAAGCATCTACGTACTGCTTTGATTTCCATTCAGAAAAAAGGTTGTTCATATTCCTTCCAATTAGTAACAAAACAAATGTCATTGAAAAATGTACATGGCTTTGTGTTTAATAATAGTCACATTCAGCACTGTGGTTTGTCTACTACATCTAGAAATCAGTAAACTTGTGTCCTGTCTACCTATACCCAAGATATTCACATACACGTAGGTACAACCCCCCTTGTTGTACCACACACTTGTTTGTACTGTGTGATATTCCCTCTCTACCAATTATCCGCAAGTCAATCAAAACCAATGGGCAAATTGCTATCCCCTTGGGGAGCTGCTTTTCTTTGCTTGCCCAACAGAGCGCACAATCAATGTATTTTACGCAACTTTAACCGGCGCTGTGTCCCCTTCCATTTTTCCCTGTCGGCTTTTAGATTGATGTTGACGAGTTGGAGGAGAAAAGGGAAGACGCGAGACGGGGAACCGTGAGAGGAAAAAGAGAGACAGAGAGAGAGAGAGAGAGCGCCACATTGTTAATATTGTGTGAGGTAGACGAACAATGTAGTGATTTACAGTGATGGATGGGGTTTGGACGCTTAAGACAGACATGTAGTTATACTCAGAACATCTTGGGCTGTACAAAATTCCATGAAATGTTTCCTCTAATTAAAATTACCCAAAAATGTGTATTCACATGTAAATTTTAATGGATTTTTAAAAGAGGAAATTCACCCTCTGAATTTGAAAGCTATTACTATTATCTAGTATTATTTATTCGACAAAAAACAGAAGGACAAACAAAAGAAGGTAAAATGAAGCAATCAAGGACTTTGTTATGGTGCAAATACCTTGTATGTAATCATTATTGTTCTCCAAAAAAATAAAATAAAAATTAAACGTTTAAAAAGTTGTGGTGTCATCGATGAAGCAGATATTTTAGATCAATGTGCTCCCACAGCTCAGGCATTTTCAATGGCTTTTCCCGGCTTCCAGCATCCAACTTTGTAGTTGAAACAGAAGGGACGATCCATACCATTTTGCCATCGGGCACGGAGGTCGGCTATAGAAATAAGGTTGACCATTCATAAATACCCCAGACAGTTTTGCTATTCTGATTGGTCGAGAGCACGTCACGTGGGGGTGTTTAAACGGACGATATAACACCGGCTAGAAGTGTTTAAACACGGCTGGCTTCGCGTGTTGGGCGCACAAGCTCACGGTACCCCAATTTAATTACGCGGAACGCAATATATAGTTATTAGTACCAGCGCGTAATCTATTTTTACACGCGCGTACACACAACCCAACGCGCACCAAACATAACTTTTAAAAAGTTTTTAAAAATGTACAAAATGTACAGATTGTCACAGATAAAGGCCCGAGCCGAAGGCAAGGGCCTTTATCGGACGGCCACGACCGTGCAAGGTTTTAAACAGCCGTTTAAGAATGAGTCACTACTCTTTTATTCCCATTCATAAATGCCCTTTTGTTAAAAAGCGAAAAAATGTTATAGACAATCTGTGACAATCTGTACATTTTGTACATTTTTAAAAACTTTTTAAAAGTTATGTTTGGTGCGCGTTGGTCAAGTGGAAATATTCATTCTTTTGTTGTACTTTCTCCAACTGTCTATATGTTCTTTGATGCGGAATTACAGGGAACAACATTGAACTGAACCTGTATCATTTGACAGCCACTTTCCAATGAAATGTATGCTTCTTTTTTTTTCATGAAATACTTTTTCACACTCGGTGGTCTAGTGGTAAGATGTCAACTCTATAATGGCAAAGGACGTAAGTTTGAAATCCACCCAAGTAGATTGACTGTGTTTTCTTCACAGGGCTCAGGAAATTACAGAGTTACAGTGCTTTACACACATCAGCCTCAGAGTCAAACCAAATAATATTCTTTATCTCCGGTGAATATTTAACATCAAATAGTTTCACTCTGATTTTGTGCGAGCCAATATACAGTCATGTTTCTTGTACCGTTAGTTGTGACTCACATTTTAATTCTGCGAAGTGACCCACATCTTCTCAACTGACTGAAGAATGGCAACCGCTTCCCCTTTTCACTCCCTTTATTCCAACTTTAAGCTTGACTTCCTATGCACTGGGTCTTAATTGATGTAAGGCCTTGTACGTAGATCTAATCATGGCGCCACACTCCAAAAGCAGAAGGAGAATGACACAGCGTCTTCCATGTCAGGCAGGGTGGTCTTATTCTTATGTAATAACAAGGAATCATTAGGTGACCTTAATTTCAGACGACTTCCAAAGAAGCCAGAGGGCAGAGCGCACTACCCTGCCATCAGAACACAATTACATCCTCCTAATCTGCTTAGGCAGCCGTTTCCATGGCAACTGACATGAGATTAATAAGTTTACGCCAAGGGTAATTGCCTACTGCCACCTAACACTTCCCTTTCAAAACACGCAAAAATGTAGTGTTTGCAAATGATGTCGGGGTGGGGGGGGGGGGCCTGGCAGGTAAAGCTGTGATGGTGAATGTGATTTTTTATTTCACTGATGCTGTCTGGTGTGGTTGTAACAACTGTGAACATGAATCTGTTTACTGATTTCACTGGGCAGCGGATATCAGCAAAGGGAAGGTGAATATTTTCACAAATTTCTCATGGTGATGGTTATGGCAATGGTGAATGCAAAATTTGACACAAATTTCCCATGGGTGCAGTTTAACAGCAACTGTACATAGTGAAACTTTTTACTGATTACCCTAGTGTTTTATGTTTTCACTGATTGTTTGTATGAAAGATCATCTATAAAACTTTTCACTAACCGCTCAAGCGGATGAGAGTGGCAACTTTGAATGCTGACATTTGTATTGATTACCCCGGGGGTGTGGTTTTAGCAAAGGTGAAAAATGAATACTTTTGCTGATTTACTTTGATCAGAGTGAGACTTTTCACTGATTGCTCATGAGGATAGCTGTGGCAAATGTTAATGTGAAACTTTTCCCTGATAACACAATTACATGGTTATAACAAACTGAAGGAACATCTTTTCACTGATTGCTCACTGGTGTACTTAAATCTTCTGTACAATGTATTTTCAGTTTCACTGATTGCTCCTGGGTGTGGTAATAAGTCAACTGCACACGTGAATCTTTTCACTGATTGCTCCTTGGTGTGGTTAAGGAAACTCTTTATGTGAATCTTTTCACTGATTGCTCCTGGGTGTGGTTAAGGAATAACAATAACAATAATAGTAATAATTTTGAAGACTAATCATCCTAACTCACAGCTGAGAAGCTGAATTGCTTCAACATGTTCAAGCCACAGGCATGCAAAGGGTGCCTTTGGCCGCCAGCCACATCAACCCATATCGGTACATGACCACAGAGCACAGCCAGAGATTGAAAGTGTTTGATTCTCCTGGAGAGAGGAAAACAGGAGAAAAACCCCTTGTGGCATAGGAGAGAACCAACGTACAACTCTAGCGGGGAATCGAACCAAGGTCACAGTGGTGAGAGGTTAGCACTTTACACACTCACCACTCACCACCCACAAGGAAACTTGTGAATATAACCCTCCTCACTCACAGCAGTAGTAATTCTACTAGAAATAAAGCAGTCAAACTGTTCGCTGGCTGATTTAGGATGATGCCATAAGATTTGTGTGTGGATAGTTTCACTGATGATTCCAGGATGTGCTTAATTTTTATACATCAACTCACTTGAAGTCAGCACCTTCAAGTGTTCATTAAAAACATCTGCTTGTTGCTATTTTGTAGCTCTTGGAAAGTTCGTGAAATAGTTTTCACTGTGATCTAGAAGTCAATTTATAACTACTTGTATGGCTTTAGAAATTTTGAATTCTTTAAATTTGTGGAAATGCTTTGGTTTCAGTTAGTTATTACTGATGCACAATGAAATATACGTGTGTATTTTTTATTTATTTTTTTCGTAACAATTGGGTCAGTTGCTCCAAAGCAAAGCACACAATATTCAGTACTTATCATGCAATTGGTGTATGGTAAAACAACAATTTTATTAAAGGTAGGTTCATCATTTGGTTTAGTCAATGTAATGCTGCTTAGTAGCCAATACTATCAAGGAGGATGCAATAAAAGTCACCAGTGAAAGTTTCATCTGAATACAGAGCCTACTTGCTGAGAAAACAGCAAAAAACTGTTAGGGTATTTTCATGAGAATGTCCACTCCATTGTTGTTAAGAGAGGTGACAGCGGGTACCAACCACATCTCTGGCCGCAGCTTTCGTGAACGTACACCAACCCTCAGAAATCTGAGAAACGATTCATGCAGTTTCTCAGATTCAAATGTTTTTGATATCTAATCAACAGGGTTATTTCAGACAAAACAATTTCACAGGATGCTTACGACTATTACCATCTTTTTTAACAAGTAAGCTTTCGGATAGAAATTAAACAAAGCATTCGAAGATCATTACCAAAGTTCGACCTCAAAAGAATAAATGAATAAGTAAATAAATAAAAACCAGAGAGAAGCTAGAAAAAAAGTATTAAATATGATCAACAACCTCTAATAGGTGATCACATGCATCTTTGATGTTTAAAAAAAATTAATAGCAGCCTCAACAGAAAGGACGGGAACTTCTAAAACTGTCAAATCTAATATAATATACATCAATGCATACAAATAACCAACCAAGTTGACTGGATCACACCCATTTAGTTTACACAAATTAAGTTTACCCAAGAAATTGTCCCACACAGTTATTTCTAGATGTGAACAAGTTCCCCACATGACCTACTATCAATAGCAAGCACAAAATTGGGTTTGGTTTTAGAAGTTCAAACTTTCCAAGTGCAAACATAGTTTCCACAACCATTCTCCGTAGGGTAAACCAATATTGATATTTACCCCCTAAATATTTCACAGGGTACGATTACAAGTGGTTGCACGCACAGTACAGATTGGACTAATCTGATCAATGCTGCTTGGTTACATATTAAGTTTGTTTTTCTTATCCCCTTATTTGTCTTCTGTCCCCCACCCCCCCCACCCATTTTTCATAGTTGGAACTAGTTCCAGGCCTGGGTTTAGTTTGAGAGTAATTTTTTAGGGTGACTGCTCTCTGTTCCTACAACTCTATGTTCCGACAACCGTGTGTTCCTTTCACGTGCTAGGGTTAGGGTTAGGGTTAGGATAAGGAAAATACATCAGGGGTGTAAGAACATAGGTGTGACGGAACACATGGGTGTCGGAACATAGGTGTGCCAGAACATAGGCAAGTCAGAACATAGGTGTGTCGGAACATATGTGTCAGAACATCTAGGTGTGTCGGAACATAGGTGTGCCGGAACATAGGTGTGTCAGAACATCTAGGTCTCCTTATGGAGACCGAGAAGAAAATAGAAAAGAGAACACAATAGGTCTCCATTAGGGGAACTCTAAAGACTGGGGTGCTCCACAAGCAATTTTGTGTACAAAGTCTATGGGAAGTTCTTATCTACAGGGACAAAAGAAAGAACAATAGATGTCACAACAGGGCTATAAAAAAAAGAATGTGTGTGGGGGTGTGTGAACATAGGTGTTTAACCATTTTTCAGTTGTAGATCTTTACAGTACAGCACAAAAGCCTTGGTCGAAGTGACTTCTCATGTGTATCATCAGAGCATTCATTGCTGCCATACCAATGACCAAGTCCATTGTAAGCCATATGTGAGTTACATTTGAATATAATAAATTGTCTGGTACAATGATTTGCTTAGTCACAAATTACCGCTTAAATTTGAAGTCCTAAGACTATAGAGACAGTTACTCTTAGTCTTAGTCTGTCTTATTGTCACATATATATATACCTGTACAAATATACAGTGAAATGCACTTTGGTTTTCCGAGCCTAAAAACATTTTTTTAAAAACATTAAAAAAACATACTAAACCCTGTGTAGGTTAAACAATAACAAATAAATAATAGGCCTACATAAGAAAATAACAGTAAAAAAAAGCTATGTCACATGATTCGGGGCAAACTTTTGCGAAGTTACATTTAAGAGATAGCGAACACCCATACACAATTTTGAATGATTGTGTATGGCACAATGGTACCAGGGTTAGCCCATCAGGAGGTTGCTACACAACGGTTTTAACTTTTTTGTTTAATAACTTTTTTCTAGTGTCCGTAAAAATATTTTAAGCTTCCTTTTTGTATGTAATTTTTTTTATAATAACTCTTTTTATGACCTTAAAAATATTTTGAACCTCTTAATGATATTCAATGTAAAACCAGTAATTTATTTCTTTTTAACTGTAGTTTTAATAAATTAACATAATTTTAATTGTAATATTGTTGCAATCCAGCTTCATGGATGCCTAGAACAATTTGGATCAAGACGCTACTCAATAATAGTACAAGGTATTATTAACTCAATGACATGGAGGTGATTTTATTTTTGCATGGGAAGCATTGTACTTTTAAAAAGCTCCCATGAGCAAAATCTTCGTCCAAAATGCCTGAAATAATTAAACATGAATCATCAGTGTAGTTCGGTTTTGACCAAATACGAGTCGTGGTGGTTCTGAAAAGAACTGGTGTATGTATGAGGGGGTTCCTTCGAAGATACTAGGCGCATCTTAGTAATGTCATTTTGATGTTTTACCAAATTGATATCTCTATTTTTGTAATAATAAAACAAACTAGACAAGAGTTTGTAACGTAAAAAACACTGGGGGCTTCGGTTGTTGGAACAAAAAGAGAAAATGACGTGTCCTCATACTCAACAATTATGTTAAGTTTGGTCGTAATACCTAAAGGAACTCTTGACTTCAACATCAAATATGTAGTCAGGTACCAGACGCTGCAAAGATTTATGACATGTGGTTTATGACACGTGGTTTAAGAAACATGTTTTTTTCCATGTTAACAGATTCCTGTACGAGTTGGAAGTGAAGATGAAAGTGTGTTACTTTTTAAATAAAACATTAGATGTACTGTAAGCTACAGGACGGCACAAAGATTATAATTATACGACATGTGGCTCAAGATATGAATTTTGAAAAACTAACTTTGAATTGATGTAAATTGACATCTAATTAACATCACCATGAAGAAAAGATGTTGTTGTTTTTTATTTGGCATAAGTTATAAGATGACACAAAATTATGACTTAATGACATATGGTTAAAGAAATGTATTTTTTTATTAGAATTTTCTGTTTGGACCAAATGTGTCATTAGCTCCAAAGGTAACAAAGATCATGAATTTATCACACGTGGTTCAGAAGGTATGGATTTTAAATTTTAGAGCTTCTTGTTTGATATTCTTGGCAAATGCTCTCCAAGCTTGGGAGTTTTCAATGATGCTCCCTGGCCTCCAGCATCCAACTTTGTAGTTGAAACAAAAGAGGAAATTTGGCCCCCAAAAAGGGGGGGAGGGGGGTATTCAACATGTATAAAACTAGTAAAATACCCAACCTCATCCCCATCATGTTCAAAGGGTCCGTTTCACAATCTCCCAATTGGGTGCAATGGTCTGCATTGATACAAGGTTGACTGTTGACTGACATGCTGGCAGACGATCTGGAAGAAGCTCCTGGGTGCTGTTTAATACTTTAACCTTTGTTTCCCTATTATTTTAAGTGAAAACTTAATTTTAAATTTTTCATTTATTTCTTTTGACCCACCCAACCACAATTTCGAACAAAGATACAATTTTTTTAAACATTGACAATTCTGAATGGCTCCTTAATACTAAATTGTATTCTCCACCATGCAACGTTTTCAAATCCTACTTATGAATCAACCCGACCTTTTGTCCATTTTTCTGAGAACAGCTGGGCTCTTCGTCTGCTGATATTTTCAGGCATGAGACTTGGACCTTGGAAACCGATAGGACAAATTTAAAGAGTAGAAAGGTTGACCTACATGTTGTGCACCCGGTGTAGGCTTTTGTAAACTTGTCTGGCTATTAAATAACAATTTGGCTGATTTTTCTGAAGACAAAAAAACACCAAAACAAGCCAGAAATCAGATTAAAGTAGGAAGAATATCATGCCTGTATTTCTATGCAGTAATTTCTTGGCGTTCCTTGAAAACTAGGGATGGGTTCACTTTTAAGAAAAATCATATAAAATCTGAAAAAATAAACATCTAAAAACTGGGTCATCTCTCCCCCTCTCTCTCTTAATGCCAACTGGGACACAAAAGTCTAATTTGAAAAACAAATGATAAGAAGTTTAATAAATTCTTGAGGTTAAAGAATTTGTAAAAACAGTTCCCTCCCGGTTGCTAACATTTAGACAAAACATGCGGAGCCCAAATATTTGTGGGCCACAACAATCTTTCTCTCCCCCTGCAGCGTTATCTGTGACCCGTATTAAACTTCTTGGTGTTCTGGAAACTTGATAGAGCATTTCATCTTTTTTTTACATTGAATTGAGAATTGGAAATACAAGATTGTTTTGGAATTCAAACTGAAAATCATCTTACATTCTGTTCCATTTCCCCAAACTAAGAATAGATGTTGAATACATTGTGAAACACCTGTTTCCAAAACAGGTAGATTATATTGTTATCCATGGCGCAATTTCAAAACAAAACAAAATTGCCGCAAAAAGTCAAATGCAAAAAATTTCCTGATAAATTTCAAAACTTGTGGAAACAAAACACACACAAAAACAAAAAAACAAAACACATCACATTTTCAGATATCAGTTGGTAGTTATTCATTCCAATCATCTAGTTTTTCAAAAACAAACAACAGAACCAGTGTCAGAGCTGCTTTGTGGACAAGTCGTTAAACGTTTGACACAGTGATAGCACTTGTGAGACTGCTGGCTCCCCAATTAGCAGTAATTGCAAGGGTAGAAATCTTTCAAGGAGCAACAGTATCAAGAGAACAGCAGTCTCGCGAGAGAGAGTATAGTCGCTCGAGAGCCGTTATGCTATCAAAGTGACAAACAATTCACAACTTGTCCACTAGGCTAGTGTCACAGGTGATGTGCAACTTCATGGGTGATTAAAAAACGAACAAATTTGTGAACGTTGATATTTCCACACTACAGAAGCAACAGAAGAAGTACTAAAATGGTGGGAGGGGGAATAAACTCATTCCAATGAAGTATGTGTTGGGTGGGGAAGAGTGTGCTATTGCACACAATCGACACATGCACAACATTTTTTATTAGTACTGCTTGTCTGGGCAGGAGGTGTCTTGAGAAGTCAGTATGACCTTAAAATGTTGACCAGACAAGCCTTAAGGCATCCTTCTTCATTGCTTCCTTATAAAGTGCAGAGCTACCAACATCTGCAGCTTGCAACCAGGGAAGTTTTGTACAACTACCAGGAAGATATTCAGAATTACATTCAGCAAAATAGGCAAACAGTTTCCACAATCAGGGAGGATTTCAAAATGTGTTCATGGGAACATGGAAAGACTGGTTGATGTTCGGGGAACTTTCTGAAGAATCAAGGAGAGTTGACAGCTCTGATACTGCACCATTATATAAATGAGGGCATCATTGCATTGTGAGAATAAGCTCTAAAAGAAAGCTATGTCGAAATTAATTAACATGTTGATGTTTCACAAGTAGAACCCTCCAAAATAATAATCATATTTAATATTTATGGGAGGAAAATACTGAAAAAAGCAAGGTATTCATATGGGTTGTCCTGTTGGATGGAGGTGTACAATGACTGTATTGTAACAAACATGCACACAAATAATGACAAGTACTACATTTTGAGGAAGGGGTAAAAGGGTCTAAAAAGTCTATTAAACCTTAAAAATGCACAAATTAGTTCAATGGCCTGATGTTTCGACCCTAGCAGTCTTTCTCGAAGGCCAAATGACAACACAACACAACCAACCTTAACAGGTATACTGGTGTAACTGAAGCAGTCAAGTGGAAAGAGATAGAAGACAGAGAGAGGCAGAAAGCACACAGAAAACAGAGAAGGATGAACAGGGATGAAAGTGGGTAGAAGGAAGGGGGCATGGTTCACCACAAGAGGTTGGAAACACAAAAGACAAAATCAAGGTGGGAAGAAGGAGAAAGAAGTAATTTATCAGCGAATGAGACAGACTGAAGAGAGGATCAAAACGAGAAAAACGAGAAGGCCAAGACAAAACGTTACAAGTTTGGGACAACCCCCAGAAACTATCCACTCTAGAATAAAAGTCTAGGGTTGAGGCATCACAGGTCTCTGAATATTAACACGGCTCAAAAAAGCATCAAGCTTCAAGAAAACACTATGTCACTGTCAGCTGCTTTGCCAGCCAGACTTGATCTTAGACGATCTTCTCTCTGACAATTCAATCTGAGTGGAATCCATTTGTGCAATTTCACACTATCACCGTTAGAGGGCGCCATTCAATAAAGGCACTATGATAATAAGGCAGAGACCATATCCATCCCTTTTGAGTAGTTAAATGGAAATGAGTTTGTAGATGCTCACTGCAGTGTTGGAGGACTCAAAACCGATCTCTGACTTGAGAGTAGTCTCGAGTCCATTTTAACTGGACTCCGACTCAAAGGGGAGGACTTGGACTTGGACTCAGACTCAGACAAACTCAAAGCTGAAACTCCTGAGAGCAAATAGTTTAGTCATAAATGGATTGTACCAAACGTATGCTGTGGAGATTATATTACGATTAGTGCTCTAGATTTTGAGCTAACGGCTTTCAGGTACTTAAAAAACCCATTACAATCAGAACAAATGCAAAGTGGAACCCTTTATTTTGTAACGTGACAGTAAAAAAAAAGGTAGACTTTATTGTATTTCTTGTCAGTTAGCAGATTAGATTCATACTACTCCGAGTATGAAAAATCAGAGCTTTTTGAAAGAGTAAATTTTCATCCTCAAGTCAAACAGTCAGCGAACTTTTAGAACGGCGACCATATGAAAATTTCAAGCACATGAATGTGACCCATGCATCGATTACCTGCCCAGAAACTCCTGCTTCAGGTTCCACTCAAACTCACCTGCCGATGGCCTGACAATTGAAACCCCTGCTGCAGGTACTCGACCGGGACCGACCTGCAGATCATGGGCCGATTGAACCCCCTGCTGCAGGCACTCGACCGCGACCCACCCACTGATCACAGGCCGTTTGAACCCCCCTGCTGCAGTGGTAATGTTATAAAAGCGGGTTAATCTTAAACATGTTAAAGAGGAAGGGAAATGTCACATTCAGTTTTGTGATGTACTCATTTGCCAATAGATAGAGTCCTCATGTGAGCCTGGGAAAAAAATACAAGTCTCTTACCACATGTTAAAGTGGTGTAAATTGCTATTGTATTGGCTACCTTCCAGTGAAAAAATTTGTCAACATTCAAAACATCCAATGACATCATTCTGAGAAAAATGAGTCAGTACATTTTTGTACGGGGATGTTTGGTTCATTCCTGACTTTCAACTGACATTCAATTATATTCAATCAAAACGGCTTTGAAATTGACATTTTGACTAACAACATATTTCTCCTTGGAATGTAAAGACCCATTAGTTGTTGAAATCCAATGAGGTCATGTTTCAAATTTCACTCTGAAATAGTCAGGAATGAACCCAAAGGCACCCCTGTATAAAAATGTACAGACCCATTTTTCTCAGAATGATGTCATCGGATGTTTTGAATGTTGACAAATTTTGCCCCGGAAGGTTATTGAATACAGGTTTGAGGCTTGTAAATTTTTCCCCCAAATGAGGACTCTATCTATTGGAAAATGAGTACATTACAAATTTTAACTTGACATTTCCCTTCTCTTTAACATGATTAAAATATTTATTGAAGCAGTTTGTTTTATTATACATGTATATAACACTGATGCTGGTGATGGAATGTTCAAAAGTGTTAGGATACATTTTAGCGCTTCTGACAAAGTTTGCCAAACCACCTAAATTGTTTTCGCGACCCAAAAGAAAAGTTGGTCGCGACCCGATGTTTGCGAACGATGCTCTAGTCTTCAATGAACACTCGCTACTACAACCAATCAAGTGAAGAGTGCAATAATGTTACTTCCACCACGTAAACTTTAAGATTAAAAATCTACTTTTATTTTCCGATGATTGCAACTGCTGCTGTTGCACCACATCTCATCAACTTTCTCTGCAATTATGGGCTCCATAAAAGTGATGAGTATGATGCGTAAACAATAGATGCAGCGGCCTACTAAGGATGGGAGAGTTTCCATGGCAACAGGAAAGATACAAATATCTGAAAATTAAGGTAATGACTTGGTGGAAGAGTGGTGCATTCATCTTGAAGGAAAGCAAATCTACAGGCATAGCTCCTGTGTTCAGAATATTGTGCATCGGTCACGAATTCTCAGCGTGGTTGCAAATGTGGGTCAAAAAGAGTCACCCCATTGTGGGGCTGGCTTAGAGTAAGAGCCTCTGAAGGATATGATGGAGGGATTTGATGAGGAGGAAGAAAAGGCTCCTGATTACAACCCAGTTTCAGTAACTCTTAAGCCCGGTTCGTACTTCCTGCGAATACGAATGCGAAGCGAATTTTGGTGACGCAACAATCAGTACGTGCTGCCCTTCTAAATGTGACACAAGAAAATTCGCTCCGCACGAAACATTCGTAGGAACTACAAACCAGGCTTTAGTTTATTTATTTATTTTTTTTTTATCTTAGAATTAAAGGTGAGGTCATAGATTGTTTTTGTCAATGTATAGGCAAATTTATAAATAAAGATACAATAAAATTCACATGTGAAAGTTTCAGCTGAAAACAGTGTCTACTTGCTAAGAAAAAAGCAGAAAACTGCCACAGTATTATCACAAGAACGTTAAATCCATCTATGTTTAGCGAGGTGACAGCGGGTACCAACTGCATCTCTGCTAACGTTCAAGAACGGGTACCAACCCTGAGAAATCCCAGAAATTATTAATTTTTTAAACCGTTTCCGAGATTCAAATGTTTTGGGGTGAAAATTAATCCGAACCGCATTACTGGGAATCCTTTCTCAAAATAGTTTCTACTAGCAACAGCTGAAGTGCTTCTCACCAAGCAAGTTTTTATGGTCATTAATTTTTGGAGTACTTACCAATCTTTGGCCCTACCTTTAACATCTATTACATCATTACAGCACCCACAGCTTAGTATAGGATTCGAACTGCCTCTAAACACTGGGCTAGCTCGGTGGTTTAGTGGAAAGACATCTGCTCTAGCATAGCAAAGGTTGTTGGTTCAAATCCCACCCGAGTGATATGGATTATTTTTCACAGGACTCAAGAAAGAACTGAGATACAGTGCTTTAATACACATCGAAGTAAGAGCAAAAACCAAATGATACTCTTTATCTCCAATGCAAAATTTACATTTGTTTCTTTCTTTTATTTTTGTCTGTCCATGCACCGTTCAGCAAAACATAGTACAATAATTACGTCAACTAGTTCCACTGTACTACTGGTACCTTAATAATCAAAAAAAAAAGTCTGCAGGTTACACAACGGCTCATCGCTTGATAACTTCACGCCCAATACTTCATTCTTGTAAAAGGGTACAACAGTTTTTCATTGTTACAAAGCACCTCTATGAGGGAGTGTAAGTTTCTATTGGAACATTGCAAGATTCCACCAGAGCGATGACCAGGGTGCATGGAGGCAATCAGTATTATGCCTACATCTTGAAGGCCTTTACTCACTGACTGATGTATGTGGGGAAAGTACTGTAATTTGTTGATCATAAGCAGTGGCTTATGACATGATTTTCAGGCCTTCAACGTACTCAACAGCTTATGTTTTGGGTGGTTTAAATACTGACAAGTAAAGTATGCAATTTTCTCCAACTTCAATATAATACAAAACATTTCAAAATAATCAGGAGGACAAAACAAAAACGATCGCAAATTCTCATTTCAGTTCTGTAATTGCCTGTGCAACACATCAATTTGTACAGTGCTACTCTGCCACAACGTACAACGCACTTTCTAATGCAGTTTATAAGCCAGGCAGATTGCACACTGACCTGAAAAACTGTTCAGAGATTTTTAAGGGAGGAGGTTTGACTTTTGCCAACACCTAAATTATTTTAGGCCTGTAGGACAAGGGCATTTACATTTGCCACATGAAAGTCATGAAAGAACTCCACCACTGCTGCCTCTATCCCAAAGACACAAATATTGTTCAGTGACAAAACAAATCACACAGAATATCCAATATATTGATTTTGCTTTAATAATATTTCACTTGACAATTGATCACCAGTTTAAACCAGAAAAAAAGTCCTTAACCTTTGACTCCCACCACCCTCCTCAGGAAAATAAATCCAATTCTTTTAGTCTAAAGTTACTTAAACAAGTCAATGTTTTGACTCTGATAAGAATGGTACCTCTGACCCCCCAAGAGTGGGTGGTTTGCTTATGCCATAACTGATACAATATCACATTATCCTTCCACGTTTAGCGAGGTGACAGCGGGTACCAATCGCATCTCTGGCCGCAGCATTCACAAACAGACACTACGGAACTTTGAAAGTCGCCTGATGGCTTTCTTTGAAGATTCCAATATTTTCGACACACTTTTTAAAATTTCTAATCAACGGGGGAATTTCAGACGAAATAATATTTCGCAGGATGCGTACTGTCATTACCATGTTTATGACAATCAGAGTTTTGGATAAAAAAATGTACTTTTGGATAAATATTACACATTTTTTTTAAAATTTGGGTTTGAACAAAGAAACATTTACTGGAGCGAGACTTGAACCAACGACCCACGAGTTGACGTACCTGCGCTCCACCAACTAAGTTTTTTCAATCTTGTTTTTTTTTAACTTGTTTTTGTTTTTGCTTTTCTGTTTTTTGGGGGGTGTCATTAATAACGTATGACCCTACCTTTAACCAGAATGGGATGGGGGGAATGATCCACCAGAAAAGTTCAGCTCAAAACGTGTGCTTTGTTTGTAGTTCGGTTCCTTGTGCTACTCAGGAACAACTACTGTACATGTATGTATAATTTGAGCTGAACTGCAATAAAACTAGGGTCAAAAACAAAAAACTCACATAAAAAGCTTTTGGCTTCAATGATTGCTTAAATTTTGGCTTTCCACAGAAAAAAGCAAACAAATAATGTTTACACTTTTACACTATAATAAGGTACACTAGGTTGTCAATTGACTCTTCCAGTTTCTTCTTTTCCAATTTCTTGAGCCACCCCCCCTTGACATGTTTCTACTGTAAACTTTCTCCAATTTCAGATAGCTGCTAGTCAAAAATAAAAATTGTAAAAATCCTGGGAGAGAAAAGAAGAAGAAAAAAGAAAAAAAATACAGCCCAAAAGCAATATATTCACTTTGCTCATTAACCCAGTCTAATGAGACAACTTTTTCTATACATAGCCATGGTAAGAAAAATGTTCCATTTTTGAGCAGCTGCATATAATTGACCATACCCAAGTGTAATGAAGCTTGCTCTGTGGCTACATGGGGAAAATAAAAAAGTAATTGCCGAACGAATTGATCTACGTATATAAACATGTTGCATCATCATCATCTTCGATCGACTACAATTTAGGCTTCAACTTGCAGCGCGGAACCACTTTACAAAACCCAAAACAAAAATCCCATGAACAGTGACTCCCCCTAAATCTACACATCAAAGATAACACAAGTATAATGGGATAAACCTTGGTAAAAAAGAAAGCCCAAGTCTGGGTTAATTGCACATTTTCTTTTACCGACGTTAAAGAAACCACACGTTCTATATCAAAACAGCCTGGAACTTATGGTACATTGACTAACTCCATACTGATTCTTAAACATGTCTGCTAGAATCTGGAGGCCATGACAGCTTAACGGATCTACATGTAAACAGGTACAACAATTTGCTGCACTATTTTTAGTAGTTTTGCCTTCAGCTTTCAGAGATCTTTACACTATGTTCAAAAAGCCCTTTTCATACTCCAGAGAAATATTCTCACAAAATATAACCAAAGGAAATGCTTCAGTTGGGTATTTTAACCCAACCGCAACCCCTTGTTCATTTCATAGTTGATGCCATTTTCACAGAGGAAAAAAAGCAGGGGTAGCTTATTCCTGGAAATTGCTTTTTTCCCCCAGGAGTTTGCAAGGGTGAGCGATCAAAGCATGAAAATGTCAACCAAATGTTTTTCTACTGTGACAAGAGCTACAACATTTTATGAAACAAATTTGAAAGGCTCCAACAGTCTTTGATGACAAGCATCAAGGAAACAATGTGTAAACGACCCCCGCTCATAAAAATCGAAACACATTACTCAGTACAAGCAAGCGATGTTACCAGAATTCCTCAATTATTTTTCGACCAGTTTATGTTCAAAATGGCAAAGGTCGTGGGTTTGATTTTGTTTTCTCCACAGGACGTAGGGAAGTATACAGTTTTTAAAACACATTGGTGTATATATTACATAAATAATACAGTGTGTGTGTGTGTGGGTGGGCAAGCGCTACATACGCAGTGTGGACTTGAGAACAAAAGAGGTCCACATAATGTAGGGATCTGAAGCACTATGTGGACTTACACACGTCCACACAACGTTATTTGCAGTGTTAAGGAATAGGATTTTCCTTAAGTGTACAGAACAAAGAAATGTCCACACGACTGCAAAACAAGACTCGTTGTGTGTGTGTGTGTGTGTGTGTCGAGCTGCGCATTGACCGCACAACGATCAACGCACAGTGGACTTCTCCGAAAGATGAGCAGAGTTTGAAGCAATGAGGGGGCTCATCTAGAGCCAATACTCCTCCCAAAAGAGATTTTACACATGGTTTTCCCCCGCAAGTTTACTAGTAAAGTATAAGTATACTTTGTATTTTTCCACAACCTGCAAAGCTTCAAACATCACTTATACACTCGACTATCCCACAATACTTTTGCTTTTCAAGTTCAGTCCACAATGCGCTGTGATTTGCACATGTATCCCTACATTAATCTGGCAACGCCTCAAAATGTTCAAGTACACCTGATTTGTGACACTTTGATCAGCAATTAATCAGCACACATACAGTTGGTTCTTCCCCACTTTCTCAGCATTTTATGAAGTTAGCGCGTTGATGAGTGAGTTGATCAGCATACAGTGGATTAATCCACAAAGTCTAGTATTTATGGTGCATCGTAAACACATTCATCAGCATGTTCATCACTAATTATAATGTTGATCAGCACAAAGTGGATTTTATACACAATTCCTCAGTATTTCAAGCAGTTGATTGCCAGTTTATTAGAGCACGTTGATGAGCGAGTTGATCAGCATACAGTAAATTAATCCACTAAGTAAGTCTCGTTGTTATGGTGCGTTATCGCGTTATCAACGTGTTCATCAGCATGTTCATCACTCATCAGCATGTTGATCAGCACAAAGTGGATTCTATACAAACTTCTTCAGCCCTCAAGCATTTTATATAGCTTCGATCAACACCTTGATCCACACGCAGAGGATCATTTGATCCACACGCAGTGGATCATTTGATCCACACGTAGTGGATCATTTCACATTTCCTCAGCTTTCAAAACAGTTTACGGCGACAGATAGAGAAACCAACTTGTCCAAAATGCACCGTGAAAAAATGGCTGAGCACTTCCAAATGCAAAAGAGGAAATGCAAAATATGCACGAACAAATAAAATTCAAAAGGAACTCCAAATCAAATAAATAACATGAACGAAAGTTTCAAAGAGTGGTCCACCTTTAAATCTCTCTTTCCATACTCCCCACTCTCCTCGTCGATTCCTCATCCTTTGGGCTTTTCACTTCTCTGGATTTTTAGGTCGGGTTGATTTCTTAAGATGGTGATAGTTTGGCAAGATTTTCATCAGGAAATCAAGTTGGAGCGTCTGGGCCTGTTCAAGAAAAAATAAAAAAGTTTATATCATTTGGTTTTACCATACACCTGTGTAATGCACTGTATACTCAGTACTTTCCTGACCCCGGGTCCTTTGAAAAAAACCACAGGCATCTCAGGTGGGATTTGAACCTTGACCATTGCCATTCTAAAGCAGATGTCTTACCACTAGACCATTGAGTTTGCGATGAGGCCAGGTATACAAATCTTTTCAAAGAACTTTTAGAGTTAAGTTACCAATCTGATCAAAGAATGTTTAGAGTCAAGTTAGCTTTCATTATCATTATGATATATTTCTAGTAATGAAACCAGGGATGCCTCATAAAAATGAATTTAATCACGGTAGCTCACAAGCCTGAGGCAACCTTTAAACAAGGATGCTTGCTATGTGAACCAGAAACACTGGGGTTAACCTTTACTCTTCCACGGTAAGTATTCTGGGTTCTTTTATGTGCACTACCAATCCTAGTTCAAGAAACCTATGGCTTAATGTCCCAGCCGAAGGACAAAGCAATTATGGTAAAGTATCTTGCCCAAGGACATAAGTGCCACAAGTGGGACTTGAACCCACACTCTGCTGCTCAAAAACACCAGAGCTTGAGTCTGGAGCTCTTAACTGATTGGCCGCAACACGCCACCTTAGAGTAGAGGAATAATAATCCAAACTCAACAAAAGACTGAACATTTTTAATTGGGACTTTCAATAGACAGATGCCATTTTTGCCTGGTTCCCTGTATTCATCATTACCATAACGGCTTTTGATACTACCATCAAAAAGGGATCAAACTTAATTTCCTTTCAGCTTCAGCGTGGTGGTGTGCATTTGCATAAAAGGACAATTCCACGGTTACTCGTGCACTTACAACCACGGAAATCAGGTAAATCTGTGATGCTCCAAGCCAAATCAAGACACTTCCTGCCAAAACTAAAAACAGTGTTTCTAACTATATAGAATGTAAAAGACATCACATCACGTTGAAATCATGGCCGATGTTTCAGTTGTCTTCACTTTTAATGCCATTTTGGTGTGCAGCATCACAAATCCATCTCATGACTTCATAGTTTGAAATGAATCTTTGTCAATAAACAATTTCAATGGACCTTATGCATTGACATCATCTTAGAGGTTAAATGCTGACAAAACAATGCACAAATGCACATCCATGTATACATACGCACACAGCATTAGCCAATGGGCAACTTTCTTTTGACCTGTACTCAGGTGACGTCATGTGCGTAACGTCTACAGTAGGTCACAAAAATCTATTAGCCTACAGACTCCTATGGTCAATGAAACGTGAGTAACCTTACAACTACCCCTGTGTGAAAAAACAATCGGCTTCAAAAAGATCAAGTTTTATTCCCGCCCGACGTTCTCCTCACCTGTGGCCGCTCAGCTTGTACCCTTCGGACACACTTCTCACCATAGATGACCGTGTTCTCCGGCAAGGTCTCATTACTGGTGACTGGACAGAATGCACCTATGACGCATCCACTGCTGAGCTCAACCTCACGCCCAACAACAGCTGTGGGATCAACAATCCTGCTTGTTAAATTGTGATGTTATCCTACTGAAAGCCACATCCACTTTCCATAACTAGCAGACAAACTGCTCCATATATTTATCACACCCCTACAGACATATAAAAGGGCTCACTATTTATTTTTTCAACAGAATAAGCAGAGCTACATTTTGAATTATGAGACTCATTTATGTAGCACCTTCTAATGGTTACCAAGGTGCTGTGGCGCATTCAGCAGCCACTGCCAGAAACACCGGGGCAAACCCCTTCTCTTAGCAATAAATGTAACTGGGTTCTTTTATGTGCATTGCACAACACACAGGACCTAAAGCTTTACGTCCCATCCGAAGGATGAAGCAATAATAGTCAAGTTTCTTGCTTAAAACCCAGGTGTCAAAACCAGGGCCTAATTTCATAGAGCTGCTAACGGCCGATTTTGTGCTTTCTATTTCATAGCACTGCTAACCGTAAGCACATGAAAAGGCATGCTAGCCTTCAAGTACTTCCTGTATGAAAATGAATGATGTAACAATGCAAATCCATGGTGAACGCATAAGATGGCTGCCTAATTTCTTGCTAACCTGTGAAATACGCTTACGTTCAAGCAAAATTTTCTGCCATTCTTAGCACGAAAATTTGCTTACCGTTAAGCAGCGCTATGAAATTGGGCCCAGGCCCCAAACCCACACTCTGCTGATCAGAAACACCAGAGCTAGAGTCTACTCCGCTTCACCTCTCAGCCACAACACGCCCAAACAGCCCATAGGAAATGCATTGAAGTACTTTTTCTATGAGGATTTACATAAGAAAAAAAATAATCTTGGGACCTGGGCTTATTTTCATAGAGCTGCTCGAGCACAATATGTTGCTGGACAATAACCTGCCAAGCAAAGATAAGCAGGAAACCAGTCACAGACTACATGCTACATGGTATTTTGGCTGGTAACTTTATTCTGGTAAGCACAATTGTTTTCTGCTTAAGCAGCCTAATGAAATAGGGCCCCGTCTTTCACTATTTGTTTCTCAAGGTCTCAAGAAGCTCTTATTTGAATTATCAGTTTTTTCTGAATCATTGAATGATCAAGTAGGCCCAAGTGACGATAGGTTACACAAACATGCATGACCATTCAAGTTAGCCGAGCATTTTCTTCCCCCCCGACTTTCACCTCTGTGTACCCCACTTGGAATCACACTGTAGACTGTTTCTAGATGCACGTAACGGGACCCAGTACACTTATCATTCAGAATAGCGTTTTGCTCGATACTTCTGACATGGTCAGCTGCAGATTGTGTCACAGCACCTTGTAAACAGCACCTTGTAAACCCTTACAAGGTGCTACATAAATGAGTTTTATAACTCAAACATAGCTCTGCATACTTGCCCTTAAAAAATAGCGCTTTAGGACACCCTTTGGGCATAGGTTAATCCCTACAATAAGATCTGCGTATTATTACATGATGCCTTACCTTTTGCCTCAATCACATTGTTGTCCCCAACACGAAGTGCTTCGCAACCTGAAGATAAAATTCACAGGTCAAGGAAAAAATATCCGATAAGGACTTAATACCAATTAAAACCCTATTACTTTTGATGCACTATCTGGCAGTGCTTAACTGGCTCTATTCTCAAAAACAAGAGACTGGGGCGATGAAGTTTACAGTACACAACCCAAAGGGTTTCCACATAATACCAGCTACACAAAGAGAAGAAACCCATGCACCCAATGCTAGCCTAGAAGGTATGGTACTTTGTGGCAGTCTGTGATACCTGTGTTTAGCAGGGTTCTTTAGTCAATCAATCACCAGGTATTTGTAGTAGAGTGCCATCATTCTAGATTCCCATTCCAAAGTGCTTAATAGCAACGTGAAGAAAATGACAAAAGGGTTCACAGAATTTTATGAGGCGATAACAAGTGCATCTGAATATAGTGTCAGCAGATTTGGAAAGATGTGTCTTCAACTGGCTCTTAGAAATCAAGAAGTTTGTGAAGCAGGGGTGAGAGTTGTAGCTGAAAAAGAGGTCTGTTAAGCCCGGTTCATACTTCCTGCGAATGCGAATGCGAAGCGAATGTTGACGTCACAAATTCGCAACGAATAATTCGCAGCAGTTGAAATGTGCTCAACTCCCGCGAAACATTCGCTGCGAAAACGGCCCTGTGACGTCAAAATTCTCTTCGCATTCGCATTCGCATTCGCAGGAAGTATGAACCAGGCTTTAGGGTGTTAGGTTACATGAAATAATAACATTTCAACCTGTTTGTAACCCTTGGTATTTTAGATTCTAAGATGCTTTTGAGAACATTATCCTCAGTGCAAGAGATGAAGACTAAAGACCATAATTTCTTCATATGTTAAATAAAATTGTTTTTTTTCCACCTGGCAGACATAACAAAATCTGAACTCAGATCAAAGTCTGGAGTCTCTCATCCCTGGTGAAGTCAATAGGGGAAATGGTTCCATAACTTTTGAGCGCAAGAAATGAAGGTTCTTTCACCTGATGCAGAGTGCGCTCGAGGATTGTCAGACTATTCACAAACAATCCCGGCAAAAATCATTGCTAAACTTGAAATGTTGGAGGTAGAAATAGGGAGGTAAACTGGGGGCCCCCCAAAAAACATGTAACAGCCTGTTAGGCGCAGTACACATTTCACTTCTAGTTCTCAAAAGATGAGATGATTGTTATCCGTACATTATTTTCCAAGTACTGAGTATACAGTGCTCTATACACATCGGTGTAAGGGTAATGAACCAAATTATATTCTTTATCTCCAACGCAAAAATTAGCATCCATTAAATTATTTTCTGGTTACTTGAGGATCTCCAAATCCTCAAAGCCCTTTGTCTTGTTTTCCATTGATTTGATGGACTCAACAATGCGTAGTATAAAAGTTCACCATGTTCTAGCATGACCAGGGATCAATTTCACAAGATTCATCTGAGGATGAGTTGTCAATATCACTACAGTGATTTGTTTTGTGACATCACACTTTGCTTAGCAGTTAAGATTGATACACATCTTTCCACAAATCCATCCACGTTAAGCGAGGTGACAGCAGGTACCAATCCCACCTCTGGTCGCAGCATTCGCAAATGGGAACCAACCCTCGGAACCAACCCTGCTTCTCACAAAGTAAGCCACATTTAACTTTGTATTTTTTTAATAAAGGATACGGCAGCCAACCTCAAATACATTGTTAGCTCCAATCATCATCTTCTGACCTCCTTCTTTGGTGGGTGATGCATCGGACTGCCTATAAAGATAAATCAACAAATTGAACGGATGCTGTCAAGCAATGTATCGCAAATTCTCTACCTGTATAAGACAACCATACGCCCCTAATGGAATACTCATCATATTGAGCAGGAGCTTCTTGCCTGTCATTTATCTTTACCTTACTAGATAGAGTGCAGAAGGGTATGGTTAATCTTGTTGGTGAATGGACGAGATCAATGTCACAACCTTTATCCCACTGTAGGTCTGTTGCCAGCCTCCATCTTTTCTG
Organism: Pisaster brevispinus; assembly: GCA_023634235.1. Lineage (NCBI taxonomy): Eukaryota > Metazoa > Echinodermata > Asteroidea > Forcipulatida > Asteriidae > Pisaster > Pisaster brevispinus. The sequence goes on from JAMKCF010000006.1 coordinate 9,184,803, forward strand.
CAGATATTTTCATGCTAAAGGTCCCACCAATGTGTCTGAACTGGTTCCTCCTCCTATCAGGATGTTTGAGCTTGAAACCATGCTGTCTACTTGTTCTCACCCATATACTCATGCTTTGCTGAGATGTAGAACTAAGTTTGGATTGGCTACTAAAGTCTGCCAAAACTATTTAACGTTACAGATAGTTGAAGTCAATGATGCCATTTTTCAACCATTGCGAGCAACACAGGCACATGATCAATATGCAAATCAGATATCTAAATTATACTTTTCTTGGATGTCTCAAAGATTTACCATTATTGGGTAGAATTTCCAGCACCATTAGAAATAGACCACTTCATGGTTCTGGTACATACCTGTTGATGATCACCACCTGTTCTTCAATCAAATTGCTCTCTCCAATCACAATGGGACCACCCTCTGCAATAATCCTGGCTTTTGGATGCACAACAGTCCGGGCACCTGACATGTACACACAAGTGAAACCCCTTATTTATTCTTTGAACTATTCAGTCTTGGTCATTTTGTGGCGTGTCGTGGCCGAGTGGATAAGATCACTGGACTCAAGCTCTGGTGTTTCTGATCAGCAGAGTGTGGGTTCGAGCCCCAGTCGTGACACTTGTGTCCTTAAGCAAGACACTTAACCATGATTGCTTCGTCCTTCGGATGGGACGTAAAGCCGTTGGTCCCGTGTGTTGTGTAACGCACGAAAAGAACCCAGTGCACTTATCGAAAAGAGAAGGGGTCCGCCCCGGTGTTCCTGGTTTGATCGGCTGCATATTGCGCCACAGCACCTTGTAAACCATTACAAGGTGCTATGTAAAGGAGTAGGTCTCATACTTCAAACGAAGCCCCAAATACCTTGCAGGAAAATACTGAATGTTAAGCGCTTAGAGGCTGGCCTGCAGTAGGCGCTATACAAATACAATATATATATATTATTATTTTGTTCAGATAAAATGAGCAACTCCCTTTTTATTGCATCTATCAATTATCAAACTCATAAGAATAAGTCAACCATCAATATACAAAGAGCATTGTTATGAAAATGTTCTGCTTATAAAGAGTACATTTTGAAGTCCCAAATCTCATTTCTGCTCCACGACTTTGTTTGTGCAGCTGTCCTCTTATGACAACATTCCTAAAATTATATAAGAGGTAATTTGGCCAGTCCCTGCAACCTTGTTAAAACATGAGTCGACTATATGGGTAACTAATCAGGGCTCAAATTTGGGAGGGAAAATCCACACGACCGCAGGACTTGTGTAGCTCATCATTATTACTGGACCAGAATGTATTTTACAAGACCAGAGTCTACATGAGAAAAAGCTACAGCTACCCATTTTAACATACATGCATATTAACTGTTTTTATTTGAACAAGCACTGAAAAAACAGAAGATTGATCTCATTTGTCTTACGAGTAAGTATCGATACTCAACAGATCAGACTCAATGCCAACATTTTTGAAAAAATACAGTGAGGTACATCCTATAATTGTTCAACTGAAAAACACAAGACCAACGGGCCTGTCTGGTTGTAAAATTACTGTTCCGGCGCTAAAATCACTGGCCTTGGGCCTGTGGGCCAGTGTTAAATTTGAGCCCTGCCCATTACTTTGGCCAGTCTGGCATAAAATGCCAAGAATGGTGGTTTCAGCTTTAAAAGAATGAGTCTGTCTTATTATGGCAAACATCAATTTAAACAAATAGATTTTTGATAAATTGCAGTTTTCTTTGGATCCCCATACACAATGTTCATAAAACTGTGCAAATTCGTACATGTAAGTCCAGTAGCTTTGTATGTCAGTAACAAATCTTTAGGGGTGTTTCATGGCTGAGCGGTCTACTTCACCGGACCCAAGCAGAGTGTGGGTTTGAATCCCGGTCATGACACTTGTGCCCCTTGAGCAAGGTACAAGTTCTTTGTAAAAAGTTGGGAAGGTATGACTGGATGATACCCATGCCTACATCCTGTGAAGGGGGTAACCCTGTTTCAGCCCCATGACTCTCAGACAATGTGTAAAATTTAACTCATGTACGCAACCGTTATGTCCAAGCTTTATGTTTACTCACGTGAACCGACCGTACTACTGAGGTGTAGCAGGCCGATGCGGTGATCGCATGACAGCTACTTCTGTACTTATAGAATGTTTGTCTAAGATGCGGGTACTTTGACAAAAGTGATATCATTAGTGCAGAGTGCTATTTGTGCATTAAGGCCTATTTATTGATTTAATTTCTATACCAAAAAACAGTTCAAACTGCATGGTTTCCATAAAGGACCCAAAAAGCAAGTTTTACCTCTAAATCGTACTTTTTCTAAAGTTACTCCACACTTCCTAACTTGATTCTCAAGCTCAACTTCACACTTACCTATCGTTACATCTCCACGAATCTCTGCCTCAACACAAACTACTGCTCCAGCACCAATCTTCACACTGCAAAGTCAGAAGTCACAATGTTTGTTTTTTATCTTTGAGCCACGCATTAAAGTTTTCAGATTTGCTGTTACAGGCATGCAACTTTTCACTATTAGTATAAATTATTATTGGTATTCTACCACTTATTTTAGAATGAATATTACTAAAATTAAACAAAAATGTAAACAACATTTTGCTAAAATTAATTAATACTTAGTGTAAAGTAGAATGCTTGTATTATTATGTCCTGACCAACCACAGACGAGGGAGTCCAGGGTATTGGTACTAAATATTACGTAGGTTGAATATTTTGCAGGCAATGTGTTTTTTTTACTGAAGGCCTATTAAGCTGGATGACATCTAGCCTTCTTTGAGGCAAACACGAGTAGCCAACATTGAATAAGATATGTAGAGTCTTGTCCAAATCCTCTTTGCAAAGAGGAAAACGATCCTGCTTCTCAATTGACAAACTTTGTGATCAAAACATATATTTTTTTTGCGTTTTTTTATATTCCCCAAAACAAGAATATTCTTCTTTAGTTCCTAGAAAATAACCCCTGGGAGACATTTAAATGGGTAGTATTAACTTTTCTTATTCTGATTTGTGGCTCTTGAGGATTTATTTTAAATGGATATAAACCAAAGTCTGAAATTGTCAACGACAATGTTGGCTGAAACCGGAAAAATTTCCATATCCGGCCACCACCACTTTTTCATTCATTATGAAATAAAACAGTATCTTATTAACTCAAATGAGATATTGCTTTTGGTAATAATGAGTGAAAAAGTTGCGGCCATATACAAATTTTTTTCCCGGTTAAACTTCCAAGTCCCCCAAAACAGTCACGGTACATGTTCAGTTTACTAAATAAAAGAAAGCCAGTGCCGTCAAAATATACACTGCCTAACTCAAGTTAATTTGTTATATTAAAAATACTTTTTTAGTCAAGTCACTCACTAGTCACACTAATCTGTACTTGTCAATCAAGTCTCACACAGCATCTGTACCGTTGCAGTTCGGACATTATGATTTTCTCTTTTTTTCGTAGCTAATGTGATATACTGCTTAGCCTAGCCTACTGGAGTACTGGCAAATTTCAACCAGGCCAAGCCATTTGGTAACCAAGAATGTTTTGCTGACCTGCTTAATTAAAAAAAGTAAATCTGAGTGAACTAATCCAAAATACTGCGTAAAATTTAAAAAAGAAAAACTCAAAAACTTAAAAAAGGTATTACATATTTGCGATAAAAATGTACTTTCCCTACAAATACAAGTACAAGTACAATTGTAAATTTTTGCAAAATCTCGTTGACCATATCAGATGTATGTCGTCAGTGACAACTGTGACTGTGACTGTGTCAGTGTCAAAAAAAAGGTGATTACTGCATTTTTTATGCTAATTTAATGTCAACCAATGTTGGGCGCAATCTCTGAAGATGGCCTTTTTTAACACTCAAGCAAGCCAATTTTAAAATTTGTGCGCCCACAATTTTTGAACTAAAGTTTGCCCGCACAAATAAAAATTGCACAGCTGCGGCACGACACAGAGGCCGGCTTGTAGTTGTTGGCGTGTTTGTTTTTTTCGTAAAAATAGTCAACTTCTCTGTCCGTAGAATTGGCCGACGTGATGCTCAATGACATTGGACCGCACCATTACACTACAGGTAAGTGCAATATATTTGACTATTTTTACGAAAACAACATTTTTTCCCGTGAAAAATATGTAATGTACGATGATGGTTCCAGTCAGTTTTAAACGTGTTTCCAGATACACTCTGATTACAACCATTGTATTTGATGGTATTTTAAACTTGTTGTCTTGAGTTGTCTAGAGTTGTCTCGAGTTGTCTTGAGTTGTCGTGAAATGGGCCCGCGCCTGTTGACGCTAATTTTTTTTATTTATTTTTTTTTTTTTAGTACGACCCATAAAACGCTTGTCGTAAAAAAACAAATGGCAGACTACAGTGAAATTTGCCAAATCATGATAGTGCCTGTAGTGTTAGTGTCAATAAAAGGACAAATCACAATTTTGAATGACGATTTACAAAGGCAAGCTAACTATTGTTAAAATACTTAAAAACAGAAATCACCTTGGTCGATGAACTGTCGCCGCCATCTTCCTTTTCCAGCTGTCGTTTGTTGTGCATTTTTCCCAGGGTCGACCTTAGATCTCTGTTGAATAAATACATGGGATTGATCAAGACATAATTTCTGAAGGCGAGGTTGTTTAGTGGAGAACTTATCACAAGGTGGCGCTGTTTCATTCAATCTATAGGTTGCACGCATAGATGTATGGTTGCACGACACTAATAAAATCTCAAAACAAACGCTAAATGGCTAAATATTCAAAAATACTAAAACAATATTTAAAGTCTCTCAGTATCTTGAAAACCAATCAAACGTATTTTTGGACAACTAAACTCTAGATTTCTTTTCAATTGTTGGCATGTCAGCCGTTTGGAATTTTTGCGTTTTACCCCAGAACCCCCCCGAAAATGTACCCCCCCCCCAACCAACCAACTTGCTGCCAGTTTTCATGAGGCACTCCTCAAAAGTTGGCTCAGGTTCGAATAGATTGTTATAATTACACAATCTGGTAATTACATGACCTAAAGCGTTTTTAATCAAAAGTAACTGTGGGTTTACGGAAAAATTATAATTAGTTTGGTGCTAGCTTTGTCCAAGGCTGTTTACGCAAGCACCCCGCTTTGAATTCACCAGGCAGCATAACAATACTGGCACGGTACTGCAGTACTTGATATACTACAGTGTACCGTGGGGTCGAAGCATGGTTTTTCATCCTCGTACCAAAAAACGAAGCCGAGGTTGGCGTCGCTCCTAGCCTGTGTTCTTTTTTGACAAGTGTCTGCCCCTCGACATTTCAGAACCCTTTTTGTTGTATTACACACCAAGTGGCATCTGACGTCAAACGGATTGGATTGTGACCTATGAGTCAGTTCTCATCCAGGCTATCGATTGGCATGGTCGACTTATTTCATTGCTTTACGCGCGCGTCTCACTCTGCGTGCACTTCGTTTATCGCCACACACGTGGGTGCACAAAGTTATTGAACAATTTCGCTTAAAAATCTTGCCCGCCATTTTAGGAGTCAAAATGAAGGAAACTCTCAAAATGGTAGAGAGTTGACGCGAATTTTGGGGAGGTGCGTTCCGCGCCATGCAAGGGGTCAATAGAAAGTACATAAATAATAATAGTAACTGCGAAATAAAAACGAAAGGAATATCCCTTGCCAAAATTTCCAATTCAAATTTCCAATTGGGACGTTGGCACAAAACCAATTGGACCTCATTGGACCCCATTGGACACCATTGGACTCAGCTGGATTCAAGTTAGATTTTCCCCAACTATGCAGGCCGCAGGGCCGTGCAAGGAGGGTCGTGTATTACTCATTATTGTTTAAAAAAAACCTTGTTAAACTTCGACTTCACCGATAAGCTTTATGAATATTGATCTTAATTTGTTGAGTAACAATGAAGTGTTTTTTCAAGTTGAGAGGAAAGTTTGAAATTGTGTCTATTACTTTTACTTTCTTAGCGTGGTGCAAAAGTTCCAAAAGAATACAAACTATATTATGGTGGTGTACATTCCTCCATGTTTCATCCACTCATTGTGACCGCAGATGACAACAAAGTGTCTTTATTCTGGTTAGCTGTTGGTCAACTGGTTCAATACAAAGCATAACTCTTTACGCAATTGTTACAATTTCAAATGACTCCACCCAAAACACAAAAGCCTGTACTTCATATGCAGATTCCATCTTCGAAACCAAGCAGCAACGCAGGAACCATGTATAGAAATCGTAAGGCTGCTGTGTGTAGCTTTTTTTAAGAACTGGAGGAATTCAACATGGCGCCACGACAGTAGCTGCAAGCTATCGATACTTTAGAGAAGTTGTCGTCACATTCGACTATCGACTTCACTTCATTGGACCCGCGGAATGTGGATGAAAATTCCTATATCAGGGTATCCTTTTCAGACACTTCTTTTCTTTCGATATGTACTTATTTTGAAGGATTCTTTGGACACTTTTTTATTCACTTCGTTTTATAGCCTTTGAGATACGGTGGACAACGGAATGTGTGTTTGATTTGTGTGTGTACTGACGAGATCTACACTCGTCGTAGCCGCGAACTCAAGCTCTGGTGTTTCGGATCAGCAGAGTGAGGGTTCGAGTCCCGGTCTTGACACTTGTGTCCTTAAGCAAGAGAACTAATAACCATTATTGCTTCGTCCTTCGGGTGGGACGGAAAACCATAGGTCCCGTGTGTTGTATTAAAAACTACCAATGCACGTAAAAGAGACTTCAGCACACATTTATTTCTAAGAGAATGGATCACCCGGTGTTTCTGTCATCTAATGCATTTATGCCTCAACTAGCTGTTGAATAGGCCAGTGATAAAATCATCATAGAAATAGAAATACACAAACAAACAAAAATGCCCTTGCAACATGTCCACCATATCTCTAAAATGCAAATATCTTTGGCAATTCTTTAATTAAGATAAGAACACAAACAGTGTGAAATTTATGGAAGATGCATAATCCTGTGTTTGTTGATTTTTTTCCTGAAACAAAAGACCCTAATGCTGTCATCATGTTAGTTTTGGGTGACAAACTGACATGGTTTTTTTATTGGACTTTAACAATTAATTTCGAGTTTTGTTCTTAACTACTGTGATAGATATTTAGAATACTTTTGTTGAATTTCTTTGACAATCTTTTTTTTATAATAAGTGTCAGTGGTTACTTAAACGTGTTTGTACAGAACGTGTAATGCTGCCATTGCTAGTGAAGAAAAACACAACTAATTAATAATTTTCTTGCCTGGCAAAGAAATTTCACATGAACATCAACAAACTATTTCACAAAATCCTTTTAAAAATATGTCGCATATATAAATTGTTTGTCCCAAACTTAATATCGATTAAAACTAAAATTGTATAAACAGCCAGTTATTTGGAGAATTGGAACAAAATACTTGTGAAACAGTAGTGCACATTCCCAGTAATTGATTAATTTTTGTATAGGGGTCAGTGTTACAAACCTAAAATCAAAATGACAAAAAAATAGTGGAAAATGAAGCCAAGGAATTTTCAAGGAGTGTTCAGTTAAATTCAACTGGAGCAATTTGGAGGAATTCATTGTATCTTCTATGTAAAGTTGTTCCATTTTGTTGATTTTGGTACAAGCTTTAGAAAATAATTCCATGTGCCACATATACACATTTTCTAGTGGAGATATCGCATAAAAACAAAATAGATCTATATCCAGGATAACTAGTTGTAGTAAGCGGTAGTCTGATGAGGCAGAATAACTTGATTGAAATTTTTAATTTGAATCAAATGAGCTTTTGAATAGTATTGTTGATCAAGCAATACTTTGAAGGGTTGGTAAACTTAATCATCATCATTGACTGTAGACACGCTGTAACTGAAGATACTCTGCTATTGACCAAACCATTAGCCATACCAGAGGTGTCTGGCTCTGTCAGGCACCTGGTCCAGTTTTCACTCTGGAACACCGGCCTAGTGCCTGTCTGTCATTTTAAATTTGTGGAAGTACAGTACATAGTTTTGCTGAGCACCCTGATTTATTATTTTGTTTAAGCCAAAGTGGACAGAGCCAATAACCAAATCCAGAAGGATAAAATTGTTTATTTTATTTTATTCAGTTTTATGAATTGTTTTGAGCACAGTTGTTTTACCTCCGCCCAAACATTTATCTGAATGAAATGTTCTTAGGTTACTTAAAGACTATCTTTTGGCAATTTATTTTTGACTAATCAAGTTGATAAAAATAGCAGGAAAACAACAATCATAACAATAAAAATAGTCTTTTTGTCACTGTTACCTCAAAATCCCCCCCCCAAAAAAACAATAAAAATAAAAAATAGAAATGAATAAATAAATAAAAATCACACCCGACAGTTTCACACCTTAATTGAAGTTAATCAGATTAATGATATTGATATTAAGATTTAAACAAAATGGAAAACAAGTCTTGTGCCATACTCCAAGATTCCCAAACTCACCTCGGACAGTTTCATTTAGGGACAGATTTTTCAGGATTTGATGTGCAACCCCCCCCCCAAAAAACAAACAAACAAACAAACCCATTACTTCCAAAATAAACAATATTCTCTCATCAATCAGTGGTGGAAGTTTCAGCTATTTCAATTCAGGTTTATTTAGAACTTCCACAATAACACAAAAAGTAAGTAATAAAATATAATTGATAAACATGGCGTAAAAGTAATTAACAAGGAAACAAGGAAGTTACAAGGAAGATGTTAGAAGTCCAGAGACTTATGAAACACTCCCTTACCCATACCCATCCGCCAAACCCAAGAGAGAAAAACACAAAAGCTCCCTTAAACCAGACCCCCCCCCCAAAAAAAAAAAAGAAAAAAAAAAAAAAAAAGGAAAAAAAAGAAAAAAAGAAAAGATGTTCCATAAAACTTCCTTATCAGAGGATGAGGCCAAACAACCTCAAAAGCAATTTTTTGGGTTGCATACCATTCATAGTCAAGTTAAAGAAACAGTACCACTTCACAGGTAAAACTCAACCAGGGATTGAAGGGAGTAATGTTCTGCCAAACTTTCCTCATTCAAATTATCTGGAACAGTTTTTTAAATTTGAAATCCCAGTTCTGGAAGAAAATTTTGATTGAATTTGACCTTTTTTCTCTAACCTGGAAAAGCATTGGGGTATCGGATGAATAATATGCATTTTCTGTATATATGCAAACAGAAAACCAAGGTCTGCAAACTAGAAAGCTTGGCACCTATTTTATTTCACAAATTAAAGAATTGTTTCTTGAAGCTCTAAAATAAATAGATACACATGGTGACTATACATTATGCCAAAGTAGATATTTTGCTTCAAGTTGGTATACTAACTTTGGCGGGGAATAGCTTCATACAAAATGGTTATCACCACACCATAGGGATTACTGTTGGCATATATTCAGAATGAACACTTGTAGGCCTATTCATTTAGTATTGCCACCAGTTTTAAATTTGTGAAAAAGTTAAGTTTGTTAGTGAACAAAAACATATACTAACTTGTGACACCTAAGCCCCCCCCCCCCCCCCAACCTACATTAAACAATTTAATCAAAACTCGTGAGACTTTTCAGTTTTTGGCAACATTTTAATCATGATTCTCAGAGAGATTAATTTGTAACTTTTGAGCATACAAGTCTTTTATATGAAAAGCTATTAACATTTGGAGAGAAAACTGCTTTTTTGTTTTTGTAAGCTTGCAGATTAGAAAGGAATTTTTTAAAAAGATAAACATTGTTTTTTCTTAAGTCTTCCAATACTGTGCAGACGGAAAACGCTGGTCTGTTCAAGCTATAATTTCAATTTTCAGAATGGACCATAATACTATTTGCTCTATTGAACAATATTGAATTCGGAACTATGGGTACCCAGTCCCTAATTCATACCCCAAATTTGATCATAATAAGTTCAAAACTTGCATGCAATCTGGAGTAACCATGAATTTGTTTTAAAGATGGTTTCCCATCTCAAGACATAACCATTCAAGGTTGGAGGGGGGCTACACAATTTGGGGAGAGGGGGGGGGGTTACACAGTGTAGAAGGGGAAATGGAACATACCAAAGATTAAATCATGCTGACCTCTAACATTTTAAACTGAAAAAGATGGAGAAGCAAAGGTAAAAAGCCCTTTTCACACGAACCCCAAAAACCTATAGATTCCTTGATATGTCAAATTTGATGAGTGTGAATTGTTCATCATATCATCTCACGCTGCAGCACTTTTAAAAGCTTTCACATGACACCCAGTAATATTTAGACCAATCATTCTTTAAGGCGTGAATGTAGATACAGCTGGAATTACCACTGAACTATTGAGTTTTTACTCTTTACTAGTATCAGTGTACTGATGACGTTATATGCATCCCATGAGCTTTCCCGGCCTGGCTGCTCGTCATGTTGTTTTGTAAACATAAACACTAAAACAGAAAAAGGCTGATGTACATGCAGACACGATCGGGGATTCCATCCTTGCAACCCTGCCCAGAAAGTCTTTGAAAAAAATGACCAGCCAAGATGTCATTCAGATCCCTTCCAAAAAAGATTAAAAAGCCAAAGAATTTGAGACAATAAGCTCTGAGATTGGTGCATACAATCAAAAAGTCGAAAATGAAGGGTCTTACTGCAATTTACATTTAAGACTCATTTGAATAAGACAGCTTTCGGGAGAAACTTCTGACAATAAACAATGGCTCCTTCACCTGCTCCTTTCAGGGAGTGCATAATATGTTCCTTGTGAAAAATTCTGCTAGCCTAAAATTTGTCATGGGTCTGGACCTACTACAAAATTTCTCAATGTTTGAGAACACTTTACAAGGAATGTAGGACATGTAAAAATTGAATGTCTTTTCACACATTCTATAATTATTAAGCACAATTTATAATTTTTTCACAATCATTAAGAAAACATCGTCAGGAATTTATTTTTTTGGTTCGTGTGAAAAAAGGTTAAAGAAGTCCAAAAGTAAGGCACTACAGCTGGGAAAGTGACAGTTAAGAGATGATTCAATTTACATTTAAAACTCATTCTCAAAGTTTGTCACACACTGCTCTACCTTATCTTGATGAACCTCAGCCCAAACATTAAGGTCTCATTTTTATCCGCTGACTGGACCAGTGAGCTTTAAGACTCCAACTAACCTTATCACTGTCAAACTTCTCATAAACTTTGATTTAACCACCTTGTAGAAGCAGTTTCTTATATAGAGGCAAGGATGGTTTTCTAGAGGCCATCCCCTGCATCGGACTAAGATCAAGTCTTGAATGTACCATTGTTAAGAAACTCACTTCCCAGTTTTTGTTTTAACTTCCCTCGTAGACATTTAAAAGGAGCATTGTGTTTAATAGATAGCGTCAAGAAATACATTGGGCATACATACCAATTGACTACCGTTACTAAGGGGCCATAAAAACAATACTAAGTATTGAGCATCTTTCATGTTAAAAGTGTCTGATGATTCAAACAGGATTGGTAGTCATGGTAGTGCACATACAAAAACCCAATACACTTATCAAAGGGATTGACCCCAGTGTTTCTGGTTCACATAGCAAGCACCCTTGTTTACAGGTTTCCTCAGGCTTGCGAGGTACAGTGATTAAGTTCACTTATATGAGGCATCTTAGGTTCCATGACCAGAAATACTTAATAATACTAATAGTTTGACCTGCAGGTCTATACTTTGTATTGGACGAGGTTGAATGTAAACAATAACAACACTTTAATACTTTAATGATCATGGGTGGGTGACTTAAGAACCTCATGTCAGGAACAGAGTGTGAGAGACTGAAGTGTGATGAGATATGTGTGTTGGTGTTTGTGTACTGAGGTAGATTTCAGTAATAGACCTGTAGCCTGTTTGTCTCACAAAAAGTACTGTAGCTTGGAAGGTAGGCTTGGGTGGTTTAATATCTTTGGCAGCTGGCCAGTTGTTTGCTGTTATGGAGAAAACTACTGCAGGTTGTTGAGTTCTCATTTCATGGAATACCGAGGCAACTGGAAATCACCCAAGCCTACCTAATAAGACATGAGATGGTGCAGGTGAACGTGGAAGGCTTTTGAAGAAACCAGGGGTCCTTGGTGTGCATCAGGAGGGTACCCCTATTGTATATGAGGACAAGACACTTAGTTATTTCAGGGAGTTTGTGAGAGAGAGCATAGTGGGATGGCAAGGAGGAGCTTTCTGGTTGGTGGTATCTTGATGCTTGGACTTCTCATCAAGATCTGAGACCCTGGGCAGACACTTGCCCTTCCTGATGTCCTCCTAAAGCTGTGACCTGTACGGTCATGGGGCATTTCTGCGGTTCCTGTGGGTAATGGGCAGGGTGGGGGTTCACTGGGATGTGTTTTGCCGGGGTATCAGGTTCTGGCTGTATGGTATGCGAATGTTGCACCATCAAGGATGGCAGCTGATGGAACGGGTTACTGTGGTTGCCTGTGTTAGTCAACCGCGTCTTCCATTAAGTGCCTCTGGAATTTGGGTTGTTCTGGATGGGTGGTTGTCGGTGGTTCTGTGGGGGGAATGTGTGTGGCTAATAATGATTGTGAGGCGCTTCATTGCAGGGTGGAGACTTGTAAGGTGCACATGTAGTCCAGACTTGAGGCTGACATCGAACGGGTCCATGGCGCCAGCACAAGGTGCGTCTTAGTTATGATCTCTACTTATTTGTTCCACTGAAGGTACCTCGGTGGTCTAAATTTGTAGAGGGAACTGGGCAAATCTTGTGTGGACCTCGGGAGATGTCAAGCTTAACTCTGTAGGCTCACAGCTTGCTTGTTGGAACCCCGGTAATGGAGTTCGTTTAGTCTTGCAGACATTATTATCTACATACATTGTTCCCACATAACCATCGACAAGCACACACTCAGAGGAACACATTTTCTTGAGGCACGAAGAGCCGGTTGGCGCACAGACGATCAACGTAGCTTTGTTCCAAAAGTTGCCCACCTTGATGCTGCAAGGTTGGCATGGCATGCAGACGGGGCATGGAACTTTGGCCATTCCAGTGGCCTTTGCTCTGTTCATTATTCACAGGCGCCAATGAAATGCCTCATGATCACATGTCACAGCTTGTACAGGTGGCCATCAAGAAGGTCAAGTCTCTGACCAGGGCCTTGGTTTCTTGATCAGGAGCCCAGGCATCAAGATCCCACCAATTGGGGAGTTACCCTCCTTGGCATTACCACTTCTCTCTCCTCCCTTGTGGGAAATAACTAGTGCTGTCAAAACCACCTGTATCCTCATATACAATGCATTATTACCAGCAATCCTTAAACAGTAGTGCATAAATATCTTTGCATGCGTGTTGCACACTTAAGCCCTGTTCACTTGCGCGTGGAAACAAATGTAAAACAAATTCCCAAGGTGCAAGCGAAATGCAAGGGACGAGCGAAACTTATGCGTCATAAAAAGTGTGTTCATGTTTTCAATAATTATCATTCAACTTGCAAAACTGTTCGCTTCAAATTAGTCTGCTGTGTTTGTAAAAAATGATTCAATGTCTCAAAAAGTGATACATTTATGTGCAAGGATTAAACCAAGCTGCGAATGCTTAAAGTGGGTCCAAAGTACTCCCTCAAGTGAGTAATAATACTGTCACCTGATTGGTGTTAGCTTCTGTGACATTCTTAGAAAGTTCAAATTGCTTAATTTGGGTGAAATTTCTTGCAAAACCAAATGGTCTTTTGTTTTTCTGGGGTGGTATTTTGCTGCAAAGGAATAATAATGTAAAATTCACTCTGCCTTAACAATTATGAACCCAGTTAGAATTTTCCAGGTCATTCTCATGTACCTAAAAAATAGCACCTACATACAATTCCCCCCCAAGAAAAAACACCAAAAAGAGAGAATCCGATTTTAGAACTGCCAATATTGAGATTGTCAAAGATTTTATATGTACATTTTTTAACGTTCAATTTTCTGCTAGAAATTTAAACATTTTCAGAAAAAGAAACTGTTCTGTTTGTGCTAATTGAAATGAATCAGCTAGGCGTTTCTTATTGAATGTTTTTCTTCTTCTGATTTTGATCAAATTGGCTTACAGGTTGCGGAAAATCAATGTAAATATTAAAATTCAAATTGCTGCTGGACAAACAAATTCAGGCCTCATACAAAGAATTGTTTGATAAATTAAAAGTTTCATGCCACCTGGCAATAAGACTAACAACAGGTTTGTGTTGACATTTGTCCTGAAAGACATAGAGAATATGCAAGTTGAAGGATAGCATCGTGAAAAAAAAATACAAACGATCATCAGCTGTGCCATGAACCAGCCAATCTGAATACTACAAATTTAAATGTTTTTTTGTATAGGGTGCTTTATACAAAATTATGTTTGAACAAATTTAAACTCAGTCAAGTTCTACTTAGCCAAAAACACTTGAGTTATTTGGTCACCCCTGTTCCTTGCTTCAGTTAGTGTTTTATTTCCACTTGCCATTATGTTATCCGTTGGGGTTAATTCTCTCATCTGAAAAACCCCAGAAACACTGTTTCACGCAAGTGAAGTTCCTGAGTTAGTCTATAAGCATGCTCTCATGCCTGGACTGTGAGCGTGGAACATTTCATTTGCCCCGGTACCAGTAGGCCCTTTTCACCTTTTAGTATGTTACCCGATGAAGTTTCGAGCAAGGCTCATCTAAAATGAAAACACCCCTGAATGATTCAAAAATGCATTTTACCATGGCTCCAGGATTGCCTAAAACAAAACTTACCAAGCAGAATTTCTCAAAGAAACAGCCCTTAGGAACAACTTATCTCCAAATCTCTTCAAACATTTTAAAGGATATTTTATCAAAATTTTTCCAGCTTTAATTTACCTGACATATAATCCATTTTTCAAGGTAATGAATTAGCCACCAAAAAAGAAGCAAAAAGTATACAAAATTTCAAACGTGTTGGTTTTTAAATTGGAAATGGCGAAATGGTTCATGGCATGACTGATGACTTTGTACAGTAATTAAATTAACTGAGACATAATTGCAGCATGTGATGCAGCAGCGTTTAGTGCAGCCTATGCTCCTGGACTGTGTTAAGGATTGCTGGTGATGTGGGTACTCTCAAAATAGGAAGTAGCTATGATGGTGGTTGCCCTGTGTCTAGAGTGGGAGAGGGTCCCTGCATAGAGGAAACCGGCAGGGTTTAGAGACACACTCCAGTCAGTTTAGCCCTTATGACAGTTTCACAAGTTTGGGAGATGGTCAAAAATTGTGTTGAATTGGTAAAAAATCTAACCTAAAATCTAATCTAATCTAACCTCTAGATCTAATGTAAAACAAATGTTGAGACAAGAAGGAAATAACAGTCTTTTTAACGTTGATCTCATTGAAAAGTTTGATCTAATGGTTTGGCAAAATTATTTATGGAAAGTAATATGATTAAAAAAGGGGAAGAAACAGTTATTGTGATGGCACGTCTATGTCAAACAACTAAACAAATAAAAAGGGAAAGACAATAGTAACAAATTTAAGATGAGTTGGGGTGGGGGAGGTGGGTGTCAAGTGGTAAACTAGAAATCATAACCCATGATTTTCCAAATCATTGAACATGAAACAACATTTTGAGACTTTTTTTCTCAAAGGCTTTTGTGCACGATTTTTAAAAACATGCTTCATGTGTATCGTCATGTTGGAAAACAAAATGTTTGTCTACACATAGTGTCTCAAAATTTGGAAACAAAGACATAAAAAGGAAACAAGGACATAACAATTTTGTCCACACATAGTATTTCCAGGAAACAAGGTCATAAAAACTATGAAAAATCCACCCAGTGTTTCTCTATGTGCTTTTTATTGGAAGAGCATGTAACGCACATCCAAAGTTCAAATATCCCAATGGTGGACAAACTGGACAGGCCAGTTTTCTTTTTTTAAATTCAGGCCTTTGTATATGAAAACGACCATCTCCACAACAAAAACAAAAAACCGTACTAAAGGATACTTTCCCCTCCATTTAAAAAATTTGTTTTATGTTTAGGGGGTTACACTAATGGGCATAGCTACTTCCTATTGCATTAACTAAGGCACATTACACCCTGTCAGGTCAGGTACTTATATCAGCTTGTATCTGCTAACGGTAACCTGTAGCCCGTTACAACCTGTCACAGAGAGGGGGTGGCTGGAGTGCCTCCCCCTGCTACAAGACACCCCCAGATTGTAGCATAGATGCCATAGAACACACCATTAAGATCTTACATCATGGTGGTGAGGACAGGTTTCTTCAAAAGTTAATGGCAGGGCCCAATTTCAGAAAGCTGTGAAGCAACAAAAAATTTCATTTCTTTACTATGCCGAGCAAGAAAACATCATGGGACCAATCATAAGCAATCTGCCCATTTGATTGGTTGATTTCTGCCTGTGCTTGGTTGATTAGATCAATATAGTTCCACCCTTTAATTGCAACTGTCAGTGCCTACCCAAACGACTGACAGAAGCTGTGCACCTTGTGTGGGGTGCAGTGCACTGTTTTGTAGATAAAAGATCCATGTGTCATTCGTACTTATTTCAATGTACTTGGTCTCGCCTGGAGACCATTTTCACATGGTACTCACATGGTCATCATTTCTACAGGTAATATCTATGGTGCACAGGGTTAAATGTTTGGTAGAGCTTCATCAGCTTGAAATTGGGCCCAACTTACAGGCCCGTAGCCCCACATCCTTGTATCTCATTACAAGGCAATCATAGTTAGTTTAAACTTGGATTCATAATTATGACAAACCTTTGCAGTTCAAAAACAATAAAAGGTTGCATATTTTGTACATCCGTTCTCACGTAGACTCATCGATCCCCAAATCTCTCAACTGAGAAGTGAGCAGAGAAATGCCGGAGGTCCCTCCTTCACTTTAATGGACTTTCCTTTGGGAGGATGTACCATCTCCAGGTGGTGGCCCATCGGGCCCGGGGGCTACCCCTGTACCCCTCCCTACCTCTTCAGGAAAGTTATTGATATACTGATTAAAAAAGGAAGAACAAATTTTCTGTAATATAATTTGTTTCTTCTCAAACCTCTTTGTAAGAAACAGACCTTTTATACAGTCACACAACATCACATCACACCCAGTCAGGTCAGGTACTTATACTAATCTGGTATCTGCTAACGGTAACCTGTAGCCCGTTACAACCTGTCGCAGAGAGGGGGGGGGGGTTGCCTCACCTGCTAAAACTAAGACCCCATTGTATTTACAGCAAATAGAGCAGGCGTCATCGCTGGGGCAGCATCAGTAGTACTACTACTACACTGGGTCAGTTTTGCCTGACATGAACTTGTACCAGTGTATATGCTTACTGTCATCAGTGCCCCACCCCCCAATTCTTAAACCCCAGTAGGAATTCATAACCTAAATGGCCATTAGGTTTTGAATTCCTTGCTGATCAACACCATTAAGAATGGTAGTTTCTCGTATTACTTATGCACTGGGCATAGAGAAAGGACCCACACTGGGTCAGCATCTCTGCCCAAGATCCATATGTACAAACATCAGAGAGGTACATGAATACTGTGATCTAAATCAGTGTACTCAATCCTTAGCCCCTCAGGTCTCCTTGCTACGGGCCTGTACTACATTCACTGCCATCTTCTACATCACCTGCATTTCCCATCTATATGTTATTACCTCATGTATTCAGGTAGAAGCACAGTACCAAGTGAGACAAAACCAACCCATTCATAACAATTTAAGTTGAGAGATTGCATAGTTTTGATTGCCAATCAAGGTGTAGGAAGAACTCTCATCAGTTGAATGTTGCAATATTCAACAGAAGATATGTTTCAAGAACAGATAGATTCTTGATTCCACAAACTTCTAACAAATTGCAATCAGAGTCTTTATGTTGTTGTATCTCCTAAGATGTTTGAGAAGGCAAACAAAAAGTACAAATTAGGCGTTTGTTTAATTTTTGTGCTCAAAAGAAAGTTTTTACAAGTTGTCTTTTAAGTTCATGGCTACAGGTCTTGAGTGGGATTACAACTTTTTTTCAGGTTTTATTACTGTGATATTGTGATGATTAGAATGAGTAGGCCTACGTGAATGTTCAGTGTGAATGTTGAAATTTGAAATATTTGTATAAACAATTTTACAAATCCTTTTTTTTTGTAGCTGTAATTTTTTTTTTAGCTTTTTAAGATTTCTAGCTTTTAATTTTTTTTTAAAAACCTTTTTATAATGTTTAGCTTTTTAATTTTTTTTTAGCTTTTTAAAATTGTTAACTTTTTATAATGTTTAGCTTTTTATAATTTTTAGCTTTTTATAATTTTTTTTAGCTTGTTCCATCCTGAACACAGGCTGGTCCTGGAGAGAGTGCAATATAAATTCAATAAACTATCAAATACTTTTTATTATTATGTGAATTTCGTGCCATATTGGGAAATGGAAAAGGAACCATTGGTTCACAACAATTAAGTCGCATTTTAATACTTTTTGGAGGGTTCATGCCAACACATTTTTTTTCATGGCATAATCATAACAGCTGATGTAAGATCAGTGTAGTGAAGTAGAGACTCTGTTTCTGACATGGTTCTTAGGGTGTTATACAGCGGTCTGTTTGCATCTGAACACAATGCTCCCAATCAACTTTTCTATTTGATTTGTGCCTCATGGTCAGTCCACCAGGATGTCAGCATGGTGCAGATATATATTACGCATCGTGTGTTATCTTTACTGTTTGGGTCGAGGTTTCCCTGGGATTGATAGTAATTTGTGTACCTTTTCATAAGTCAAATATTTATGGTGTGGTGAAACATAAAATGAATATAGCTTTATAGTGGTAAAGCCCCCTCCCCCTTCCGCGGCCAGCAGATTTATTTTCAATTTTTTTCCCAAATTAGGCAAGATATTCTTCCTTCGTTAATCTGGTTTCTGATTTTTTTGCTCACAGAAAATCTTGACAAGATTGTTATTAAATAGCTTGAAAAGTCTTTAAAACCCTATAACACTTGTGTACGTCACCCTTCTAGTCAGTAGATGTCCCCACCATTTCTAAGGGGTATTATAACTGCTACTTTACAGTTCAGATCAAAATAGCGATCACAGGAACCCTGTGCAGTAGTTTGGATTGAAATCACAAGAAACAGTTAATCACAAGTTCAGTCACAGAAACAGTTGAACAGTTAAACCAGAATTACAAGTTCAGTCTCAAGAAACAGTTGAATGGTTAAACCAGAATCACAAGTTCAGTCTCAAGAAACAGTTGAACAGTTAAACCAGAATTACAAGTTCAGTCTCAAGAAACAGTTGAACAGTTAAACCAGAATTACAAGTTCAGTCTCAAGAAACAGTTGAACAGTTAAATCAAAATCACAAGTTCAGTCACAAGAAACAGTTGAACGAAATCAAACACAGATGCTTAACCCCATCTAATATATATTGCAAGCCATATACACATGTACTAAAAATGAGAGAAAAAATGTCTAAAGGGAAAGGAAAATCATTACCCTAGGAACATTCAAAGCTATGAAATGGTGAACAGGGGATGGAACATCCAGAAAACCTTCCGTTCTGGAACAGCTTTTCATTTTAGTAGGATTTAATGCCCCCCCCCCCCCAATTCCACAGCATAAGGAGAAAACTTTTCTCAACCGACTCAAAAGATACAACTTTTGGAGGGGAGTAAGACCGAAAAATGTTGCACATCAAAATCCATGTTGAATCATGTTATCGTAAAAAATTCAAACTAAATTCATATTCATCCTGTGTAAAAAGCAAAAAGAAAAAAGTGTGCCTTGGCCCTCACAGAATCATTACACAGAATCACCTTTTAACAGAAATTAATTTGCCAGCATTTTTGTTTTAATTGTAATGAATGCAATGAGCAAAGCAAATGACAAGTGCACCTATCTGAAGACAAAAGGAAAATTGTTAAGATTCGTTTCAAAATGCATGAAGAGTTACAGTTGGATCAAAAGAACAATTCCTGATAATAAGCGTATCAAAGTAAATCTGTCTGAGGTGAGTTAGTTGTGAGTCATTAAAGAGAGTGTACAGAATTGATAATTGTCAAAACAAATAAAATAATAAGCATTAGAATAATAAATAAAAACAACAAACAAATAAACAACCGCTGATTCAAATTTTATACCAGTAGTATCAATCATTCAGATAAATGTTTCCATTTGAAATACTGTCAAAATGGAAGACATGTAATTCAAAGTCCCCCAAATCACTGCTGCCTTTTTTCAAAATGTGCATTCGGATTAAGCCTAAAAATAAATGTGCACAAACTCTCTAGCAAAACATTCACATTTTTGGTGGGTATTAACAAAAAGTCCAACAAAGTTGATAATACATTAGTTTCACAGTTAGCAGGTAATACCTGTGACACACCCTTATACAAGTTTTTTTTTTCCTGACCACTGATTCTCCATGGATAAAATTGAAATTTATAACGTTTTTTTTATTGATTTCAGAGGCACAGTAAAAAGTTCAATTGTAAGTGAAGTGACATTTTAATTTTTTTGTGACTGTTGGTATTTTGTTATTCAGCGACTTGCTTTATGTAGTTACTTTAATACTTTTGAGCATACATAGGCAATCTTGGTGGTCTAAGGTATGACATCTGCTCTACCATGCAGAGGGTTGTGGGTTCAAGTCCCACCCAAGTTGCCTATAGATGCTCGAAGGCATTAAACATGCAAATTGCTAAGTCGTTGAAGGACAAAATCATCAAAATGTGTCACCTGGAAATGTCAAAATGCCTCGTTGAACAATTTCACGAAAACTCTTGAAACATCATTTGTAAGTCAGCAACTTGTACTTGTACTTCTATTAAATGCTTTGAGATGGTTGTGGGTTCAACTGCTGTTACTCCAAGGACAAACTCTACAATAGGTTAAATTTATTGTCAGTTTTTGAACTTTGTCCTTGAGTGACTTACCTCATGTAGTTCCTCTAAATATTCTTGGTGGTCCAAAGTTAAGCATCTCAATATCAAGCAAAGGAATCTGGGTTAATCCCCCCCTCCCCCAAGTTGCCTTTAAACGCTCCAAGCCATTGAATATGCAGCAAGCCAAGTTGTTGAAGGACTAACTTTTTAGGTTTTTTTAAAGTAATACAAATATTGGAATGTTTATTCAACTTATAACAGAAGTTGTGAACAAATATTTGTCCATCAGTTACATGTACTTCCCTCAATGCTTTGAGGTAATCATGGGTTAAACTCTTAACTAAGTTACATAAGTCTTTGTATTTGTTTTTTAACGAAACATCTTCACAGTGCCTACCATTAACGCTTTGAGCTGGTTTGGGGTTCATACGGCAACTCTTGCACTAATGCGATCACATGCATACCAGCCAACCTTTACCAACCATACCTTTACCAACCAAGCAACTTACTTAATACTGTCTGCCAAAATAAATAAAGGTAACATTTTGAGGAGACTCTCAGCTGAGAAATTAAAGTTAGTATCACAGATTAGAGGCATTGGGTCTAGGGTTATTACATGGCTTTATGCTGTGTAAAAACCAATTTCCTAAACTATGTTTCAACAAAAGTCACATGAAATACATTGAATTCCTCATAGATTCCTCAATTCATTCTAGATCCACATTTTGTGTATTGTGTAGCTACTGTTTACTTCCATTGGTACAATCTAATCACTGACTGAAAATTCAAGTTTGTTACCCTTATTAGCAGTCACTTTAATAAATTTGTTCCCAGCAGGAATTGTAACTATGAGCTAATTTCAACTTCAGGGAAGTACAAGCTTCAGAGCTTGAAACCATTGATTCCGATTGCATTAGATCAGCCCTCAGCATAGGTTATGCATCTTCCTTCTCAATTTAATAATCTGTTATGATTGCAAAAAGACACACCAGCCATATTGTTACAAAGAACTTGGATCAAAAACTTATAGTTCCCGTACAGTTTATTTGTAAAACAATTAATGTGCTTATATAGCAACTCTAAATGGGCCAGGATCCTGCAGTAAGAAAAAGAAACAAATCAAAATGGTAATTCTCTGTATATTAACGATGTAATTAGACAATTTCACACAGGATGCCCAGCTGAGGTGGTGCTTTGTCTCACAGATGAAGAAGGAATGGAAGAGATTGCCAATACTGCATTTGTTGTTATGCAGGCCTATTAGTAAGATGTCATCACCATGGATGGTTTGGAGACAGTGATCCCATGTGTCATTTGCCAGTGGGGGCTTAGTGGCCACAGCTCCTGCTGGAATCTGCCACTACCGGTGTGAGCTTCTTCAAGACTGGTGTGAGCACCTCCGCGAAATGGTGAGAGCATCTCCAAGACTTGTGTGAGCATTTCCGAGGACTCACATGAGCATCTCCAAGAGTGAGCATCTCCAAGACTGGTGTGAGGCATCTCCAAGACTGGTGTGAGCATCTCCAAGACTGGTGTGAGGCATCTCCAAGACTGGTGTGAGCATCTTCAAGACTGGTGTGAACATCTCCAAGACTGGTGTGAGCATCTCCAAGGACTCACACAAGCATCTCCAAAAGCGAGCATCTCCAAGACTGGTGTGAACATCTCCAAGACTGGTGTGAGTATCTCCAAGACTGGTGTGAACATCTCCAAGGACTCACACAAGCATCTCCAAGAGTGAGCATCTCTAAGACTCGTGTGAGCGTCTCCCAGGACTCACGTGAACATCTCCAAGAACTGGTGTGAGTATCTCCAGGAACTGGTGCATAAGCATCACAAAGAACTGGTGTGAGCATAGCTGAAACCATAGTTTCTTCTGTGAAGGTACTGGACATTGTTTTTTCTTAACATCAGCAGAGTATGATAGAATCTTGGTTGCCCATTCACATTTTGCAAACTTGTAGTGTTTAGGCCAAAGTCTAAAATATGATTTCTTGTGACAGCAGTACTTTCAGATTGTACTCGATTTATTGAGTATTTTACTCAGTAAGGCATTAAGGCATTACTCAATTGAGGCATTATCCATTGAGATGACTTCTCAATTACTTTGGAAAAATCCTGTTTTATTTTAAGCTTCATACTGAGAGAAAAGTGCTTGGAAATTGTTTGGATGATTCATAAACTTTTCCCTTTTTACAACAAAACTTTATTCTGTATCTTGATTTGGCTGTCGTTCCTATACCCACACTGGAAACTACAAATCACAATGCGCATCAGCAGCAGCAGCAGCAGCACCTTAGTTTTTAATGAGCGCGCTTCTGAACCGGAACATACTACGGTTACTTATTGCGCAGCCGGATAAGTTTTGCGCGTAATCGTTGGCATATAGGTCGGCTTTAACTCTTTTGGGACACCTATCACTGCCATTGGTCAGGCCGAGTCTCTCACCCAACTATGGACATCGCGTGCCGGACCAACGGGTCTGGCAAACATCTTTAGCAGCATTTTACCATGGGTGTGGCAGTCGTGATTTTTAACATAAACAATGTTGGGTTCCATTTTGATTACTTTTAAAATAGATTGGACAAAAACCAAAGAAATGTACCTAAAAGGAAGAGGGAAATAAGCATGACAGTGTAAATGGCATGTAGCAATATGTTGGATTTTGTTTGTTGGAAATCTCAATATATGACACATTGGGTACTGTATCAATATTCTCCTAAAATCATAAACCATTAGAGTTTAAAACAACACTCATACTGTCAAGAAATGAAAGGTGAAATCAAACATTAGGGAGCAAATTGTTCAGAAAGTTTGCATAGCAAAATGTCACTTAAAGGCAGTGTATACTTTTGGTAATTGTCAAAGTCAGTACCCTCACTTGATGTATCCCAATTGGTCATCGAAGTTGCAAGAAATTAATGAAAGCAAAACACCCTTGCATAGAATTGTCTGCTTTGAGATGCCCGAGAAAGGCTTCATGCCTGAAGCATTTTTCAGATTCAAATTTTGGGTTGAAAATTTACCTTTTTTCTCTAAAACTACATTGTTTTATAATAATGTTTTATAATATCAACAGCTTTCCAGTGCTCTTTACCGAGTAAGTTTTTATGGTCAATAACTTGTGGAGTAATTACCGAAAGTACTCCATGCCTTTTTTCGACTGAACTTTGTTTTGTGGACACTGAATGCTAATATTGAGTAGCAAATGATGATTTTCGAGTACTGTAGCAACTGATACATTTTGTGTCGCATTTTGCGATGCTGTTCAAGGGAAATCGTTCACTGATTGTAGTGCATTTTGATATTGGGCTGTTGTTAATATATTTGGAATGAAAAACACATTTCATTGACTGAGGAAAAATGGGAAATTTATTTCTGAAAATGTGTTGGGTGAACATTTATCGTTTGGTGTCTGACAGAACAATACAGTATTAATGTTGATACACTGCACACGCAGATCCTTGTCATTTGATTGGTGGCATACATGTCACATGTCATCCTTTTTTAACATGTACACTGCCACAATGCTCCAAAATTTAATCTAAGAGTCCTTTATGGAAAGTTATAGGACACTTTGGACGAGACAATGTTCTGTTGTGGCAGACAAGGTTAGTTTCTACATGGAGTCATCCATATTGTTTAGAAGAGGTTTTTAGAATTTTAGAGTGGAGTGGACGTGTTTCCATGTTTATTTTATTACTGAGAAGCAAATTTCAAATTTCAAGGATCTTTGTGTGAGTTAATATAAAACAAATATTGAATGCATTTTGTTTGTGCATTTTCACAAAATACAATGAAATCTGGCTTTTTCATGTCATTCGGCGGAGTAGTTCAGATTTCACCTGGTGATTATGTTCTGCAACGATGCACTCAGATGCATCAAAATAGGTGTATAGTTTCAGACTAAGTTTACTGGCCTATCCTCTCATGATAATTGGAAATTGTTCAAAAATTACTCAAAGTAACAGAAGGACAATATAAGAGCCATCATTTGTCTTGTTATTTAAACCATTGCTTCTTATCAAAGTCAAACTTGGCTTTTGTTTCTAATACTGTGGAAGGCATCATGGATTGTTTATGTTGCATTTAGAGTTATGTGATTTTATAAGAGTTCTTTGAACACCATTTCTAATCATGAAACTTTAATTAACTGGTACCCTGAGATTCTTACAACTAACTGATATGAAACTATAGGCATACAACCCAGGGGGGCAGGTGTGTGGGCCAAATGCACTCCTAAAATCAGGCATTGAAAAAAAAACCAGTTTCATAGAAAGCAAAAAAGACTTTTAACCGATATTAGAAATTTGTATACTTATTCATGGGGGGCGGGTGGGATTTTGGCAAATCAACCCCTCTGCCCCCCCCCCCCCCTTAACCATATGCCCATTATGAAAGAAAGTTCCAACTTACAATCTTGTGTTTTATTTTATATACCTTTTGGTTTCTTTTTTAAATGAAACTGATTCGAAGCTCTGGTCAATCTTGTCTCCCACCTTCTGTAATGACATGGTTCAGCATTGGTTTAATACAGAGAATTTCATGTAAAATAAGTATAACAATTAATGGATAACCACATTTTTACCAAACTTTCACTGGCTGGCTGTAAAGCTGGCATATTTTCTTTTTTACACCCAATGCTGATATCTGAAAACAATTAGTTCTTGTCCCAGATTATACAGCTCTATATTGTGTATTTCAAGGAGGAATCATTAGGAATGCATGAAGGGTAAAATGTGTTTGCAACGATTAGTGAATTACTTTCTTTATACCTCCACTTGCACACTATCTTGTGAAAATGGTTAGCATGGGAATATTAGTAGCAGAAACAGGCTACTTGCCAGAATGATTTGATAGTATTTCACATCATTGAGAAAAGTTGTTCCTTTGCTATGGATTTAAATTTTCAAATCAATTTGTTTTATTTGCCCGTAAACAACTTTAAACGAATCTTAGCCCAAAGTGGATCGAAATGGATCAGCGGCCGATGATTCATTTCAGGGTCCCAATTTCATAGAGCTGAGCACAAAACAATTTTGCTCACCAGAATAAGGTTACCAGCCAAAATACCATTCTTTATGTACTGTCTGCGACTGGTTTCAGCACAATATTCTGCTTGGTAAAAAACAGCAGGATACCAGTCAAAATTGGTATGTGTGGAATGGTATTTTGGCTAGTAACCTTTTTCTGGTAAGCATAGTGTATTGTGCTTATAGTTCCTTTATGAGCAGAAGCAGCTCTTTTAAATTGACACTTTTCGTGCTAAGACAGAATAAGGCAGTGTCCAGATTGGTGGCTATGTCTATGGCTGCATCGTTTTGTCATGCGTTGAAGTATAGGACATGCTTGGCAACACCCTTAGCAACAGTCATAGCTGTAGCTGTAGCCATCAATTTGGATATGGCCAAACTCCAGGTTTTTTACATCCTTTCAGCTTTGAGGTGAGGGTTAACAGAAAAAATAAATAGGGTATTACCAAACGGTGTACATAAAACCCCAACTCTCTGGGTATTGAATAAATTACTGTCTTGCTCTCCAATTGCAGGTTCAAATCTGAGTCATTTAGATTTCTTTGAGAAATGCATTTTACCCTTCATCATCACCTACAATTAAAGATCGACTTGAACGAAATCACTCGAACTAATTTGACTATTTAGGCCTAACCTTGTTTATTTTGTTTTTAGTTATTATTTGGTCATAAGTGCGAAGTAATTCATCCCTGTAATTTTGTTGAAATTTGATCCAAAAAACTAGCCCCTGCTTCTTTGATTTTTGAACTAGTGTTGTTGTTTTTTCTCGCCGCTGGCAGTGTCCTGCATATGGTTCCCAGCAAAGACCCATAAAAATGAAACATGATATTAACACTGAAGTACCAGTGCCTCAGAAAACCAGTCCTTAAACTATGTCACAACACGGACTGGATGATGGTTGTTTATCTTAGTTGCTATGCATTTTCCATTGTCTTGTTTGGATCGAGTTGTAGTGTGACGTCACAATGCTGTTTCGATTCCTAGGCGCTTAGGGGCTTTTGGTGAAACTCGCCATGTTTGCCCAGCGTGACACTGATCTAAATGTGTCTTTCTTACATTATGAAACCAATTATATGTGATCATTACACACTCATGTACCTTTTTATAACAAAATAATAATAGTGTTAATTTCATTCAAGTTGATCTGTAAATATTTATCGTGGTGTATTTAATCAGTAAATATGTTTTCAAAATATTTATGTAAGGCCCCTCCCCCTTTCACCCTTACTGATCCATCAATGATAAAAATGGCCTCTTGGGAATCCTCTAAACAAAAAAACTTGATGCTGCAATATCTTACTCCATGTTTTACCATCAACAAAACAGTGTCAGTTAATGAACGTCAGACAAGACTGGCATCCAGACTTGTTCTCCATCTTCTTCAGGATGCTCAGATAAAAGAAAGGCATCTCTACTAGTTGCAGACTGACGAAAGCATGTGTTTTGTGAGAAAATTTCAAGGAGGTTCAACACAATTTTGTGCCAGCTTTCGTCTTTTATCATCTCGAGATCCGCAGTATGTTAATCCAGACTTCTCAGTCAAACAAAGGCGATCAGATTTCAAGCACAGGATCCAGGCCCTAGGTACTGTCTCATCTTCAGTGCAATCAAATCTTAGATTACTGAAGCCATCGACACACCTCAACGGTAGAGTCAAAAGAGGGTGCCATCAAAGAGGGCATTGTGCTGGCAGGATAAGTTATCGAGAACATTCAAGAAATGATCAACTCTCCACTGTCATATCATCTTCTGTGTGGTTAAATGCTCATTATAACTGTTAACTAAGCATCTAAGTCCGGACTCCAGACAGAGGTATACAAGAATTGTTGCCCATCATTGCCACCAACATCGGTTCTCGATGTCATGAAGTCCAGTCACAGAGTGGATTGTATATCATGTCATCTTCATCACAATGTATTCTAAGTCAGGACTCTAGACACAGGTATACAAGAATTGTTGCCCATCATTGCCACCAACATTGGTTCTCGATGTCATGAAGTCCAGTCACAGAGTGGATTGTATATCATGTCATCTTCATCACAATGTATTCTAAGTCAGGATTCCAGACAGAGGTATACAAGAATTGTTGCCCATCATTGCCACCAACATTGGTTCTCGATGTCATGAAGTCCAGTCACAGAGTGGATTGTATATCATGTCATCTTCATCACAATGCATTCTAAGTCAGGACTCCAGACAGAGGTATACAAGAATTGTTGCCCATCATTGCCACCAACATTGGTTCTCGATGTCATGAAGTCCAGTCACAGAGTGGATTGTATATCATGTCATCTTCATCACAATGCATTCTAAGTCAGGACTCCAGACAGAGGTATACAAGAATTGTTGCCCATTGCCACCAACATCGGTTTTCGATGTCATGAAGTCCAGTCACAGAGTGGATTGTATATCATGTCATCTTCATCACAATGCATTCTATGTCAGGATTCCAGACAGAGGCGAGAGATACAATTACTTGCCTATAATTGCCACCAACATCATTGATGATTTCATTAAGTCTAGTCACAGTAGAGTAGATTGTATATCATGTCTCAGACCGATGGAAGTGGGTGAAATCCGAAGGTAACTCGGAGCAAAGACACAGCTTATGAAGAAATGTATCATAGATGCCATATCAAGACAAGTGTACATTGAAACACCAGCATTTAGTGTCTTCTCCATGCTCAGTGCGGACCCACATCATCATCTTCATGTTACTACAGAAGTAGATCACAAAAAGGCATCTGTAATTCAAGGAATCACACGTCATTACTGATGCAGATCAGTAGAAATGTTAATGATGTTTCACAGGAGAGACGGAAGTTTTCAAGCTCAGCCAATATGGTGCGAAAGGTTTCTTGTGTGATGTTGAGGTAAAAGATTGTATCTGCATCTAGTTACAGGCGGTTGATTTAAATGTAGACAACATCAATGTCAAGTCAACAGTACACCGATTGACCTCACTGCCTTCTTTGTGCTCAGAGTATGCTTCAGAATAAAGCAGCATCAACATCAAATTTCAGACAGAAGCCCAGACATTCTCACATGGAAACAAAGGCACCCAATGTTTTCTCCATCGTCATTATCTGATTCTCCAAGGTATCAGCGAACCTCATCATCATCTTGACAAGAATCTAGGAAATCCTACTCGATTGTTACACTAGAGATGCCCAATGGAGGACCAACCAAACATCACCTGGGGGTGACTCCACTGAAAAGTTGATAAGTCACCTGCAAGTGGTGAGTCTGTCCTCCCAGACCTGACTGATGTCTGATCAAAACAAATCTAAAGTCTCTTCAAGTCTCCTTCATCAGCCAGCACCTTGCAACAAGGAGCAACCAGGATTCCAATAAGTGTTGATGGTGAAACAATGAAGGGTATAAAAACCACAGGTTATATCCACATGGAGATGTCTCTATCAGTCTCATCAGCTCTTACTGTAAGAATTCTCATTTATGGATATTGCAGTTCATCACACCACACACAAATTGAAAAAAAAAAACACAGAGGAAAGGTATTGGCAAAAATAATGATCAGTGATAACCCCCCCCCCCCATCCCCCACCCAATGTAATTGACTATTTGCTCCATGGCAAAACCAGGCACTTCCTGCCAAACTTAAAACTACATTTCTTTGCACATCAATTAGATGAGAATAAGAGCTTTCAGAAACCACCCAATCTGGCTCATAATTGAGGTATTTCTCAACATAACACATACAATGTTTAAGACATCACATAACATTAGTATCAAAGGCTATGCTTCCAGTGACTTCTCTTTGAATAGTTAATTCCAAGAAGTGCCTGATTCTTGCTTGAGGTCTCACATTTTTAGTTTAAAGAAAATGGCAGAGGGTCGATACAGAGATTAGCAACTTCTTACGTTTGCATATCCATTAGGAAGAAGAGTACTGAGAACTTGCAGCCCTTGCTGTTAATGGTTTTCGTCTCATGTTTTACTTTTTTTTTAAAGTATCTTATTTGCTAAATTAAGTTTACTTCAAAGTTGGCTGCTGTTGGATATTGTAGAACTCACACATAAATCCTTGCCTTTTGATTGGTGGAACACGCATTACGAGTCATCCCTTATTTTGCCATATATTTATTGCTGTGGCATTGGACTGCCATAACCGTCCGGTATTTAAATAAATATAGGACGAGTATATTGATTTTCATTGCTAAATTCTCAGTGTCATTCCAAAAAACAAACTATCTCAGTTGTTTGTCCGAACAAGGCAAGATTGTGTCACAGTGGACAAGGTTGGTGCCTACATGGAATCCTCTACTTTAGTTTAGAGTTTTCAGAGTGTGGGGTCGATGAGTTTCCATGTCAATTTGTGTCTATTGGTAAACACGTTCAAGTGCCAAGGACCTATGTGTGAGTTATATTTGTGAGCTATTTGTTAGTGCTTTGTTGAAGAATATACTCAACTTCAAGAAATCTGGCTTGTCCATTTTACCTCTTATTCTGCGACAATGCACTCATCATATGCATCCAACAGCTATGCACTACTTTTATCCCGTAAAGAAATGTGACAAAAGACAATAAAAGTCTACACCAACGAAACATCTAGAGACTGTAATATCTGAGCAGAAGCAGTTACAAATGTAAGCTTCATTTCTACAATACATTCTTTATATGATGGTCAAGTGTCCGTATTCCCACTATGAAGGAAACAGTTTCTACTTTAAGTGTCCACATATGTAAACCTTCAAACTTGCTGAAACAGCATATTCACATATTACTAAATTACAACTTTACTGAACTACAAGCAATGGAAAAAAGGTTTGCAAAGGAGCTGAAACTTTTACAAAAATACTGAAACTATTTGCATATCAATTGTAGGAAAGGGTACCCTTAGCTTTCCTAAAATTGACATTGAACACAGATCGTAAAACTACAAATTGCATTAAGTTGGCATAAACAAAATATATTTTAACATAATTTTGAATAAGCTCTTCAAGTATTTTCTAGACATGTTTTTTCTTGCAAAATGGGGTCGAAGATATTGCTTTGTAAACGTGCTACTGGAGTAGAGTACTAAAATAATAGATTTTTGAGTTTTAAAAGTTTTTAATCTTTTTATACTTTTAAACTGATTTTAGAATTTTTAACAACTTTTTAAGTTTTTAATTTGTTTAACATTCTTGTTCAGGTCATTATTGATTGTAGTGAGATTTTATCAAAGAGAACATTCAAAAAAGAAATTCAATTTGTGCCTAAGTATTGTTTTGGATTCATGAATGATGTGAATTTATAACTTGACAAAAGCTCTTAGATTCATCGCAAGACTTTGTATCATGTTTACAGACACCCTTGAAATTGCAGCATACAAAAAACTCTATAGTTGCTGTATTTACCAAACAAACCAACTGTAGCATCTAACCAACTTTTACAAGTTGTCTTGCGGTTTTTATCAGTAAAAATCTTGAGGAGGGTCACAAGGAAATTGGAGCGAAACTTCCTGTCTGAAAAGTGTTAATTGTAATAATCTTAATTGTAAATGGCCAAGCTATCTTGGCTCAAGTTCTGATGGCCAAGTTATAGAGTGTGGGTCCAGATCCATTGTCATAGTTAGGCCTGTGGCAAACTTTGATGACAAAATTCTTAAAAGCATTTATTGTAACAAGTTATCTTGGCACTGAACTCATCTTGGCACTGGACTCAAGTTCTTATGGCTGAGTCGTAGAATGTGGGTCCAGATCCATTGTCATAGTTAGGCCTCTGGTGAGCTTTAATGCTTAAAAGTGTTGATTGTAACTGGCCAAGTTATCTTGGCACTGAACTCATCTTGGCACTGAACTCAAGTTCTTATGGCTGAGTCATAGAATGTGGGTCCAGATCCATTGTCATAGTTAGGCCTCTGGTGAGCTTTAATGCTTAAAAGCGTTGATTGTAACTGGCCAAGTTATCTTGGCACTGAACTCAAGTTCTGATGGCTGAGTTATAGAATGTGAGTTGAGAATTATAGTCACAGTTAAGGTCAGTTACAGAGACATAATTATAAAAAGGTTGAGCGTAAATCGCACTGATCTCAAGTTCTGGTGGCTGAGTTGTCAAAATCTGGGTTTAGATGTATACAGTGGTGTAGCTAGGGGGTGGGGGCAAGGGGTTGGGGCATGTGCCCAATGTGTAGCCTGTGTGCTCCAATCACGCAAGGTTTTTATTTGTAAACGGTGTTTTTCATGGTTATGACCAGTATCTCAGAATTATTCCAAGGTGTAGAAAGTTTGTGACAGGGCACCTTGGCGCAACGAACCCTAGGCACTCCACTGGATGCATAGTTTTAGTAAACTATGATAACAGATTTTGAAAGGTTTCAGTTGTAGGCCTAAATGATAGAGTGTTTAATAGACTTCCCGTAGTTAAAGGGGTTATAAGGTTATTTAAATGGTTTGATTCTTGTTTTGGAGATGCTTTTCTATAAGTAAATGAGCAAGTTGGAACCTGCATTTTACATTTTACAATGTCAAGGAACTTCCATTTACATTTATGTACAGCCACTGATCGTGCTTAAAATTTAGTCGGATTTCAAACATAAAGATAAACTTCTGGAAGCTGTCGACCACATGGTTCATGAGTAACTTGGACTCAATGTCAGGACAAATATGCATTTACAGCCCACTGTTACAGTAAAACTTCAGAGGAAAAATCCCAACATTGACGTATGAGCTTCTTCATCTGAGGAGACTTGAATGAGGCAATGGTGCTTGTGAATCAATACTCACTGTGTGGGGAAACAGCACTGTCTCTACCAAGCTTCTCTATTGGACTGGATCGCTGCTCATAAGATGCTACCTGTTTCTTCTATTCCATGACAGTCACCGTGGTCATGGTGTTTGTGCAATCAGTACTTGTGAATATCAGTAAATACTCGGAGTGGAGATAGAGCACTGTCTCTATCAAGCTTCTCTATTGGACTGGATCACCGCTCATAAGATGCTACCTCTTTCTTCTACTCTCATGGACTGATCATTTTTAGGAGGTTTGGCTGCATATTTGGCCGTCTCTCCAAGACTGCAATTGTCTTATACTGTTAATGAACCAATGATGCCATTCATTCCTGCAGGACCCAGTTTCATAGAGCTGTATATGACCAAAAAAAGTTGCTCAATGTAATATGAAATATCCTGCTCCCATAACTGCTTTATATACCTAGTATATTTTGTAAGGAAATTAACGGATTTGGGAGGGTTTTTAAAAAAATCCAATAAAGCTACTGTAAGATCTTCCATATTTTAACATGTCATTTACACTGTCAGGTTTTAAAAATGATTCTTTGAAGCCTTTCTTCAATGGTAAAATGCTGTTCACAAGTCCACATCCATATTGAGTGTCAGAAATTAGATCTCTCGCCGCCGTCGTCGTTTAGCTCGGTTTTCGTGGCGATTCGTATTAGCCGGTGCTGCGTTCAAGTTTGAAGCCATGCCATATGCTGTTGCGCTGCAACGTTCTTGCAAGATGTATTGTGTAGCTTCAGTCATGTCTGCTTTGCATCACCAATGTGCCAAATAACAAAATATGATTTACATCTAAATATAGCTGTGTAAAATAGACAAACAGCTTAGATTTTTGTGAGAACTTTTTTTTATTTATTTGTAAATCCCTGCAGTAGAACAAATAGATTTTGTTTCCATCATTATTGTGCATGAACTCATGCTGAGATTGTACCAAAAAAGAAAGTTCATCAAAACACTGCTGTGGGAAGCAATACCAGCCACATTTTTTGATAACTTTTCGTTGATTTTTGTTCATTTACTGTGATTGTCAGTAAACAAAGATCTGTTGTTGCAAGAAGTCATAATTAGACCCTGCTTCTCACCCCCTCCCCCTCCATGTTCATCTCGATCTTGTTGTTTGATGAATGTCGCATATACCAAGTGTTGTAGACTTTACTGTGTAGATGTGTGCCTACTGCATTAATGAATAGTTATTTAGAGAAGATCTACAACAATAACAGTAATATAATGGATGTAATAATCTGCATATGGGATAAAGTATATCTGTGTAGATTTTGAGAGGTAACCTTTAGAACTAATCAAGAAACGTCTTATAGATTCCATGATTATGTAAAAAGTTTCTGTTGGCTGGGATCATAAATAAAAATGCATGTTTATCTAAACTCCAGTACTATTAACATCTTACCAAAAATTTATAACACAGTTGCAGTTAAAAAACACAAAAAAAACCATTCTGATTTTTTGTAAGTTGCAGCTGGAAGTTTAGCCCTCAGCTTGTTCAATAGTTATCCATAAAAATGTTTCCCCGAATGGGATACACTGGAAACAAAGTGTAATATTTCTGTCTTTGCTCACTTACTGGCAAGTGTTTTGAAAATTGGAATATAACATCACGAGTATTCAAAATAGTAAATAAATAAATTGAAAACAATTTGGCAAACATAATTGTTTAGTTACCTTTTTGGCTAATTATGTAAAAATTAGGGCTTTTAAATTTTAAATGCAAACTTTCTGATGTCCTCAAGCCCTGGTCAATTGATTGTCAAGTCTTAATGCATCCTTTGATCCTCATGGACTGTAGAGTAACCAGAGGGGGGCAGGGGGGCAGGAGTACCCCCTGTTAGAACCTTTGTACCCTCTCCCCCCATATGAGATTGAAAAAATGCACACAATGAATGGTATGATAAATTAAGTAGCCCCCCCCCCATTTTTGTCTTAGCCCTCAATTACCAACTAGGAATGGATCCATAAAAACTAGGGTAAACTCACTAAAACCTTTAACAACCAAAATGTTGATAAAATAGCAGAGATGTTTACTCAAAATAAAAACTTTCTTTAACAATTACTGTTGGATTGCATGCTCTATTTAAAACGCCAAATTCTGAAGTTAGTCAAGAACTGCCTCTACATGTCGTTGCATGTTTCATTATGTTTATGGTTGTTCTCTTACCTGGCAAGACTTAAGAAATCAGCTCAGATTCAGCAAACATTTCTCAAAGTTGATGATCATTTCAGATTAGAATACTTCTCAGAAAAGTAGCCTACCAGTTGTTACACCAAGGTACTACCTGTAGATAGTTACAAAAGTAGATAGCATGATATAATACTCCAGCAGTAAGATAGTACCAGCATAGGTTTTCAGAACATTAGATAAGATAGAAGATAGTACTAATAGTAGTAGGATAGTAGTAGGATAGTTTATCAGTAGTTAGTATTAGAAGTAGAAGTAGATAGGTTTTCAGAAAATTAGATAAGTAGAAGATGGTACTATTAGTAACAGTATATAGTAGTAGGATAGTTTATCAGTAGTTAGTATTAGAAGTAGAAGTAGATAAGTAGCAGAAGATGGTACAATAGTAACACTAAATTGTTATAGGATAGTTTATCAGTAGATAGTGTCAGAAGTAGCAGTAGATTAGTACCTGAAGATAGTACCAAGGTAGTAAAAGGTGATAGGTAATTTGTTAATAATCTTCAAGAAAATTTTGTATAATATGATCTCTCTTGCCAGGTGAGAAAAATAGCCATAACAATAAATGAACAACATGTGCCATGAGGTGTTTTCAGATCAGTTTCTTGAAAAAGAAATTCAAGCTTTACCGTATCATTCATCAGTCATCATCAAGTCATCAGGTTCCATGTTGCATTTTCGATGAATAAATCTTAAGCCTACATAACAAAAAATTTTAAACTTAAATTTGCATTTAAACTTTGATTCCTAAATAGCCCAACCTTTTTTGCATGAGGTAATGCGCAACTTTCTCTGTAACAAACTTGTAACTTCCTTTTTTCCTGTTTTGAACAAAACTGTTTTCCTGTTTCGAGCAAAACTTGTTGTGATAAGCACAGGGCTTGAATTTTACACTGGACCCGAGGCCAGTGGTTTTAGGGTGGGGCCAGTAAACTTACGACCAGACAAGTCCAGCAGTCTTGTGTTTTACAATTGAATAACAATACCTCACTGTGTAATATCTTGAACGGACACAAATTATGTTCAAATGCTGACCTTGAGTCTGGAATATCTTTTAAATTCTGTTGAGTAATGAAGTATACTTAATACCCCAAAATACAGATGAGACCATTCTCTTACATGTCTTTAGTTCGTAATTGTTCAAATAAAAATAGTTAAATGCATGTTAAACTGTATCAGGACTGAGGAAGTTTTTTTCTCATTTTGATTCTGGCCGTGTACAAAAGTTTCTTGTCCAGTAAAAATGTTGAGATACAAGTCCAGAAGTCTCCCGTTTTTTTCTCCCAAATTCAAGCCCAGAAGCACTGGTTATATTCAGTTGTGTATACCACACATCGGTGTATAAGGTTAAAAACCGAACAATATTATTAGTATGCCAATGTGGTTAAAATGTTCCTCTTTCAACAACTTCAAAGGTTCCCACAAAATGTTTGAGCAGCAAATTGAAACAATTTTCCCAAAACAACTTTACCCTGAAGTATATGGAAACAAAAGTAAAGTTGTTGCAGTTTTAAATTATTTACTTCCAAGTAGATTGGAGCATTTTGTTTTTGCATTATTTGTTGCAATGCCCTTTCGTATAATATTAATTTTTTTCAAAGCATTTTAAACTCTCCAAAATGTAACTCCAAAATCCTCCACTGTATTCACCCTTTGCACAATCAGCCATTTGCGCGTAGAGCCTTGAGTTGGTGACAGCAGTAAATAGAAGCATGATTCAACTCTGTATTGTTACAGTAATGTAATGACACTTTCATCCAAACAGATACATAACATACAATACAAATGACGCATGAAGTCGAGGCTCAACACACACATGGCAGATTCATGCAAAAAGCGAATAATGATTTCTCAACACTCCAATGTTTTGACATGAATAAGAATTGAGGTCTGGCACAGTGATAAGCAATTTGTTATTTGGGCCTACAGTCCCAAATCCTCAGTAGGGCAATTTCCCAAGTTGATTTTTTAGGATTTATTACTGTTGGCGTCAATGAACAATTCCTAATTTTGTATAGGGAAGAAGAAGACAATGATGGACAATAACAAAGATACAATGCAAAATTGTGAAAATGTGAACAATTCGCCAGCGTTTTCACGAAGTAGCACGCACTGCTATACCAGCAAAAAAATAACAATCAGAGAAAACGGCCTCTGAAGTTGAACATTTTTTAGAAACCCACTTTCCTTCAAAACTTCAAAGTATTTCCATTTAAATTTCTCAATGTAGATACTTGATGACTTGAACTTAAAAAATAATCTTATTTTGACTCATTTGCATAATTAATTAAGAAACTAGACACGAGAGAAGTTCCGTGCTACTTCGTGAAACCAAAAAAGTGCGAAATATGTCTTTTTGCGTTTTCACGAAGAAGCACGCGCCTATACTACAACACAGCATTTTGTGTTACTTCATGAAACTAGGTCAGCGCGCACAAGTTGCGTGCTACTTCATGAAAACGTTTTTACCTCACTTTGACTTGAGTGCGTGCCGTGCATTACAATGGTAAACAGAAGTTGGGTGCTACTTCGTGAAAACAAAAAATGCCACAATTGGGCAAAAGTTGAAAATACTCATTAGCTTAATTAAAAAAGTAAAGCTGTCTGAGCTTTGAAACTTCATGGAATTGTAGGTCTTCATGCATTATCAACAGAAATGTAAAAAAATTAAAATGTAAAAAAAAATTCCTTAAGCACGTAGCGTGCTACTTCGTGAAAACGCTGATGAATTGTCATTTAAAATGCCTTTAGTAATATGTTTAGAAATGCACTTCTCTGTGCAAACATTATATTACTGTTTACTTTTTGAGCAACAAGTAAAAAATATTGTAATAATGGGATTTAGTCATTGATTTGAATAACTTTAAAAAGCAAAGAAACAAGATTAATGCTGAATGAGTACCCTCATGTACATAAATAAATTTAAGTTGCATTCAATATATATTTCAATAAGGAAATATCAAAAATGTTATTTTTACTTTTTAAAATGTGTGTGTACACTTGGATGATTTGAGACATGGTCTCTTTCCGAAGAAATATTACTGGGGGGTTTTTAAATGAAGAATTAGTCTTTTTAACAATTTTATTTGGTAAATTTTTCACCCTGGGCTTTTAAGAGCTAAAGTCAGACTGAAAGCTAATATTGTTGAACTTTTTTGTAACATTGCAACAGACTGCAATATTTATTTTTGAGTGTGTAAAAAGATCTAAATTTGTACGCTTTTATTTATTTAAAAAAATGCTTTAATTTATGTATTATCAAGATGAAATAAAATATAATCACAAACTGTTGAATCTCTGTTAGTAATGTGCTTTTTTGACTGGGCCCCGTGAACAATCAGTCGTTTTCAGTCATTTTTGGTTACAAGGGTGCATTATCATAGAGGCGAATAAAACATTTAAACAAAGAAAAGGCACTGAGGAGGGGAGTGTGGTTGTGAGTTTGTTAGTGACATTCAAACCGTGTACTTACAACAAATTCAACAAAAGGTCCACGATTGCTATCACAAAGAAAACAATTGGGTCTACATTTGACAAAAACCTACAACTTGTTGCTGAGAAATTTCCCACACTGCAACTAGAGAGGGCATTTTGGAAAACATGCTCGCATATGATACAAGAGAAAAAATTACATACCCTATTTTCATGTGTCACAGTGTTGAGGCACTATTTTCCATCCAATTTTATGGAAATAACAGATTCCAAAATGGCTACAGTTTTGGTAGCCACATATAATTTCCATACAAAATTTGAGACTGAATTAATAATCGATACTTTAGTATCACTTTTTAAAAAGATTAAAATTAATAATTATAATTGTTTTCAGTAAACGAAATTATAAATAAATCAGTTCACAATATAAGAAAATAATGAAAAACATGTGTACTGAGCTAAAACAAAATACACATTTGCCACAAAAGGGTATAACCATCCATGTCCATGTTTTCCATATTTTTATTAATTTAAAAAATTTGCAAAAATTTACACTATTTTCACCGTTGAGGGCGTTATTTTATGGCCAAAACAAGGGCTGCACTAATGTTTGTTCGTCAAAGACCGTCATTCACCTCGGCCGAGATAACTAGTGGACTAATTAATCTTAATGGAGAGCGCTAAAATACGTTATGGCTTGGGACACAAGGAAACATCCATGAATAAAAAGATAATGAGGATTTTATCAATTTACGTTGAATTGAAAATAATATTTCAATTAGAAATAAAACATTGCTGCACTCCTGGATTTGCATTTGTTATCATGGTTATTGACGGTCGTTAACAAAATTGTAACGTTCGTAGCAGCACAGAACTTGGGGCTGGGCCCAATTTGAGTTTGCACTTCTGCACATTGAGAGCGTCTGCAAACCCTCTCAACAGGCCGGCCAGGGTCGTTATATTTTATTTTAAAGGTCTGGTTAAACTAGAAGCAGACTTTTTCTTAACCTTTCCAGTATGTCTAGAAGAAGACGCTTAGAAGATGAGGTGATGGTAATATTTATACTTATTTATATTTAGTTTACGAGCTGCCCTCGGCCCTTCGCTCCTTCCTTGCTCTCGTGAAAAGCGTCTGCTTTGTGTTGTGTTTGCCATTGCTTCGCACAGCATCCTTTTCGGGAAAATTTTTTATTTAAGTTTTTAAAAATTTTAGTAGCCTTTAAATTATAAAAGTTATATGAGTGCTACAGTTATGTGAGCTTTGTGTTTATAAAATATCTCATGCATGTTTTATCATGTTGTTAATTAATTTACTCTTATTCAAAATAATAAATAGGTGCATAAAATATTTTACGAAGCAAATGGAAAATACAATAATTATAATCCAAAGTTTCATTGTCACGTTGCCACCATTCATAGACATGCACCATGTAAATCTGGCCTGTGCGCTAGCCCTGGTACAGTGGTGGTAGGACAGGACGTCAGTTTCTGTTGCACTGAACTGATATCCTGGATTCAAAGCTTCTCTTCATTGCAAATAAAATGTTTTTTCATACTTTTACCTGATTTAAGATTAAGAAGCTGAAATTTCGTTCATGTATTCTTGGTGTCCAGAACTACACTTTTGAACTCAACAGAAAATAAATTATGACTGAAAGTAAATACCTCTCAGATCCGCGTTTCCGTTTTAGACATGTAGCCTACTGATTGGCGTGTGAGCACGTGTGCGCTTGCACAAAAAGCATAGCAACTCCAATCGATTTTTACGTCAATGAATTGTATGAACTGCATGAGCAAGTGTAGTCTTAGTGCAATTCAAGACCTTTTCATTTTGATTTGTCACAATTTTTTCATGATCATCCGAGCGTTTTGTGGATGAAAGCACCTTCTTGCGGGAAACCTATGACAAGTCAAAACGAAAAGTTCTTGCACCAAGACTAGAATGATTGTGACGAATTTGCTCTGCATTGTGGCAACGCTTACGTGCAAGTTTTCATATACCGAGTCAGTACAGAAAGTCACAACAGAGACATAAATTTCCATTTTGGTTTCAAAAATAATGTCATCCAAGGATAAAGTTAACCATATCGAACCCAGCAGGCATGGAATTAAGGACCCGAGAAAATATGTGATCGAAGTGTCAGCATGAAAACGCTTTGCAATGGTATGGCAACTTTTTACCCTAGACTCCATCGTGTTGTATGCAATGGAGGAGTCCAACCTGGGCTAGTACATGTACCATGGTGCATTGTTTATTCGGATATGTTTCCTACCTCACATTCACATGTCATGCTGTGGTTGCCGTCAACGGTGTAGATTCATAATGGTGCATGATACACTGAAAATGTCCCTTAACACTTTAACAGTTACATTTCAAGCAGAATTTTTCCAACACAGCAATGTTTTCTTTTTAATGCAAAGTATAAACCCGCACAACTTCTAAGTTTTTATTTTGTAAATACAATACCATCTCACAACTCTGTGGTCTACGACCTTCGGTTATGAGTATTGGAACTAGATGAATAAAAGTGGTGTTTGAAGCTTTGCATGGTGTGGAAAATAAGATAAGAAAACTATAACTTAGTAAACTTGCGGGTACAACCATGTGTAAAATCCCTTTTGGGAGGAGTGTTGGCTCTGAAAAGAGCCAGTGTGGTCTCAACGTTTCTAACAGTATACTCTGCTCAGCATTCTCCTGAAGATGAGCAGAGTAAACTGTTCGAAACGTCCAGACCACACCAAGCCAACACTCCTCCCATGAATTCCTGGCCTTACAAATAAAGTCGTTTACTTTTTGAATTACGTTTCGTTGCCTCTTTGTGTCTCTGAGAATTCATGGCGCAATGCCACACTTTTTGTTAACAACATTCCCAACAGATAACAGGCTTGAATCCCTCATTACAAGAGTTGGGGAAAAGGTATAGACCTTGTATTTAATGCTGTTACGGTGACTTTACGTCTTGTGTAACGCTGTTATGGTGACTTTACGTCTTGTGTAACGCTGTTATGTTGACTTTACGTCTTGTGTAACGCTGTTATGTTGACTTTAAGTCTTGTGTAACGCTGTTATGGTGACTTTACGTCTTGTGTAACGCTGTTATGGTGACTTTAAGTCTTGTGTAATGCTGTTATGGTGACTTTAAGTCTTGTGTAACGCTGT
The DNA here is from genome assembly GCA_023634235.1 of Pisaster brevispinus. NCBI lineage: Eukaryota > Metazoa > Echinodermata > Asteroidea > Forcipulatida > Asteriidae > Pisaster > Pisaster brevispinus. Next base: position 9,226,181 of record JAMKCF010000006.1, read on the forward strand.
TATGGTGACTTTACGTCTTGTGTAATGCTGTTATGGTGACTTTAAGTCTTGTGTAACGCTGTTATGGTGACTTTAAGTCTTGTGTAACGCTGTTATGGTGACTTTACGTCTTGTGTAACGCTGTTATGGTGACTTTAAGTCCTGTGTAATGCTGTTATGGTGACTTTAAGTCTTGTGTAACGCTGTTATGGTGACTTTACGTCTTGTGTAATGCTGTTATGGTGACTTTAAGTCTTGTGTAACGCTGTTATGGTGACTTTAAGTCTTGTGTAATGCTGTTATGGTGACTTTACGTCTTGTGTAATGCTGTTATGGTGACTTTAAGTCTTGTGTAACGCTGTTATGGTGACTTTAAGTCTTGTGTAACGCTGTTATGGTGACTTTACGTCTTGTGTAACGCTGTTATGGTGACTTTACGTCTTGTGTAACGCTGTTATGGTGACTTTAAGTCTTGTGTAACGCTGTTATGTTGACTTTAAGTCTTGTGTAACGCTGTTATGGTGACTTTACGTCTTGTGTAACGCTGTTATGGTGACTTTAAGTCTTGTGTAATGCTGTTATGGTGACTTTAAGTCTTGTGTAACGCTGTTATGGTGACTTTACGTCTTGTGTAATGCTGTTATGGTGACTTTAAGTCTTGTGTAACGCTGTTATGGTGACTTTAAGTCTTGTGTAACACTGTTATGGTGACTTTACGTCTTGTGTAACGCTGTTATGGTGACTTTAAGTCTTGTGTAACGCTGTTATGATGACTTTAAGTCTTGTGTAACGCTGTTATGGTGACTTTACGTCTTGTGTAACGCTGTTATGGTGACTTTAAGTCTTGTGTAACGCTGTTATGGTGACTTTAAGTCTTGTGTAACGCTGTTATGGTGACTTTACGTCTTGTGTAACGCTGTTATGATGACTTTAAGTCTTGTGTAACGCTGTTAGGATGACTTTAAGTCTTGTGTAACGCTGTTATGGTGACTTTACGTCTTGTGTAACGCTGTTATGGTGACTTTAAGTCTTGTGTAACGCTGTTATGGTGACTTTAAGTCTTGTGTAACGCTGTTATGGTGACTTTACGTCTTGTGTAACGCTGTTATGGTGACTTTACGTCTTGTGTAACGCTGTTATGATGACTTTAAGTCTTGTGTAACGCTGTTAGGATGATTTACGTCTTGTGTAACGCTGTTAAGATGACTTTACCTGGGCATGGTTGAATGCTCAGTGTTGAACTAGGGATGGGACGTTTAACTGTTTGTTAAAACATTTAACTCCCCCCCAAAAAAAAAAAAAAAACAGGTTAAATCCATTTCCAAATATCCTTAATATTTAACCGAAATAGACAATAATACAAAACGAGACCTTTCTTTTTCAGCTTGCCTGCAGAGAATTATTCTCCTGCTTTGTTTTATAACAATTAGTAACGATGATAATGCTATTGAGCGACCGTGGTGTTCACACTCTCACACAAAAGCATTTTTATAAATTTACATTTTGCTATGTAGACAGAACAGCACTATACCAGCACACAAAGGATGTGCAGCCACACACTGATTTTGTGACCACCAAAAGAATGGGTTTATCGTAGTGTTCTATTTTTAATCCTGGAAATTGTGTTAACATCTGCTTCTCCTTCAGAGGTGGTCTCAAAATACACACAGATGGTACAGATGGATTGTGTAAATCTGCACTAGGTTCTGATTCTCGGCTTAGATTGGAATCGGTAGAAACGGCTAAATGGAAGTTACAAGTTCCGTTAAACCGTACAGGAAAATAAACGTAGATGCACGACATCCTCAAGACTGGTTGAAGAAGGTGTTGGTACATACTGTATGACACAAGGGTCAGATCAGGAGAAGGTGTTGGTACATACTGTATGACACAAGGGTCAGATCAGGAGAAGGTGTTGGTACATACTGTATGACACAAGGGTCAGATCAGGAGAAGGTGTTGGTACATACTGTATGACACAAGGGTCAGATCAGGAGAAGGTGTTGGTACATACTGTATGACACAAGGGTCAGATCAGGAGAAGGTGTTGGTACATACTGTATGACACAAGCGTCAGATCAGGAGAAGGTGTTGGTACATACTGTATGACACAAGGGTCAGATCAGGAGAAGGTGTTGGTACATACTGTATGACACAAGGGTCAGATCAGGAGAAGGTGTTGGTACATACTGTATGACACAAGCGTCAGATCAGGAGAAGGTGTTGGTACATACTGTATGACACAAGGGTCAGATCAGGAGAAGGTGTTGGTACATACTGTATGACACAAGGGTCAGATCAGGAGAAGGTGTTGGTACATACTGTATGACACAAGGGTCAGATCAGGAGAAGGTGTTGGTACATACTGTATGACACAAGGGTCAGATCAGGAGAAGGTGTTGGTACATACTGTATGACACAAGGGTCAGATCAGGAGAAGGTGTTGGTACATACTGTATGACACAAGGGTCAGATCAGGAGAAGGTGTTGGTACATACTGTATGACACAAGGGTCAGATCAGGAGAAGGTGTTGGTACATACTGTATGACACAAGCGTCAGATCAGGAGAAGGTGTTGGTACATACTGTATGACACAAGGGTCAGATCAGGAGAAGGTGTTGGTACATACTGTATGACACAAGGGTCAGATCAGGAGAAGGTGTTGGTACATACTGTATGACACAAGCGTCAGATCAGGAGAAGGTGTTGGTACATACTGTATGACACAAGGGTCAGATCAGGAGAAGGTGTTGGTACATACTGTATGACACAAGGGTCAGATCAGGAGAAGGTGTTGGTACATACTGTATGACACAAGGGTCAGATCAGGAGAAGGTGTTGGTACATACTGTATGACACAAGGGTCAGATCAGGAGAAGGTGTTGGTACATACTGTATGACACAAGGGTCAGATCAGGAGAAGGTGTTGGTACATACTGTATGACACAAGGGTCAGATCAGGAGAAGGTGTTGGTACATGCTGTATGACACAAGGGTCAGATCAGGAGAAGGTGTTGGTACATACTGTATGACACAAGGGTCAGATCAGGGTTGTGCATCTATTTTCTATTTTTCCTGAACAATTAGCTGGAACTTGTGACTGTTTTTCACCTTTGAAGTCTTTCCAGTGATTCCAATGTAAGCTGTGAGTCAGAACTACGGTGCAGGGTAATGTGATATTTGCATATTTCATGGGGAAGGTCTGTTGTCATGATTGGATGCATCATAATTGACAATCGTTGTATTATATGATTTTATTTTATCAACAGTACATCATCCCTAGAGAGCAATCTTGAAGGTTTAGCCGGTGTCCTGCAAGCTGACCTGCCAAATTACAAGCTTAAGATCATCGGTATCCTGTGTGTGTGGTAAGTATTGCCCCCCCAAACCCCCCCCCCCAAGATCTTATCGTTGTTGTTTTTTGCTTTCATCTTGTTGTCTTTGTTTGCTGTTTAAGCACCCAAAGCACCTTGCTTATGAATTTGTGTTACATGACTCTATTGTTATCGTAATTTCTTGATATCGTAGCATGCAAAAGGAAGAATACATCTTCCTTTTTGCCGGTAACTCCGCGAGTCTATACCTCCATGGGTCTTTTGCAGGATCCTTGCTGTTCCAAATAGCGCCACCTTCTACAAAAGATCTGCCCTCGCAGTTGTGCCAATCTGATCTTGATGTTTCTCCAGCGCCTTCAGAATGGTGCCAATTTCCCCAATCACCACAGGGACTTCTTTCACTTTCACTTGCAAATCTTTTGAAGTTACCTGGTCTTGGTGCTTGAACTTCTGGATCTTTTCCATCTCCTTGTATCACCTGGCACAGCTATTAATGAGATGACACATCTCCGTCTTCTTATCCAAGACTACAATTATTACTGTTATACTGTATATTATTTTCTTTATTATTATCGTCAAGTAGTAAAAAGAAATTAAATCATAGCCCCCCCCCCCCCCAAGTAACACAAAAATGGAATAATAAATGTAGACTTTTAACAGGTTTTCATTGATGGAACAAGATAACAATCTTTTTTACATACTTAGTTTTCTTTTGTTTTTTATAGTTATTGATATTTCTTTTTGTTCCTACACAGTTCAACTGAGCTGCCAGAAAAGTTGAGTGTGTACACAACCTTGGTCGGTCTCATCAATGCTAAGAACTACGAATGTGGAGGCGATGTGAGTTCTTACATGAATTGTATCCATGTAGTCTTGGTCAAAGACCAGGGATAAAAAAAATGACTCAACAGAGGGTGCACTATTTGATGGCGCACTTACTTTTGATGTGAAGTGTGGTGTGTAGTAATACAATCACACAGTACCCTAGATGTGGTGGGTCCTGGCCTGCAGTAGAGGGCATTGAAATGGAGCAATTTTGACACCGTGCTTTAATCTGTCATTTGAACTTAAAAGGAATGGGGAATGGAGCAATTTTGACAAAGTTCTTTGTGAATTTGGACCACTTATTTCATCGTTCAGTTACTGCTAAGTTTAAGTTGACACTTTGGTGGTGTTAGACTCCTTGGCCTTGTTTCCAAACAGTTTATTCTGATTCATGGAAATCTGTGTTCATTGCAAAATGCTGTGATTACTTTTCTTTGTGTCTTGTTCTTTAATAATAGTTCTCGGAGGAGTTATGGAGGCAGTTGAAGGAGCTGATGAAGCAGAACGAGTGGGACAGATGTCGCCTACTAGTGCGCTTCATTGCTGACCTCATCAACTGCCGTGTGGTGGACGTCTCCTCCATGGTTCAGCTGTGACGCTAGGAGAAGGCATCCCTCAGGTCAGGTCGGACTGGTTTGTGTACACTGTACTCTCCAGTCTGCCATGGGTGAGTGTAGATTTTCTGGATCAGTTATCCCCTACTATGGATGCACACTCAATACCTATGCCTCAATACCTATGCTATGCACATAATGATGAAGTAACCCATGCCACACTTTCCTGTCATTGTATTTGTTTGATCAATCAGTGCCACAGATTGCTACGACAGAAATTGACCAAGGTTGAGAACCTTTATCTCTTCCAGCATTAGCCCAAATTCCATTGCAATTGAGCGCAGCTGGTGGCTTCTCCAGTTAACCACTCTCATTGAAGCACCTTGGGCAATGGCTGTACAAAAAAATACAAAAAAATACAAAAAAATACAAAAATAAATAATAAATAAATAAATAAATATATATATATTTTTTTAAGTATGAAAAAAAGTAAGTAAATAAATTATATATACATTTTTAAACTCAGACCGTAAAAAACATGAAGATAAAACCAAATAGAATGCCCCAGAGTGCAGATTAGGGTTTTTAAAACAAAAGATAAATGCATGTAAGTAGGCTTCGAGCTCGCAAGCTTTCACACTTAGCGCTCACTGTTCAGGTTTTTTTTTGCAATAGCCTATCACATCCCTGGACCTTCCGTAAGCCTAGTTTTATAAATGTGTGTGCATGATGTACACCTGCAAGTACTCCAGCATAAGTTGTGACGTCGTCTATTATATGAGAACTGTCTATATTTTGTGTACCTCATTTTTACCTCAAAGCAATCTGTTCACAATTTCACTAGTTGTTTTTTTGTTTTTTGTTTTGCTTTGTTTTTCAGGGCCGACTGTGTCAGTGTGGATCCAGAGATGCCCAGGTCAAAGTTTGTGCATGAAGTCTTGGTGAAATGCATGAGGTACATACATGTGGATTAAGGGGTGATTGGGGGAGGGATAGTAGGGAGTGGTTGGGAGGGGGGACAGGTGGTTGGGGAGGAGGGAATGGGTAATGAGAGAGGAAGCATCCTGGAATAATTCTTAGTAACACGAAAAAAAATCTTTTTTTTTGGCCCCCCCCCCCCCAAAAAAAAAAAAAAAAAAATTTTTAAAGATCAAATTCATAAAAAAAATGAAGATAAAACCATATAATAACGCCCAGATTGCAGAGTAGGGCTTTTAAAACCAAAGATAAATGTTAATATTGGGCTTCATGCTCTTAACAGCCTATCACATCCCTGCATTATAAAGAGCACTTTTATAAGAGGTTCTGCTTATGTAGCCTACATTCAAAAATTTGAATCTCATTTCTGCTTTGTGTTTCTTTGTTTTACTGGCCTCTTATAACAACATTTCTGTTATAAAGATGAAATTCGGCCAGGTCCAGCGATCTTGTTATGACGAGAGTCGACTGTATATCTGCCCCCTTTCTTTTTATGAAATTTTATTGTATTTGTATTTAGGTGTTCGTGCAATATGTGCCAGACACCTCTTGATTTTGTTCTGTTTTTAGGTGTTTGTGCAAGATGTGCACGAACACCTCTTGATATTGTTCCGTTTTTTCTTTCTTCTCCATCTTCTTCTTCCGTGGGAACTCTTCTCTGTCACAAAACTCAAGTTCAAAACTGAATTGAACCTTGAAACTCACCAGACAATTGAATCTTAATATGAGGACGGCACAGACTTGATGATGCCATGATGATGTCATCGGGTGTCGAATTACAAGGTTAACAAATGATAGACAGTGTGACCTCATTTAACCCTGACTTCTGGTTCAAACCGGAAGTTAAAGATTAATGTTTCAAAAATTAATAACTCCTTAACCGCACGTTGGATTGTTACAATCCATACGTCGTCTGAACGGTATTGATAACTTAAACAGGCGCTACACAAATTGTGACACGTTTGACCTTAACTTCCGGTTCAAAGCGGAAGTTGAAAATTAATGTTTCAAAAATCATAACTTCTGAACCACACATTGTATTTTTACAATCTATGCATCATTGGAGAGGTGTGTATTAATTTAAGGAACGATACACAGAATGTTACCACGTTTGACCTGGACTTTCGGTTCAAACCGGAAGATGAAATTAATAATTAAAAAAATAATAACACCTCAACCACACATTGTATTTTCATAATGTATACGTCATCAGAAAGAGCTCCTAAAACTTAACAAATGATACACAGTGTGACCTCATTTAACCCTGACTTCCGGTTCAAACCGGAAGTTAAAGATTAATGTTTCAAAAAATCATAACTTCTTGTCATTGTGGAGAGGGTGATAACGAGGCTACAAAATAACTGAGTGGGTTCGGATTAACTCTTTTATTCTGTAATTGGAAGTCGGTAGGCAACCGACCAGCGACATATGCGAGAGAATGGCATAACCAAAATCCGCCGCATAGTGGCGCCCTCCCAACTCACCGTTCGACTGTTACTGCATCAAAGATGACACATCACTGCCTCCACATCTTCTCCCACACAAAATTGTCGTCGCCCCGAAGACAAGTCAATACCTTATCGCTAAACTTTAAAACACTTGAAACTTTTGTCAAACAAGTTAACGGGTAAATACAACACCTTTAAGAATAACATGCAACTACTTTAAACTCCTCACTTAAAACTCCTATTTTAAACTTCTCAACTTAACTGTTCTGGCAAGACTTACAAATACAATGTAGATACATGTGCATACAACATTTTTATAACAATTTTGCGAGATTAAGCAAGATTGAAATGCCCATGGGTCCTTTGAGCTTTCACACTAACTGTTCTTATTCTAGTGATAATAAGTACGACAAAATCTTGTCACACAGTCCAATACAGTTCTGTTTCTGCACGTAATTGGTGATTGGAGCAGCAATAGGTCAAACTGATAATTAGTCTGTATCTGAGCTACTCAAGTCCATCTCAGTAGTGGCTGCCATCATATTCTTGACTTGAGTTAATAAGCGCACAACATTAGAAAACTGGTACCTACTTGGGGGTTTTCCTTTCGTCGTACGATTGGAGCGTCTGGCTTTCCTGGGCACTCCTGCAGCTGCCATAGCCTCGGTGGTTGTCTCAGCACTCTCAGTTGTCTCAGTGTCGGTGTGGCCTAAGTCACCATCGTTCTTCGAGAATACGCTATCATACTTCTGGAGCAGTTGTTCGAATCTTGAAACTTCTTCATGTGAAAATTGATCTCCCAACTTCAGAGCCTGCAGCAATGAGGGCGTAGCATTCTTGTCAGACAAAGACACAGAAGCACAATTAACTGGGTTGTGCTTCATGTTGTACCCGTGGGTTTCATCCTCTGGTGTAATGAGTTCTCCATTATATAGAGTACCGATGCAGGTATGACCTGGTAGGAGAACATCTTGTTCTGTGTCGTTTGCTACAATGAAGGAGAACTTTCCCCCATGGACACTGACTAATGACATATTAAGTTGAATACCATTGGGGAGGTTAGATGCCTCACCAGATACCAATACTGCGACATACGCTGTGTTATCTGGACCCGGGCTGGCTGAGGCTTGTAAAATTATCATCTGTTTGGCAGATTAATACAGGAGGTATGCTCTACTAATCTGGTTTTTGTTCAATGTAAATTCTTCACGTTTCTGCACTGCCTGCATGGCCGTCTCCCACACTTTGTGATTGTCATGTGGCTCAAACTTCTTCAGATGGGTCTGTCCCTGAGACGTCATCAATTTGTTCCAACATTCCTTAGGACATTCATTCCGAGAATCCCTGGTGCCATGGTTGGTACCCGGGAGTCCGCAATGTCAAGTACCACCCTGGATGGATTGGTGATGTAAAAAACTGAGATATTAGTTTCAAAGACACCGGTGTATGGTATGGAAGTGCCATTTGCTGATACCAGCTGAAAATACTCTGGTACGCTCGTCAGTTGTATACCCCGGGGCTTGAAGTGTGTGATATAGTAGTTGTTGGTTATAGTGGTCACCATAGAACCAGTGTCCAAAAGACAAGGCACCTGTTGTTCACCAAATGATGCGTTGACAGTAAAACAGTCAGCAGTTGCCTTTGACATAAATTCTCTTGTATTACAGTTAAGCAAGCCGTCACTTTCCCCCCTGGCTGTCTGGCTCGAAACAGACAAGGGAGCTAGTTTCCCATCTCATTCTTACGACTCTGGGTGAATCGCTGGCCTGGGTATTACTGTTGGGGAGGTGTTGGGTATGTCGGGTGGACATTTCTGGGCTGGCAGCGAGGGGCCGGGCAATTGCGAGCAAAGTGCCCCAATTGGTCACAGTTATAACACCTGGATGGGGATGGAGATTGGGGTCCGTTCTGCCAATGTTTGGGTCCATTCTGCCGATGTTGGGTTCCACTCATCAAGGCCTCTTGTGCGAACTTGTTACTGGGATATGGGCTATTCTGGTGACTGGTGGTGGAATTTAGCTTCTCAATGACTTGCTTCATCTGGTCCTCCAAACGAGTGACTGGATTATCTTCTCGAATTTGTAGAGCAGATGCACTTCCACGGGGTGTCATTTGATGATGAGCATGTTTGCGTTCATCTCTCTTCACTGCCCAGTTCTTCAGCTCGCAGAATGTAATCTCGGAAGTGCGGTCAAGGAGATCCCTGCATGAGTGACGCAGTCCCTCTGTCTCGATCCCATCCACGAATTGTTCCTTAATGATTGTGTTTGGGGTTTTGTACAGGCCCGGATCCTTTTTCTGCAATCAATGAAGAAGTCTCTCTAAGTCAATAGCATACTGGCGGATCAACTCGCCTTGGCGTTGTCTGCGTTGCAAGAACTAGCATTGTAACTCCCCACTCGTAAGTGGCTCTCCGTATGTGGACTGAAGATACTCCAAACAATCCTGGGTGCTTTTCCCACCAGAGAGGAGGGACCTTACTTCGATCTTCAGGCCGGCACGCAGGTAATCTAGCAAAAACTGCCCCCTCTGGTCAAATGGCACGCTGTATCGCTGGAATGCTTTTTTCATTGATACAAATTCTTCTACTGTAACAGATTTTATAGAGGATCCATCCCTGCCTTCGAAGGTGTGAAGCTTCCGATCAGGTGCCATCATGTCATGTTGAAGGAGATGTCCGTGGTTTTTGCTCCCTGATAACGACGGAGTAAACACGGTCCTCCCAGCTGTCTTCAGGAGGTAGAACCATGTTGTCTACCTTGTCTATAAAGTGATGCCGATGGCACCCTCGAAGTAGTCCTCCAGCGACTGTAGCGGGAGCTTTCCTTTCCGAAGAGGGAACCGAAGAGACTTTCCACCATCCTTGCTGACTTTTACAGTAGTACTCATTTCAACAGCTTATTTTCACAAGACCTGCAGCACACAGGACTAGACAAACTTTGATACCATTCAACGCCTACAGCATCACTTTTGTTGTTTTGAAATTACAGCAGTCAATCCCACTTCTGACACGTGTGGAGGGGGTGATAACGAGGCTACAAAATAACTGAGACCTCGAATCAGTGGGTTCGGATTGACTCTTTTATTCTGTAATTGGAAGTCGGAAGGCAACCGACCAGCGACAGAGGCGAGAGAATGGCATATAACCAAACTCCGCGGCATGGTGGCGCCCTCCCAACTCACCGTTTGACTGTTACTGCATCAAAGACGACACATCACTGCCTCCACATTCTAAAGTACACATTGTTTTTTTAAACAATCTTTACATCATTGGGAAAGTATTTATCAACTTAAGAGATGACACACAGAATGCGATCCAGTTTGACCTTGACTTCCGGTTCAAAGCAAATGATCAATTTCAATATTTGATATAATCACAACCCCTGAACCACACATTGGATTTGTATTGACTATACGGCATTACAAAGGGCTCCTAGGACTTACCTAGCTGTAGCTGCCTCAGGACTCACTTGTGCCCTGAGGAGTTTCGATCTAAATGTTCCCAAACTTATGAGGAAGAATTACACCCAACAAAGGTGTGCCCAAGAGACTATTATTCGCGACTACTCCACAAAACCAAACACAACAAACGGGACGCAGAGGCACTTGTCAAATTGTCCAGATGTGAAGTAGAGTAGAAGAGATTATAATCTGGAATTTAATTGATAACAAGAAGAACTAATAAGAAACTTGCATAAAGTACAACAATTACAACAAATAGAACTACTTGTAGACAATGTTGAAACTGTGCTGCTTGAGTAGATACAGAATGAACTAGTTAGATTTGATTTCCTCAACTTTCACTTTTAAGCTGTAAAATCTCTTAAAATGCACTAAATTTCCTTCTCTGGTGATTCATGAATATGACAAATAAACAAGGAAAAGATAGCTTTAATACCAAATTGGGGCCTTTGAAGTCCAATAAAGGGTGATTAACCTGAAGATAGAGATAACTTTCTGAAGATGGATCTAATATAACTTGTTGCTTGTAATGAAATCACATGTGCAATAAAGATGGCTGCCCTTTGTTTATGGGTTAAAACAATGCAACACTTGTACCCACACACACAGCCTAGTGCCCTCATGCACACATACAGTATAAAAGGGCCCGAAGTAAGTGGGATAGAGGTTGACTAATTAACATGTAGCAGGCTCTTTCACTGCTATACTTTCTCTAAATGATTAAGTCTTGATTTTCTAAAGGAAACTTCTATAGGTGTTCACTAGATGGAAATATAAGAAATACCTAGAAGCATTAAATGAAATAAACTTCACTGCACACAATGCTGCTGCAGTGACATGGCTCTCCTAACTGCTCCTTGCAGTTAAACATCACTAATCAATCCAAATGATTTAACATAAATGTCCTTAAAAGTTCAAGTGTTCATACTCTGGTGTGACATCTTCGTCTGGGTTAGGCTCCTTGTCGGGGACTTCTCTGGTCTCCTGGTTATAATGGTTTTAGGGTTACAAACGTTGATGTTCAGAGTCTTTAGTTGACAGAAGTAGAACCAACTTGTGGACTGGTCTTTCCAAGAGGGACGGAGAGTGTTGGCGTTTACCCTGGTTATCAAGCGCTCCATATGCCATGAGGATCTTCACCTTCCGCACACGTCCATCGATACTTGGAAGCGTCTCTTGAACAGAAGCCAGGGGCCACTGGTTACGAGTCTCACCCTTCTCCTTGGAGATAACAACGTCACCTACTTGCAGATTCTTCTCAGGCCGCACCCACTTCTGACGCAGCTGGAGGTGATGTAGAAACTCCTTTCTCCATCTTAGCCAGAACTCGTTGGCAAGATACTGGACTCGTCTCCACCATCTGCGGGAATACAAATCTTCTTGCTGGAACTTACCAGGCGGAGGTAGAACAATCTTGGGCTTCATCGTCAAAAGGTGGTTAGGTGTGAGGGGTTCAGGACCATCTGGAGAACACAAACTCTCTGTAGTGAGGGGCCTCGAGTTGACAATACACTCTACTTCAGTCATGAAGGTTCTAAATGCTTCATCATCAAGCTGACTTCCAGATTTGGTGAGTAGGGTTTCAAGCACATTACGAACAGTACCTATCTGTCTCTCCCAAACACCGCCCATATGACTGGAGTGAGGAACATTCATCTTGAACTGGATCCACTCACAGTTGTTCTCCAACAAGTACTCTTGAACTCGGTCCTGGTCCATATTTTCCAAAGCCTCTTTCAACTCATTCCGAGCACCTACAAACGTTGTACCTTGGTCTGAACGAAGTTGACGAATGGGGCCTCTACGACTCTGGAACCTACTTAGGGCATTGATGAAGGCACTAGCTGTCAAGGAGTTGACCGTCTCGAGATGTACACTGCGTGATGCCATACATGTAAAGAGAACTCTCCATCGCTTGACTTCGCTCCTTTTCTCCTTGATATAGAAAGGTCCAAAGTAATCAACTGCACAATAGGAAAAGGGGGGAGCAGGATTCAGCCTATCTTCGGGTAGCTCTGACATCTTCTGCGTCTGAAGAGAACCTCTCAACCTCCTGCACGTGACACACTTAGATATGAGGTTGGAGACTGCTGATGAACCACCAATCACCCAATAACCATTCTGCCTTATCTCATTGTGGGTAATTCCTCTTCCCATATGATTCACCTTCTCATGATAGCGTCTTACCAGCAACTCAGTCACATGACTCTTGCGTGGTAAAATGATTGGATGCTTGATGTCTCTCGGAATGTTTGCTCGATCTATGCGGCCACCAACACGAAGAACACCTTCCTCGTCGAGATAGGGGTCTAGTCGATAGAGAGAACTGGTTTTCTTGATGTCGTTATTTCTTTCTCTCGTTACGTCACGGTCAACAAATTCACCTGTCACTTTAAGTTTCTGCAGTACTTGCAGCTCTTTTGCAAAGTGCTCTAGCTGTACAATTCTGACGATAGACTTCTCAGCGCTCTGAAGCTCAATGACGGAGATTGGGGCCAATGGTTGCCTTTTAGCCTCGTGTAGCTTCACTCCTCTGCTGTGCAACCTGGTTCTAAGACGTAGACATAGAGCAATAGCCTTGCATGCTCGATGCCATCTGGAGAAGCGATCTAGTCGGGAAATCTCAAAGCCTTTCTGAAACTGCATGGTGTCTACTGTTTTGGTTGCTAGAACTGTCACGCTCCTTACATTCGGGTCAGAACTGTCTAATTTCAAAGCATCCGCCGGCTGCTCACACTGGAATGGGCCGTCTTTCCACAGGAAGTCAGGACCTGACAACCACTTACAGTTCTCTACCAGTTGCTTGGCTGTCAGACCACGAGATGCTTCATCTGCTGGGTTGTCAACTGTGTTCACATACAGCCAAGACTCTGGGTTGGTACATTCTCTTATCTGTTGAACTCTATTGGCGACGTAGATATGAAATCTCTTTGCTTCGTTCTTTACATACCCGAGTACAATCTTGCTGTCGGTCCAAAAGTATTCCTTGACGTGCTGGTACGACAGCTCAGCTCGCAGGAACTCACTTATTCTGGCAGAAATGGTCGCTGCAGTCAGCTCTAACCTGGGAATGGTCACTTGCTTCAGGGGGGTAACTCTTGCCTTACCAATGACAAAGGCTAAGTGCGTACGGTTCTGCTCGTTCACCTGTCTCAAGTATGAACACTGTCCATACCCATACTCACTTGCATCTGAGAAATGATGGAGCTCAATGGCTTTTACATGACCAAAGTTTCGTGGCTTGAAGCAACGGTTGATATGAAGCTTTTCCAAGAGGTGGATGTCCGAACGCCACTTCTCCCATACTGGACGGAGGTCATTTGGCAATGGGCTGTCCCAGTCTAGTTGGTCTTTGCACATCTGTTGAAGTATCTGTTTTCCAATCAAGGTTACTGGGGCAACATAGCCATTGGGGTCATATATGGAGCTCACTGTAGAAAGGATTCCACGTCTAGTGAGGGGACGATCTTTCAACTCTATACGGAAGCCAAAGGTGTCATTCTCGACACACCACATCACACCAAGAACACGTTCTATGGGTAGAGGGTCAACCTTCAGATCAAGATCCTTCAAGCCCTTAGCTCTTTCATCCTCTGGCACTGACTCCAACACTTCTCTTCTGTTCGACATGATACGATGTAACTTCAGACCTGCACTTGCACATACTGCCTGGCTGGACTTGATGAGGGCAACTGCCTCAGGAACACTTGGAACTGACTTGAGACCATCGTCCACATAGAAATCTTGATGGATAAAGTTTGCAGCTTCTGGTCCAAACTTCTCTTCTCCATCGTCGGCTGCTCTCTTCAAACCGAAGTTTGCACATCCAGGTGAACTACCTGCACCAAAAAGATGAACTTTCATCCTGTAATCAATGACTTCTTTGTTTGGATCTCCATCTTCCCACCACAAGAAACGAAGAAGATCACGATACTTCTCTTCCACAAAGAACTGGTGGAACATACTCTTTATATCTACCATAAAGGCTACCTCTTCCTGCCGAAATCTACAAAGAACGCCAATCAGCCGGTTCATCAAGTCGGGTCCTTGAAGCAAATGGTCATTGAGGGAGACGCCTTCAAATCTCGCTGAACAGTCAAAGACAACACGGATCTTATCCGGTTTCTTAGGATGATAGACGCCAGTGTGAGGGATGTAATTAACTCTGCCATCAAGGACACCCAAGCGGTCTTTCGGGACCCTTTCTGCACACTCGGTGACAACATCTTTCATGAAGGTTTGGTAGTCGATGAAGAGCTTTGGGTTCTTTCTAAAACTAGCCTGGAGTTGAAGCCACCGTTTCTCGGCTAATCTTCTATTGTCTGGCATTGATAAGTTAGATGTTTTCAATGGGAGCGGCATCTCATAGTGGCCGTCATGTCTTCTGGTTGTCCCATTCTCGAGGATGCTCATGAAAGCTTGGTCATCGACGGAGTATGGCTGTCTATATGGACTTTTCTCTTGGAAATCAGACTCGAGGGCTCGAAGAACTTTCTCCGAGTCGAAGATCTCTTTTACCTTGGTACCGTACGCAAAGTGATGGTAGGTCTCAGCCGCCGTTGTCTTATTACAAAAAGCCTCATGATTCTTCACTGTGGACTTGCATACTCTGCCGATAACACCCCATCCTAGCAATGACCTTTGACCGTAGGGGTCATCTTCTCCTCCAGCCAGTATTTCTCTCGGACGAACCACACTTGGGCAATTGCTCCCTATGAGCAAGGAGATCTCTATAGAGGAGTCATACGGCATTAGCTTTCCTTCAATCTGCTTGAGATGGCTCCACTGATTGATGACTTCTGTCTTGGGTATCTGGGAATGCTTGGCTGGTACATTGTCACGCTTGAAGCAGACTGGTAACTTTACCACATGCTCTCTTTCAAGATCAAGTACTTCCAAACCAAATATACGATTGCTAGTTATGCATGCATTTTGTTCATGCATTGTCGTCAGTAGAAGTTGTGTTTCTGGTCCCTGCAGATCAAGCTGTTCACACAGAACTTTGGTGATGAAACAGCTGTTTGACTGGTCATCGAGCACTGCATACACCTTGGACTCTCTATGTGGATTATCTGCTGACCTCACAATAACTGGAATGATCATGCAGTGATCACCTTCTCCTCCTTGGTTGGGTTGAGCACATACTCTGGTGCAGTTCGATGTTCCTACATCACATGGTTGAACTTCAATGATTTCCTTCTCGGGACAATCAGTTGATGGTTTCGTCGGGTCACGATGCAGACAAGTCAGATGCCTACCCTTGCAGACCTTGCATGTTTTGCGGTTACCACAATCCTTTACTTGATGCTGGGAACTCTCTCCGCATCCCATGCATAGACGCTTTCTGAAGAAGAAATTCTTTCTGTCTAAGAAAGACTTGCTACTGAAACTCTTGCAGTCTTCAAGATGATGACTTTTACTGCAGTGGGGGCATGCATCGTTTCGCTGACTAAGACTGGACTGGCCACCATGAACAGCTGTTGTAGCGAATGCTTGAACGGATGCATTCGTGCCTTTCCTTGAGGTAGAACTACTGGTGTATTGACCACTTGGTCTGCTGTTCTCTCTGCCTCTGGATAGACCTTCAAGCTCCGGCATGTTAGCCTTGTTCGCTGCTCTTCTGAGAAACTCGTCAAACTCAGAAAAAGATGGGTAGCTTGCTTCACCATGGTTAGCTCTCCAACGCTCTATCTTATCACGCCACTTGCCCTCCAGATGGTATGGTAACTTCTCTATCAAGAGGATATTCTCACAGGCATAGTCTAATACACCAAGACTCGGAGTTGTTGGACGAGCTGCCTTAACTTTACCAAGAAAATCAGAAAACTGTCTCAAACCTTGAGCATCTCTGGGGGATATCTTGGGCCACTGACGAAGCTTGTTGATAAAGGCGGTGCTCACGACGCTGCTATTACCATATCTCTCTGCCAATACATCTCTAGCTTTCACATAGGCTTCATCGGTACCAATTAGCATGTAGTGTTCCACCAATTGCTTTGGTTTTCCGCTCACGTACTGGTTGAGATAATTCAACTTGGTGGTTGCATCCAGGGGCTGGTTGTCTATCAATGCGCTAAAAGAATTTCTCCACAGGGGGTATTGTAGGGGGTCACCATTGAACACTGGAACAGAAATCTTCGGAAGTTGACTGGATATTATAAGCCGTTTATTGACATCATTTTGGATCATGCTGGCCTCGGTTAGCTGTGTGATGCACTTCTCTAGTGGTGATACTTTAGGACTGAATGATGCGGTATCTGGATTGAATAAGATTGATGCACTTACTTCATGATGAATATCAGCTGATGTACTCTCTTGCATCATCTGCTCTGGTGCCGAGTTTGACTTAGGCATAGACAGAACTTCCTTCATTACGGCTGCATCGACCAACGAACTTGCATTGACGGGGGAAGGAGAGGGAACTAAGTCTTGTGACTGGAAGAATTTCTCAAGATCTTTCACCTTGTCTACCACGGGAACATCTTGTAGCCCATGCTCTGAAGAGACAATGTGTTCGTTTTCTGCTTTCCAGAAGACACCAAGTTGTGCTTGCTTCTCAGCTAAATCTTTCTTCAGTTGGAGTTGATGAAGCTTTTCTTGTTGCTCGAACTGAACAATTTCTGCTTACATCTCTTGTGCCAATCTTTTCTTCTCTTCTTCGCATTGCTTGAGTCGTAGCCGTCTTTCTTCCTCCACGAAAACCAATTTAGCTTTTAGTGAAGCCTCTTCTTTCTGGAGATTTAGTTTGGCTGCCCTTATTGATGAAGATGAGCTGCACACAGATTGAGATCGATTACTACTTTCTTGTGAGGCTCGGCTGGATTTTCTGGAACTACCAGAAGTGACGGATGCATTTTCCATTCTTATCTGCTGTACTTGCTGCAAATACTCCATCTCGCCTCTAGCATCACTCTCAAAGTTATCCCAGTCTGTGTGGTCCCTGTCGTGTTGTTGACTCAACTTATGTACATCTTCATCATCGGTCATCATAGAAGACAGAATATCAAAAATCTCCTTCAGTTCATCCCCTTCAGTTCGCACGGGCGAACTCTCTCTTCCATTGAAATAAACTATCAGACTCGCCTTTCAAGTGGAGAACTTTTCTTCTTTGACGTGTGAGTTCCAACCTCTTTCTCCGGTTTGCGTCCACTTGAAGTGATAGACCCTTTTCGGTCAAAGTTCTCTTTCTTGATGTAGCGCCCTCTTCTGCGTTGCTTTCATTATCCGAGGACATGCTTTCCTCAATTAATCTTCTCTGTCAACACCATCAACGTTCACCTTTTACTGGAGCAATCCGATGACTTACTTTGATTATAATTGTGGCTGCCTCAGGACTCACTTGTGCCCTGAGGAGTTTCGATCTAAATGTTCCCAAACTTATGAGGAAGAATTACACCCAACAAAGGTGTGCCCAAGAGACTATTATTCGCGACTACTCCACAAAACCAAACACAACAAACGGGACGCAGAGGCACTTGTCAAATTGTCCAGATGTGAAGTAGAGTAGAAGAGATTATAATCTGGAATTTAATTGATAACAAGAAGAACTAATAAAAAACTTGCATAAAGTACAACAATTACAACAAATAGAACTACTTGTAGACAATGTTGAAACTGTGCTGCTTGAGTAGATACAGAATGAACTAGTTAGATTTGATTTCCTCAACTTTCACTTTTAAGCTGTAAAATCTCTTAAAATGCACTAAATTTCCTTCTCTGGTGATTCATGAATATGACAAATAAACAAGGAAAAGATAGCTTTAATACCAAATTGGGGCCTTTGAAGTCCAATAAAGGGTGATTAACTTGAAGATAGAGATAACTTTCTGAAGATGGATTTAATATAACTTGTTGCTTGTAATGAAATCACATGTGCAATAAAGATGGCTGCCCTTTGTTTATGGGTTAAAACAATGCAACACTTGTACCCACACACACAGCCTAGTGCCCTCATGCACACATACAGTATACAAGGTCCCGAAGTAAGTGGGATAGAGGTTGACTAATTAACATGTAGCAGGCTCTTTCACTGCTATACTTTCTCTAAATGATTAAGTCTTGATTTTCTAAAGGAAACTTCTCTAGGTGTTCACTAGATGGAAATATAAGAAATACCTAGAAGCATTAAATGAAATAACTTTTAAAATAAACTTCACTGCACACGATGCTGCTGCAGTGACACTAGCGCTACACAGTATGACGTCATTTGACCTAAGTTTTGGTTCAAACCGGAAGTTGAAGATTTATATTGGAACAAAATCTTACTCCTGAAACACAAATTGGGTTGATAAAATGAATTATCATTCAATCATAACTTGATGACATCGATCATGAACACCTTGTTTTTGTAGTAAACAAAAACTGAATGTCTAGTTTTTTTGGTTTTTTTAGTACTTCTTCTTTTTCTTCTTATCCCCAACTTTTTTCCACTAACAAAAGCACACTTCCGAAGCTCATATCAACTTGAAACTTCACATATAGTTAGATATTTATTAGAAGATGAAACCGCTTCAGTTATGTCATGATGACGTCATCAGGTGTTGAGTTACATTAAATCAAAGTTTAATATTAGAAAAAAATCATAACTCCAAAACTACAGGATGGATTTTCACAATCTATACATCATCGGATAGGCCTGTTATGATTCTAAAAACGCTACACAAAGTTTTACCTCATTTGACCTTGACTTCTGGTTCAAACCGGAAGTTGAAAATTCATATCTCAAAAACTACAAATCATTTCATCGCAATTTTTACATCAGATTGTAGGTCTGTAAGCCAGCTCAAACTTTTGCACAGACATAGTACCAATTTGACCTAAATTTCTGGTCTAAATCGGATGTTAAAATCTACCTATGTATCGACCCGCATTTACTCTGTGTAATGAAAAAAGCACTGTGACTGGCTGTTCCGCTCCATTGATCAGACGGTTCATTGATCAGAATATCCACGATGCCTGATTTGGCTTGAGGCTTTGTAAGTCTATTCCACACAAAAATGCTCAATTGTCAGCACATTTGTCAGCCAAGAAAGACACACTACATGTAGCTCGGTGGTCTGGTGGAAAGACATCTGCTCTTGCATTGTAAATGTTGTGGGTTCGAATCCCACCCGAGTAGTTTGCCTGTGTTGTTCCTCCTTTTTTTTAGAAACTCGATCGAAAAAGTACCGAGTATACATTGCTAATAACACATAGGTAAAAGGTTAAAGGGGTTATTAAAGTCTTGATAAAAAATAAGTTTTGAAATCATATGACATTATCAGTTTTTAAATTTATCAATGTTTCTTATTTCAAATTTGCAAATCTTTAGAGCCACCATTCAGTTTACATATATCAATAGTTCGTTCTAAGACATGTTTACGCTAACTCGGACATGCCTACACCGAACACCTTGTTTTTGTTTCTACAAAAATTCACGTCTAGTTTTGACAAGTATTTGCTAACGCTACAACCAAACACCTTTACTTATGTACTATGTTTTTCTTTGGATCTCTTGTTCAACTATAATTTCACATTGAAGTCAGAATAAATATATTTATAAACAAAATTTATTCACATAAATCATCTATACATTTTTTCCTATAACTCTATGAAAAAATGTTCACTACAAGGTGAAATCGTTCTAGGTTAAATTTTTTTTTTTTTTAATTTGAGCTGTCTTATTTTAATGCAATTACGTTCACTTTCAATTGAATAAAGTGCATGAATAGCTGGTGAATTGATGACATGTCATCATTGCTTACAAGTACACTAAAACTTACTACTCCCAGTGGGAGACAATTTCATTCACACATGCATACATACACTAATGGTTGGCAAACGCATAATTTTGCACCAGGCAGAAGCACAAACGTATGAGCCTTATGCCACCTTTTGGCCCAATACAATAAGGCGTGGTGTTATCTCCCCAGGGCTCTCCCTCTCCCTCTCCCTCTCCCTCTCCCTCTCCCTCTCTCTTCATCGTGGTTTCGTTTCTGTGACGATTTTGAAGGCGAAGCAAGCAGCCAGGGAGAAAAACTACTACCACCACTAAAATGGTTTGAAATAAATTATGCGGTTAGAGAATAACGCCTGAACTAGGCAATCTGCAGAGACGTAATTTTTACCCGACTCTACCTTAGATATTCCTGCAACAAAAAATCTGACAGATTTGGGGATACATTTGTAGGGATTCAACAATGCTGGAATGTGTTGAACAAGTGAGGGCGCAATTTATTGTTTACATTAAATTGTTCATGTACGAGAGGGTTGACCTCGTAGGGACACAAGGTCAAGATTAGTAAAAAGTTATGAAACATATAGTTCGTTTGTTATCAATCAATAATCTAAGTTTGTTAGAAAAAGGGGAAAAGACACAATTAATGTAGGTGTGAGTGATTTATTGGTAGATTGTAATAACCTCTGATGTGGTGTAAGGCCAAACTAGGAGTTTGGGAGGGAAATGATAAGTTGAAGCGCGGGTGAATATGAAAGTGACGCGTACCAGACGCGGGAAAGGGAGCAAGGTCGTTCTTTTTGCTGGAAGATTCGGTCGGGAGAGGATCGTCTGATTCTTTGTTCGGCCAGAATGTGCTGTAATTATCTGTAAACGGTTCCAGCAGGGGGGAGGGAGTTCCTAGTTTCCCTGAGCAAGGGTAGCTGCATTGACTGGTGAGTTTCAGGCCGAAATTTGCTGTCAATTACTGTGTTTAGTGCACCGATAATCTGTTGTATTTCGATGCGTACGACATGCATGACATGTACTGTAGATGTACGGTAGCTCGGAAGGGACATTGCCAGGTTAAATGTGAACGTACATTGTAACTTAAATTGTATTTGGATTGTGTTTTGGTTACACCTTATTGATTATATGCATGTACATGTACTATTGTCATTAGGTTTTCTATGGAGTGAAACGGAGAGATTTTGACATGGTTGAGCAATAAACGAATCATCAAATAGAGATCCCCAAACAAGGCTTCACGTTTTCCTTTCTTCATTGTAAAATGACCAATACTACACTCCGAATGCTCCTCAAACGCATCATCATTGGGATTTTTGTACTCGGAGCCGTCCTAAAAAGAAATACAAAGCAAGGGCACTCAAATCACCCTCAGAATAATTCTGGTTTTACAAAAGTTGTAGGCCTATACAATTATGAAAAGCCCATCTCAAGGGTTTTTTATTCGTCTTGGTTTCTTTTTTGTGACAATTTTGTACACGAGGCGAGCAGCCAGGGAGTAGGGCTACTGCCAACACCAAATTAACCAACTGGAGCTTTTCTGTGAGTTTCGGGCTGCTGACTTTTTTGTAGTGGAAGCAAGCGGCCTGGACGCACAGGCTTCCCCTAACAAACACTTAACCACCAGGTGCCGGCTGCGTGGCAAGAAAGTGCCGGCTGAGAAATGGCCAAAAATAAATATGTGGCAAGTTTGAGAACAACTCCCGATCCAGGCGCGCTATAGAGACAAACATTTTCCTAACTCTGCCTAAGGTACCCTGCATCCGAAAATCAGCTTTTTAGGGCCGCTGTTGACAAGCTTCATACCGGAAATGACCAGCAAATGGGGATACTCGGAACGCCTCGCAAAAACATCTTCAACGGGATTTTTGCTGTCATAAAGACAAACAATTAAAGGATGGTAAAATCACCTTCAAATGAATACTTAAATTGCACAAGCTTGAAACCATTGTAAAGCCCGTCTCAAGGACTCTCTCTCTGCTGTGAGTTTTGGGCTGCTGACCTAGACATGCTAGAGAGACAAAGGTATTCCTGGTATCCGAAAATCAGACTTTTGGGGCCATCTTGCGCCATCTTCAGACCGGAAATGGCCGGCAAGTGGGGATACTCCGAATGCTCTTTAAAAGCACCTTCAATGGGATTTTTGTAAACAGAGCTGCACACTAAAGAGAAATGTGGTCGTGGTTCTGTGTCGCTGACGATTTTGTAGGCAGGGCGAGCGGCCATGGAGTTGGGCTACCACAACCTGCACATTAGCCCACAGGGGCTGCGTATCAACAACAGCAAGAAACTTCCATCCGAAGAATGATTTGAAACAAAATCTGTGGTAAGTTTGAGATTAACTCCTGAACTAGGCATTCTAGAGAGACCAGGCTACATATCAACAACAGCAAGGAATTTGAACTAAGCATGCTAACAAGACGAAATTTGTACCTGATTGTGCCTTAGGTATTCCTGCATCTGAAAATTTGACTATTTTGGGCCACGTTTTGCCATCTTCGGACGGGAAATGGCCGTCAAGTCGGAATACTCCAAGTGCTATTCAAAAGCACCTTCAATGGGATTTTTTCACACAGAGCTGCAAAAGAGAGAAATTAAATACAAGGGCGGTCAAATCACCCCCATAATAACATCGAATTTCCACAACTTTTCTACCATTTGAAAGCCATTTAATAGGGCTTTCTCCTCGTTGTGGTTCCTTGTTTCTAACGAGTATGTAGGCAGGGCGAGCGGCCATGGAGTTGGGCTACCACCACCGGCACATTAGCCCGCCGGGGCTGCGTATCAACAACAGCAAGAAATTTCCATCTGAAGAAAGATTTGAAACAAAATCTGCGCTTAGTTTGGGAATAACTCCTAAACTAAGCATGCTAGAGTGACGAAATTTGTACCTCCCATACACTTTGTACACAAAATTCCTTGAGGAGCAACCCAGTCTTTAGAATTCCCCTATGGAGACCCTTTGTGTTCCCTTTTCTGTTTTGTTTTCAGTCTCCATAAGGTAGTGAATATGAAATCAGATGCACTGCCAGGTAGGATGCAAGATATTTCCATAATTTTAACTCCTTTGATAATGTTTCGTGTGTTTGTGTGCGTGTGTGTGGATTCGAGCCATCCTGCAACCGCGTGTGTTAAATTGAGTTCATTTTTCAATGTTTTCAAGGAGCGGCTTGTTGAGTACCGGCCGTGACGACGCAAAGTCAGGGCGTGGAGACACTGCCCCAGTGCAGTTCTCCATATAAATTCACTACAACAGCTTTTTCGGTTTTGAGCCTGTGTAACTGTGATTGACATTGATGAGTGCCAGCTGTATTCAGCCATGCATATAACAGTATGTTCCATAGGAATGTTACTAATAAGCTACTATGGATTCCTTGAACTAATGAATGCGAAATGTCTTCAAACTGTTATGTCACAGCTCAATCTTATCAAGAAACATTTTTGGGGCGAACAATCCTTTTTACGACCTCCAACTTCCCTCCGACCGATCCAGTCAAAATGAGACAAAATCAAAACGATGTAATTGATTCTTTGTGACTGAGCATATAGAAAGAACCAAGTAACCTGCAATGGTCAGTTCCAGTAGCTCGTTGAGGAATGTTCCCTGTTAAGACGAGACCCTTGCCAAGGTATTTACAGGGGTGGAAGAATGGGGTTTCAACATCCAAGTTGCAAAATTCTTCCTACGCTCGGCCACCAGGCTCGTACTTTGATAGTAATTCAGGGACGCTAAGAGGGGTGGGGGGGGGGCGAGTGACTCATTTTGCCACCCAGTATTGTTTTTGCGCATGCGCGACAAGTTCCTAGCAGCCAAAAGGTTCATCCTCTGTGCAAAAGTTGAAAGTCCTCCAGATCAAAAAAAGTACTGCGCCCAGTAATCAGTAACGATTTTGTTTTAACAGATTGAAAGTAATTGGGGAATTTTGTTTCTTTACAATACAACAAAAGTTTTCCTTAGCAGAAACAGGTCACCAGCCAAAATTACATTAAGTTGGCATTGTTGTGACTGGTGCTCCACTCAATTTTTGCTTAGCAAACATTTTTATCAAGCAATATTTCTAGATTAATGAACTTGGGCCCTAAATGAAGAAAATTAGTACACTCTAGAGGTTTACAGACTCTCTGCATCATTTGAAATAGAAACCTGATGAGGTTTGGTCGTAACAAGGGAAGAATCGTTCTTCCCTTTGATGGCAACTTCACCTCTTACCAGAAAATCTCAAGGTGGAGGAAGATCAACACCAAATCCTGAATCCAAGAAAAAATCCTTGGGGGACGTCCAAAATCCAATCACAGTTTCAACATTTATTTCATCTTCAAATCCCTGAACTACATCATGAGAAATCATTTGACAGTAATGTCCCTGACATTTTAAGGTGTTATGCAGAATTTGTAATGATAAAAAACATCACTGTTTAGTTTAAGTCTGAATACTAGAACCACTTTTGTGTGAAATATTTCCTTCTGAAATGAAGTCATATTTGAACAAAACAAACACAAAATTTAACAGTTGATTTTGCTTGTTACAACCAAAAATAAGGACAAGGTGTTAACATGATGAAAATTGTGCATGGTTTTTCTTTTCCTGACTCGGACTGAGACCAAATTTTCACAGGTTTGTGGCCTCATGTATATGGATGATCACACAATGCATGAACACTGTCTACGACTATTTTGTAAGCTCTACCAATAAGGCATAAAAAAAACCATACAAGTATTTATTTAATACACAGCCTCAATTTTCAATGGTGAATCAACATGTAAGCATGTTTTTAAAATAGAAAATATATATATATTTTTTCTTTAAAAATTAGGGAGGAATGCAAAATTAACCAGGAGGTAACTCGAGGTTAGCCTCAAAGTTTTTAAAAGTCTACTGAGGTTCAACTTCAGTTACATCCAGTTACCGCTTATTTAATTCTGCTTTTCTCCCCAAACAGGACGGATAAAATCTTTGGTGGCATTTACAAATAACTGCTTATATACAGAGACCTTGATAAGACCAATATTTTCATGTGGGAATTGCACACATACCAATCACATTATTAATAACATCAAACACACTATTAGTAGAAAAAATCTGCCACCAAATATATACAAATGTAAACTATACATTATACAATATGTACAACCTATGTTACTTCAGAGGTACTGTTTAATTCCTGGAGGTAACGTTTCATTCAAGGTGGTAATGTTTAATTCAAAAAGGTAATACTGAATTCATTACTCATAGCAAAAGCTTCAATTTCTCTGAACCTGAACTGTAACGAACCTTTTGCACTCTGAGGACCTCCATATACATGTAGATGGAAAGTTACAATCATTCACAACTCTCAACCAATGATAGGTCTTCATTGACCTCAGTGAGGGCGCTGTTTGGGTCATATTCTTGCTCTCCCCAACTCACTCAATATGAGCAAAATGAAACCTCCAAAATAGTTTGAGCATATTTTCAGTTAATGCCACAAAATGTCTTATTCAAAAACATTTTGATAAAAATGTGAATTCAGAATTTATGAAGAGACTAAAACTTTATAAAAACGGGGGAAGGTACTGATTTGAGATGGTGTTTTCTAGCTTGTCTGCTCAGCCAGTGATTGCATCTCTGTCTCCTGTGCCTGAACCCGACGTCGTCTGCTCCGCCTCTTTGCAAGCTTAGCCTGAAGGTCCTGGTCAACTCTCGCCTTTGCCATATCTTGTTGTCTCTCCAACTCCTTGACCTGTCAGGTTGGAAAAACAAACCAACATTGTCACCATTTTTTAACAATTTATAAACCAGAAGGGAAACTGACTGGGTAAATTAAAAAAAATTGGGGGTTAAACAAAGCAAATTTGACAGGAGCAGGATTTTAACAAACGACCTCTGAATTAATGTGCCAGTGCTCTACCAGCTGAGCTATCTAGCCCCGAGTTGGCAGTCTTCCTATTTTCTCAATATCTTTGTTCGAGTCGGAAGCCATTCAACTGTTAACTGCTGTGTAGCCAGAGATCACCCCAAAGTTCATCCATGGGTGGGTGGATACTATAGGTGTGCACTGTTTGATTTGGGTGTATACAGACAAATTTACCCGAACATAATAGTGTCATAGTATTGTGTGTTCAAAATGGTTTTGAATTGTTGCGCCACTCATCCGCTTACTGGAACAACCAGCAAGCTTGCCTCTTGCTTCGCTTACTGCAATGTCTAAAAAATACAACCTGTGCTCAGGGTCCTTGTGCAAGCATATAATGTCTGCTTTACAGGCTTTCTATGCAATCTGTCCCTGTGCATAGTGTCTATTAACCGCGAGTGTTTGGTGAAATGCACTTACGTTTTCTTCGTGTTGCTTCTTGAGCTGATCGATGTTACCAAATAGATCATCCATGGATGGGGTAGGAGCAAGCTCAGTGAGAGGAATGGGTGTTATAGCTTGACCGTGGTCTCCTTCTGGAGCAAGCTGTTTACAGAGAGAGATAACGATAAATTATTGAAAAGGCGTCAACAAAATTGGTGTCTTTTGATGATATTCATCAACAGTAAATGGGGGGGGGGGAGGACAAACATTATATTCACTCAAAGAAAAGAGAAATTACTGGATTCTTTCTCAGTGCACATCAAACTCTATCGATAAAATGCTGTAACGATTAAAATTTCAGTATTAAAAGTTCCTTCAATAAAAACTGATAATAACAGGCACGCAACTCATCAACAGGAACATTTTAAAAAGCTAATGTTTTCAGTGCACATTGCAAACTGCAAAGCCAATACGATAAAGTCTAACCATGGATTAAACGTGCCTGCTTTAGAGGCTGAACAATTAAGAACGTTAGTTAGATGCAATTGGTTCCTCGTATCGACCCACAATTTGCAGAGCCCATACTAGACTTTTTTCAAATTAATTTTAACAAAATGCTTCCATTTCAGTCTAATTGTTTGTAAACAATGAACCATGCTCACATTTCAACACCAAACCACCATTACCAGGCCAGCCAAATTTTTGTAAACCAAATTCAGCGAGATACTTTTTTGTTGAAAAATCTGTGGATGTGCAGATAAGTTGCATGCCTAAAGTCTCTGAGATTTCATTGTCACTCTAATAAAGAAAGAGCCATTAAAGAGAACTGTCTTACTGTAGCCAACTCTCCAGCCTGTGACACGGCATCTGCCTCAACCAGCATCAACAGCTCAGCGTCATCCTTGTCTACATCCTCAACCTCAGCTGGTACATCTAAGAATAGCAAAAAAAACACACACACATTCAAAGAAAAATCATGTATGACCTGCTTTTAGGGATCGTCTCAAAATGGAAATGGTAGGAACATTCTAAATGGAATGAATAAGAATTCCAGCACATGCTAATGGACTGTTCTGCTGGACCTCCGGAACGCTCCATTGGAAGTCCACTAATGCACGTATTCACTCGTGTAGGATTGCCCCACAAATCACCACATGCTTACATGCAGACTGACTCCCAAAACAGCAGACAGTTGGCAGACAGTAGCCGCGTGTGACGATGGTGCGAGAGAGTTAACAAACAAAAAATAATTGTTTTAACTGAAATCAATTTACCTGATACAAGTTCAATCTTATCGGCGGCCTCATCTCCCAGCTTCTCACGGATCTTTTCTTTGATGAGTTTGAGTCTCTCGTGCTTCAGTTCCTGCTTTTTGGTGGCACACTCCTTTGTGGCAGAGTCCAGATCTTTTAAGATTGTCTTGTTGATGACCTGACCATCCAAAAGAACACCAATATTTCAATATTAAATTGTTATCACTGCTCGACAGCATGATACACCAGTGGTTTTGAGAAAGGGTGTATGAATATTTTAATCTTCTGGTTTTCAAGAAACACAACATGTAAACAACTTTTTTTAGAAAATTGAAATTGTTTTTAAAATAAACAAAGCAATTCATCCATCTGTTACTCTGAAAATTCTACAAACTCTTTCTAAAAAATGTGGATGACTCCACGTAGACACCAACCTTGTCCGCTGTGCATGACCTTGCCTTATTTGAACAAACAGCCAGGGAACAACTATTTTGGAAATAACGCTGTGGCGTATTTGAAGCATACTGTATAGGACTCCTATATTCAATTTTGGAGCGTCGCGGCAGTACACATGGTAAAATAAAGGATGACAAGTGATGCTGGTCCACTAATCAAACAACAAGGATCTGTGTGTGCGGTTTATGAAACAAACTGGCTTACATGGTCACACCACTGGATCAGGGCTCCTGTTCGCTTGTACACGCTGACGTAACACTCCATGGCATGCTTGTGTCTCTCTGGCGTCAGCAGATCGGTGAAGACGTGATTGATGGCCAAGTTGAGGACCTGCAGCTCCTCCTTGGTACAGTATGGGAACCGGATCGTGTTGAGGTAATTTGATGCACTGGTGATGTTCTGTGAACCAGCAACAAGATTGTTCCGAGCCTCGGCGGCAAATTTGTATCTGATGTCAGTGTTCCTAGATTGGTAACGGAAGAAAACAATATTTTACGGTATGAAAAAAATCTATTTTGAGTTGCTGATCATGCTGAAGGCTGACAATTAATAGAGCAGACTAAAGATTCAGAATTTGAAAAATCATAATGCATACTAACCAATCAAACTTCAGATTGATTGACCTATTGACCCTTTTCAGGACATGCAACCAGGGCTCAAAATTTTACACTGGACTGCAGGCCCGAGGCCAGTGGTTTTAGTGTCAGGCCAGTAAACTAATGACCGGGCAAGTCTGGGGGGTCTTGTGTTTTTCAAATGAATACCAATACATGTACCTTACTGTGTAATATCTTGAACAGAAAAAAAATTATGTTCAAATACTGACTTTTAGTCTGATACCATTCATTTCTCAGTATTGCGTAATCTAGTTTATTTAATACCAAAAAAACAAGATGAGATAAATCTTCTCAATACATGTCTTGGTGCTATTTTTGTTCAAATAAGAAGAGTTAAATTCCTGTTGTCAAGACTCAGGAATTTTTTTCTCATTCTGATTCTGGTTTGTAAAAAATGCCTGGTTCAGTAAACATTCTGAGCTGCAAGCCCTGCGGTCTTGTGGATTTTTCGCTCAAATTTGAGCCTAGACAACTATTGTGTGAACAAGAAGCTTCTGAGTTTTGTGACTAAGCCTTCTTTCCCCCCCACTTTCATGTGAACTTTTTATCTATTGGAAAATGAGTGCATCACAAAACTGAATTTGACCTTGGAGACCCTCTCTAATTAGTAAGTTGATCACTAGTAAGATCTTCTACTCACTGAGGAGGTATCTGCATCACGTCTCCCCATCGCCTGATGGCAAATCCAAGTTGACCACTTGCGTGCTGGAGAAGGACTTTGGCGTTCTGCCATTTGTACTTGGCGACACCGACCCTCTGCTTGCGCTCCAGTAGGATGTCCAGGTCTGACTCCAAGTTGAACTCTCGCTCACTACCGTATTTACCATCAAAGACGCTTGCTGTATGACAAGAAAAGTACAAAAACATATTACATCAGTAACTAACATAAAAGCATATACTTTAATCTGGAATTGCACACAGGCCACAGAAAACATGGCTTCTTCAGCCCTGGTCCTGGCCTATTTGCAAGAATCTTGTCTTATTTGTGTTGCCAGGCCGGGCAACAACCCTAACTTCCCTCATAAAATATGTAACCATTGTATAATGCTTTCATGTGAAGGAGAGTACATATTTTAATGAATACTTTAAGGTTTAGGTTTTGTTTTTTAACTTCAGTGCTGGAATGAATATACATTTCAAAAAATAAGTAATGTCACCTAACAAAAAAGTTTTTCTATAAACCGAACAGATATTTTGTTTGCTTGGTTTGTGTCCCCCCAAAATATTCTTTTTATTGAGTGTAATTTGGCAACCAAAGTCTTTAAATCCCTGTGCCTTGTAAAATAGAAACTCCAAGTAATTATTTTCTCAGTGGATCTATTTAATGAAATCAACAACGTCTTTAAGTAACTGAAACTTCAACCTAACTGCCTGTCCTTGGTACAGTATTGCTACATGAGGTAAAATTCTTAACTTAAGACTATTCAGACATAACTCCACTTTTCAAATTGGAACGGTACACGATAAGCAGTTCAGCGATCACAATGTAATCTAGACAGCAGGCCCGAGGCCAGTGATTTCAGTATTGGACCAGTAACTCACAGCCGAAGCAGTCTTGTAGTTTTCAATTCAATATCTTTGTTTAAAAGTTTGTTTCAAATGATGAGTTTGAGTCTAATAAATATCTTTCAATTCTGTTATCAAAGTCTTCATTACATTAAACTAATTAAATTCTCATTGACATCTCTACAATGTACACTGTGACCACTACATGTAAAAAAACCCAAACCCATTAGAACAGACTGCCGCAGCACTGTACAAAGGGGGGGGGTATCTGTTGTGCATAGCAACGTATAATACAAGCTTATGATTGCATTGGAATACCATTTCAGGGACACTGTGAATGCTGATAGATGTTAAATCTCTGCCCCTCAATGGATAAAAACCTGTTTGCTTTTCAATCAGCTTAATAAGACGTCCAAACAGGGCAGCTGCAGAGCCTGTTCAAACACCAGTTATGGTTCAAAGGAGTGATGGCACTAGTAAGTGGCTTCATTAGCATAACAAACATTGCCACCAGACACAAAATAATCAGCACTGCTCTTCATTTTGTATCCGCCATCTATGTCATGTTCCATGTAGGCACCATAGTGGTGATGAATACTGATTCTTATGATGTGATAAGGAGACCAGACTAACTTCTTCTACCTGCCTCCATAATGGTTGCAGTGATCTGCATAATTTAACACTATTTTTCCCACTAAGTAATAACAGTTTAAGCCAAATTTTTCAGACAGAAGGGGATCATGGCAATATCAGTGAGTGTATGGGTACACACTCAGTATGGATTGCTCCAAACGAAGTCTTGCTTCTTTACTGGCCAGGTTAAACACACACAATTCAAAGTTGACAGGCCAAATTCATAGAGGTGCTTAAGCAGAAATCAAAAATTGCTTAAAATACTAGTCAAAGATGATAAATGTGAAATAGTAGTTTGGCTGGTAACCTTATTCTGGTAAGCATAACTATGTGTGCTGATGCTTAGCTACTTTTTGTGCTATAAAGCAACTCTATGAAATTGGGCCCAGGTCAAAAACAGTTTAATGGTCTGGAAGGGAGTTCCTTGTTCCCATGGCAAGTTTGTATTTGACAATTTCGAGTTTGAGACACACCACAGAGCCGACACCCAGGGAAATAAAATCCAAACAAGTGCCTGGGTAACTTTAACTTCACCGCCACCCCATGTGTTTCACACTTTCTGTAATTTTCCCGGGCACGAATGAATACTCGGTAAATTCTAATTCTCGAGTTATCTCTACTCCCAAGTAGGGATAGCTATTTCCCGGAATAAGGCTATTTTCCAGGGGGTTCCCATGGTTTTTAACAAATAAAGTTAGAAAAATGTCAGCCAAATTTAACCGTGAACCTCTCAAGAAATCGCTCCAGTGTCCATGGGGCTATCGTGGTACATGTATCATTGGATACTATGCTTTTATTATGCACTTAATTGAAATTCTGTTATATATTACTAATATCATTTTTGACTTTAAAAAAAGTACCGGTAAATTTGATTAAATAAATGACTTCCCAGAAGCTATCTCATACATATTATTTGGTTTGACCCATACACTGAATGATGTGAACAAAATCCACTGGCATATAAGGTGTGATTCAAACGCATGACCTTTGCCATTCTACTGTTCTAGAGCCTGTAGACCACCAAGATTGCCTGGTATCTCATTAAATAACTTTAAACTAACACCAACAGAAGCATAAACAAATAAACCTTAAAACTATGACTAAAATCTCTCACCCAAAATGCCATCCTGCTTGTCATACAACTCCTTGATACGTTCTGACTGGATCCTGAGAGGTTCAACCTCTTTCTTGTAAGCCTCTAGCTGTTTAGTGGTTTCCGCTAACTCCTTCTTATGAACCTCCTGCTTCGTCAGGGCCTGCATATATTCCTCGTTCTCCTTGCTCATTTGCATATTGAACTGACCCTGGGTCATCATCTGTCTCGTCGACTGCAGGTTCTGCAAATCGATGACGTCCTGGTATTCCTTTTTCCTGTTAAAAGTTACGTTAAAGACTTTTAAGAACTTTGATTGGTCAAACCTCTAACCCTCATGGATCCTCCCAAATTCTATTCACAAAAATGCAGGACTGCGGAAGATTGAGGGCAGCAGGTCAAAATAACAAGTTGCTTATTACTGGGTCGGGCATTCTAATCTTATTGATTGAAGTCCAAACATATCGGTGTGTAGTGATATAGGAGAAGAGTATGTTGGAGGATTGAGGTCACCTGTAGGCAAGTGAGCCTAGGGAGTAGGGGGTTTTAATGATCTGAACTCATCTTACAAAATAAGTTGCCACAAACCTTGTGGCTTGTTAGTGTTACTTGATATTTTAAATATAAAGTCACATTCCCTTAAAGCTACATGCACCCGCCAAAATACCATAATACATGCACCATATCAGGGCTCGAAATTGACACTGGACCGCAGGCCCGAGGCCAGTGATTTTAGTGTCGGGTCAGTAAACTTATGTTTTTGAATAATAACATGTCACTGTATTTTTTAATTAAACTGATCAAATGAGTATTGAAGTAATAATTACCCACAAGAAAAACTTGATAAATCTTCTCTTAGTGCTTGGTACAAAAACAGATCAAATGTGAAACTGTGTAGAGTGTTCTTCTCATTTTGATTCCGGTCCTTTAACAATTTTTCTGGTCCAGTAAAAGTTTTGAGCTACAAGCCCTGCAGTCTTGTGGATTTTCCCCCCAAATTCGAGCCCTGCATATGTGACTGGTATCCAGCTAAGTTTGCTTAGCAGAAAATTGTTAAGCAATATTTTCTGCTTAAGCAGCTCTATGAAATTGGGCTCTAAAGCTGAGATCTAAATGCTAAAAGGTACATTGAAATGACGGCATTTCCACTTTTTGGTAACACCTGGGATTATAGGTTTTAGAAGCATTTGGAAACAGTGTCCTCAGTACCTAGAGAAGTAGATTTAAGAGCAGATTTTCTTGTATCTGAAAAATGTAACCTTTTTTTTGTTCACCAGTTAAAGAGTAAAAATTCTGCATTGCAGACAAAAAAGTCTCACCCTTCTCATCCCTGAAAATATCCAAACTTACGTTTGTTGATCAAGAGCTTGTTGCTCGTGAGCCATCTTCTGTACTTGCACGGTGAGTTTAGCAAGTTGGTCACTTTTCAGCTGATACTGCTTGGTAACATTGCGAGATTCCAGGACTGATATCTCCTTGTCTAATTCCACAATGGTCTGGACGAGGGCTTCATTTATTTCTACAACTGCAGGCTAATTAACCAAATAAAACAATATACACTGTCAGACACTTTTGTTTCTGAATTTGTCTACTACTTTAAAAAAAATTATTAAATTTTTTTGGCTGACCACATCGGCCTGCAATTTGAGCATATTCGCCCAATATGCTAGTTTGTGCATGGGGAGAACCAAGAATTGGGTATTTTATACTATGTTGCGGTATGCGGGTAAATACCCAAACAAACCAAGAAGGCTGAAAGTGTATAATTAGAAGAATAACAGGCATGGTGCTTTGTTTTCTTCTTGGTGGAAAGCACCTCTATGAGGAAATTGTAAATTTCTATTGACAAATTTCAAGGGGCACCAAGGCAATGACCAGGTGCAATGGATACTCTCCATCATGTTGTCAGAGCTTTAGTCCTCTCTCGTATTGACTATGGCAATCTCCTTTTATTTGGTGCCACGTCATATGAATTGGACAGAGTTCAAAGATTACAAAATAGTGCAGCTCGTTTAATATGTTCAACACCCTTGAGAGAACATATTACCCCATCACTTAGGGAACTTCATTGGCTACCAATTAGAGAACGAATCCATTTTAAGATTGCTCTTCTCATTTTTAAATGCTTTAACAAAACTACACCTCATTATATTACCACTTTACTGTCACATCACACTCCTCCACGATTTCTTCGGTCCACACTTGACATGACTCGCTTGACATGACTTAGCGCAGTGAATAGTTTTTTCCTAGATACCAGCGCTTTATAAGATTTATTATTATTATTATTATTATTAATGTTCCCCGAGCAAACAAAATTCTCGGTCAAAAGGCCTTCAGTGTTGCTGGGCCAATGATTTGGAACAATCTCCCTATTGCCATTAGGGCATCTAATACTTTATCTGCTTTTCGTAAAGTCCTTAAGACTCACCTTTTTCCATGTTAATTTCTTTCTAGTGCGCTATGATCTTGATGGAATAGCGCCTTATAAATTTTAATTGTTATGTTATGTTATGTTATGAGGCAATGGCCTGTTGCCTCCGCGAAGCATCAGGCCTAAAATAATTTCCAATTTAATAAAAATCCTACCTGAATGTCATCATCTTGTTGAACTGGTTGAAGAGGGGGAGCTTGCATTTGAAGAGGGGCTTGCTGCTGCAGCTGAGGAGGGGCTTGCTGTGGAGGAGGGGCTTGCTGTGGAGGAGGGGCTTGCTGTGGAAGTGGAGCCTGTTGAAGGGTCGGGGCCTTTTGAAAGGTTTGAGCTGGCTGGATGATGTGAGTCTGTCGCTGAGGGACCTGTGGGTACACTCTAACTTGAGGCTGCTGTTGGGTGGTATGCACCATGTGATGTTGTTGGACAACAACTGGCTCGCTGGCAGCACAACCCATTGTGACAAATACCTGTGCTGCAACAAAATACACATTTTTTAAATAGTTTAAATCAATTAAGCAAAGGTTGTATTTTAAGCTGGTTAGTAAACAAGTGCAATTGAGCACGAATCCAATGTGAAATGGTATTGGGCTGGTATATATTTCAGCTAATCAAAAATGTTTTGAGATTAGCAATTTGTTTGTGCTTGGGCAGCTCTGTGGGGTTGGGCCTTTAAGATTGCTCCTGTTATTAACTTTTTATGTCAAAGCACACGCTGTATGCTTCATTTAGGACCCATGGTTAATACAAGCTGTGCTTTCTTAAGAGAATCTTCACCCTGTTCACCCCTTTGTTTAACACTACGTTTTTATACTTTTGATATTCTTTGGGAACATTGAGGAAATAAATAAACTGAATGTCAGAAAGCAGACTCTGTTGTGTTTATGCATAGAATCTTGCAAAAGCTGCCATTGCTGATGGAAACATAACGTGTATATCACGCGCAACTCAGTCTCAGCCAATGATAGGTCCTTCTCTGACCTCAGTGAGGGCACTGTTTGAGCTTGGGATTGCAACGTCTTGTAGTGTACTGAAACAGAACATATTGAAGTGTGTGCTTGTTTCCTGACTTGACCTCATTGTTAATGTAGTCATAAAAAAATTGTTGAGCACCCTGTTTTGGGGGACTGGGGTGGGAGGGCATGTTTTTTTTTTCTTGAGTCTTGATGACATGGCAAAACAAGATAAAGAATAAAGAAATCATCACAATCACTATAAAACAGTTAGGGTTTGTGTGTTTTTTTTTTTCAAACTAGTGAAAAATATACTTGATTTGAATAGTGCAGCTCACATGTAATTATACGACAGGGGACCGACAGGGGACCAACAAGAGCCAGCAATTTTTTTGTTTTGTACCACGCGTCATGGCTTGGTCAAACAGCCAGCATGTGGTACAATGCAAAATTTGCAGGCCACAAGATCGAAACCTGGGGGTCGGGCTTGACGTACTCCTAGAACTATGCAGTTCCATAAGTACCGCATAGTTCTATTGTATTTAGTTGCGATGATCGTAACCCTCCATCCTCCCGACCGTCGGAGGATGGAGGGTTACGATCATCGCAACTATACTGTATTAGGAGTAGGGTTGACATATCTGTGTAGAACAGAGCTCAACTTGACTGGAAAGATCATGGGAAAGGATTTTTTTTTTTAGGATTAAAAAATAAATAGATAAATTATTATAAATAAACAAATAAATTATAGGGATAGTTGCGTTCTGGGGTGTTTCAATCAAAGGGTCGGATGAGGACGATAAACAACTGTTTTTTTATGTGGCCTAATGAACAAGACAACAAGTCAAATTTTTTCATTTAACACCAATAATTAATTGACATGAGATGAGTTTATAAATGAAATTGAGAACATTGTCTGTGTCTTACCTAGTTGCGATGATAGTAACCCTCCATCCTCCCGACGGTCGGGAGGATGGAGGTGGAGGGTTACGATCATCGCAACTAAAAGTAAATGTCTTACCTAATTCCCTGATTCGCTTTTAGTCTCGATGATAATATATCCCAAAAGAAGACACCGGCTTGTAAACACTGTAATCTTTGCACAAATGATAAATTCAGGAAGGTTCGTACTCGTGGGGTCCAGATAAAGAAATATTCCGTAGCCTCCACTGGTCTGGGTTGCAGCAGAGCTTCGACGACGTCAATCTCTTAGCAGTCTGATAACCCGAAACCTCCAATTATCGAGCAGGTGGAGGTGTGTGAGGCGGCGTTCAGACTCTAAACAAGGGGCTTTTACAATGATTTGCATAACAAAGTGTTTGTGTGGTCCGTCGCTATAGCAATGCTCATCAACAGATACACATGCAGACTGTGGCATTGTTAAAAGTGTGTATTTTTGTCAGAGTGTCATAACAAATAAGTACAAACACAGTCCAGCGTTACTATTTATGCTGACAGATGACGTATTATCATTCATAACAAGCAGTTATAGGCCAAAAGAAACAAATAATGTATAATCTCTTGAAAAGAATAGGCCTACGACTTTATAAATAATTGGCGGAGGCCTCCCCATTTATGGCCACCAGAACAAAGAACACACTACAAGTACCACCAAGCAAAATGTAGAGTTTGAGGGTACGATATTATTTGTGAAAGACAGTTCATTTCTGAAAATAATAATTTTCTGCTGATTTTTGAGATTAACGAAAAAAAGTTAGTGACGATGACCTCAACAGTTGCGGGGGTGGGGAGCTCTCGCATGGAACAATGCTCGTGCAAGGTTTATAAGTGTTTTTACTGTGGCACAATTTTCTGCCAGGCACATACAAATAGATCCGTGGGTGCTCCGGCTCCATTTCTAATCATTTATTGATTAGAAAGTTGGAAATTTGATTTAGTTTTTAATTTTTACATAGACCCTAAGATGGCCCGAAGTAGATAGGCTAAAAAGCTACATTTGGGTGCCCAGTCCACTTCCATTCCAACCATCGACAGTGACAAAAGTGGCTTTACAGTTTAGCCTCGTGGGCAAATGACATAACATCAAACAACCGCACGATAAGCCGTGAAAACCGCACCGTGAAACCGAATAAAATCAAACAGGGATACGAATGATAAAACCCAAAGATGAAACTGAATGATTTCTGAATCGCCTTTGTGCTTCGATGCCGCAGTTTCATCTCTTGATTGCCCCCTTGAGGTTATAGTTCTTGCAGTTTCATAAATCAGTCGCACCATCATTTCATGCAGTTTTGTCTTTGGATTTTAGCAGTTTTTGTTCGGTTCCACGGGCGGTTTCAACGTGTGGTTTTCACAATACGGTACAAAGTAGTCTTAAGACTAGGGCCAAGTTCACAAAGCTGATTGAGCAGAAAAAGTAGCTAGGCCTATGATTCACAGTCACACAAGTATCCCTTAAAATTGTGTGGTTTTCCTTTTACTTTGATCCATAATTTTGTGAGTAAAAAAATGTGTTATGTAAAAATAAATGGCGTAAACTAGGCTTTAATGAAACTATAGGCTCTCGCTTAGCCCCTTCAGTAACTTTATAAACGTATACTTTCGGTACAGGACTTCAAACATGAGGACCGATCAGTGGGCTAGGCCTAAGACAAGCTCGGAGCCGAGGACCAAACCGCGGTTTCGAAAACGCCCCCAAGCGCGCTCTTTTAAAAGGGCGCCCTCAACAGCCCACTCATAAATAAGTTATCTTTCAAGATGGCGGGTGGTAGTGGTGAACCTCAAGGTGTGGATTTGATGCAGTTAGCTCTTCCTCAGCTGAACATGCTGAAGGAAGAAATCGAGCAGGTAGGTGTGAAATAGACAAATAAATACCAACACTTTATTTTAATGTTTTATGTGTCAATCTGGTCGGCAAAATGGTTCAGTTTTGCTTGGATAAAATAGCCTGTCCAATTTCCGGACATGGAAGTGAAAACTCAGTCAGTCGTGTCAGTGAAACCGATTTGCGTCTGATTCTGAACACTTTTTGAAAAGTTTTTCTTCCCTTCTCTTTTCGTCATTCATTATTTTATTGACCAGTCTTTCAATCAAGAGCAAATAAAGTGTTTTTTAAATATATTTATGACACATTATTGTACTTGTAAGTTTCTTCCCTTCTCACTCACCATGCTCACGCCGCTCACACTCACATCAGTCACAGCTCATTTCATGGTCATTCACTCATTCAGTAAGTCAGGTCTTGCATTGCACACAGCACAGACAGAGCGGGGATGGGGGGGGGGGGTAGAGATCTTGGTAATCAAAGTTAAATTGCATTAGTTAGTACTAGCGCCTAGCTACTCCTAGAACTATTCGGTTCGTTCCGCTATCGTCTCCCCGACCCTCATAGTCATAGGTCATCATGTACAAAATCCTATTCAAAACTTTTTCCCCTTCACGTTTATGCACCTGGACTTCTCTTTTGAAAACGTAGCTCGCCAAAATTAGGCTCTATGTGTTTATTGTTTTCACAGTGAGCTCGGGGTGGGTCCAGAAAATCCACTCCGCAAAAAAAAGGTGCAAAAAATGATAAATTCCCATCGTTTATTCAGAATCGTCGCCTTCCGATAACAAAAATGGCCGCCGTCGCTTGTATCACTGGTATGCTGCGTGCAACGCTGGTCCACTACATGCCTTAAGCTGGTATTCAATAGTATTCTGTGCGCAGCACTGGTCCACAATAATCAATGGCTTATCTTTTATACGTAAACCGTTGATTATTGTGAACCAGCGTTGCGCGCAGCATACCATTGATACAAGCGACGGCGGCCATTTTTGTTGTCGGAAGGCGACAATTCTGAATAAACGATGGGAATTTATCATTTTTTGCACCTTTTTTTTGCGGAGTGGATTTTCTGGACCCACCCCGAGCTCACTGTGAAAACAAACACATAGAGCCTAATTTTGGCGAGCTATGTTTTCAAAAGAGAAGTCCAGGTGCATAAACGTGAAGGGGAAAAAGTTTCAAATAGGATTTTGTACATGATGACCTATGAGGGTCGGGGAGACGATAGCGGAACGAACCGAATAGTTCTAGGAGTAGCGCCTAGCTAGATAAGTAAGTACAATAGTATTATTAGTAGTTAATAAAGTAGTGCCAATGATTTTCCGTTTCAGAAAAGTGCAAATTCATTTTTAAAAAACATGAATTCCATTTCAGACACAATAAATTCCGTTTCATGTTCTTTAAAAGATAAAAGGTTGTTAGTACCCAGGTAGTCAATTACAAACATAACTTTTGTATAAGATGCACTGCTGACTTCTTAAAATGTTAATTTGAACTGAACATTTTCCTGAAAAATACTGTAAATTTACTTGTTGATTTGTTGCATACAAGCCTTATCATCAAAACAGAATGATGATAAAACAGGCAAAGTTTTCAAATGTTCAGTTCTCTATGATAAAAGATGATCAAAATGTCTGATATGTCATCACTCAGTCAATATCAATTATCTACAAATAGAAATGCAACAGAAGTTGTCAAAGCTTGATTGTGCAGGCAAAAAACTTGTTAACGGAAACAATTGAGATGCAGATCGTAATTTTAAAACAATTTCTAAAATTTAATGCACTGACTCACTGACTGATCGCTGCAACAAAAACAAGAAACATGTAACAGCCATTGCACTGCAGTATCCACATAAACAAATTGTCAGCCATTTTGTTTTCGCTTTGGCAACAAAATGTTGAAAGTTTATGGTTGATTTTAGACATTTCGAGATGAAAAATCAATGTGTATGTTCATATAGAGCATAGGTAAGCTAGTTTGTGTATAATTGTTGATAAAAGGGAAGGAGAAAATGCAATTTGGGTATAAAAACTGTAAAGAACGTGCCGTGAATGTGATTGCCCTTCGTGTAACACGTATTAATTTGCTATGTACTGTATATCTAGAGCTTCAACGGTTACGATCTCGTAACTTTTTACGGTCTGATTTTGATGCTTTTTTAGTTTAACAAAAAGAAGCTTAATAAAGAATGCAGTGTCAAATTAGCTTGCCTGATCAATTTCAATAGGTTTGGCCTTTATAACATGAAAAAACCCTACGTTTTTTTTACTTCAAACTGAAATCCCTTTTTCCGTTTCAAAGGGCAGATTCTGCGAATTCTGTCCGTTTTCCGCGATCGCGGAAAATCATTGGCCCTACTAAAGTACTAATTCTAATAAAATGCATGCCCAGTCAGTATAATATTAATTAGGCCACAGCAAAAGCACAGGGCACCATGGCAATTGCTGTGGTTGCCGTGGGTTATTTTGAGGCCTGGTCTCGTACAGCAACAATATGAGATGGCCGGATGAGTAAATACGATAACTGCTAATGCTTGTTATGTCTTGCACACGATAGTTTTGAAATGACTAGACTTTGTTAAGTTTGTTAACAGGGCCCAGACATTGGACAATGATCATAGCGGACCATCTTAACCAACTGCATACAGTATGAGGTCTGGCTCTGAAAGTTATTATTATTTTTTTAACATTATCATTTTACCACTGTTACTTGTGATAGTGTCAGTCTTATTGTGGAAACAAAACATCACAAACTGTTGCAACCTCTGCATCACTCTGAAGAAGAAAAAAACTTGTATACCTTCACAACCTCTTGGCAGGCCGTCCCACTCGAGTAGAAATGAAAATACCTTGGATTCAAATTGGAATTGGAATCACCATCAATGACAACCTAAGCTGGAACACTCAGGCACAAGCAGTTGGAGCTCATATGGGTTTATGGAGTCCAGTGCATTGTTCCCATATTTGGCCTGGACCAGACATCAGAAAAAGAAAAAAAAAGTTACCCAAATAATTCCAATTTAAAGTTCATGCACCCAGTTTATCTGGGTCATTGCATTTAAACAGAATAGACCTTTATCATGCTACCACCATCTTGGTAATGTTCCCTGCATCCAACAGCAGTAATGAATGCTAACATTCATTGCACAAGGAAGGAACCAGACTATTATTTTCTTCCAGCCTCGGTTTGGTTACAATGGTTTGGATTGGAGAAAAATCAAGATGATAAAGGTCTATTGTAGTACTCCAGGCGTGGAATTTCATCTTCAAGAGGGCAAGGCCATTTTAATTTTGCAAAGGGCACTTCCACTCCAAAATCTTAAAGTCTACGAGGAACTATTGAAGGTACACTAAGTCCAAGACCAGGGGCAACAGAGGCCATGGCCTCCGTGGTCTTCATGTAATTCCTGGCCTGGTACTTATTAACTTTAACAACGTTCCTTTTCCCCCCTGTTTCTGTAGGAAGTTGAGATGCTTCAAGGATCACTCCAGCAACTGAAGCTAGCACAGACACGCTTCATAGAATCATCAGAGAGTCTTAATAAGTTCAAGAAACCTGAATCAGAAGGTATGTCATACTCCAAAACATATTTTAACCCCAAATTATAAAAAACAAATCTATGCCAATCAAGGATATACACAATGCTGCATACTCAATTTGTTTTCAAATTTCTGTTGTTTTTTGCTTTAAAGGTTTTTGTTTTGTATTTCAGGAAAAGAAATTCTAGTTCCACTGACAGCATCTGTATCCTTTTGAATTGTCAATGCTTAAACTAAATATACATCAGTGTGGAGAAGCTCAACCAGCCAGCCAGTGGATTTGAGTAGAGATGGAGATGGAGATGGGCCCAATTTCATGGCTCTGCTTTCGGGGAACGCTGCATCGTCAAATTAATGTGCTAGCTGTGTAAGCAAAGAATGCTTCGTTGCATGAAGGATTCAGTCCCCGTGATGACACTTGTGTCCTTATGCAAGACACTTAACCATTACTACTTTGTCCTTCGGATGGGATGTAAAGCCGTAGGTCCCTTGTGCTGTGAGACGCATGTAAAAAAAACAGTACATTTATCACTTAAGAGAAGAGCTTTGCCCCAGGTTTTTCTGGCATTGGCTGCTGAGTGTGCAGCAGCACTTTGTAACACTTATGAGGTGCTGCATAATTTGTCTTGTCGGTCTTGAAGAGCAATTGCCTCGATTTTTTTGTATCTAAAGATCTTATTACATTTTCTTACAGGATTAGTTTCTTACTCAATGTTAAAAATTGGCAATCATGAAACGTGATTCCTTAATATGCGTAAACAGCTATATGTTCCTGGGAAGTTACAGGATATCAATAATGTTCTCATTGACGTTGGAACGGGATACTATGTTGAAAAGGTAAGATGGCAAAGGATGTATTTGTTTCTAAAAAGAACAGACAGTTTGTGTATGTTTTCGTTTTGAAATGGCATCATCTGTCGAAATTCGTTCAGAGAAAAAATTTGTAAAAAAAAAAGTTACTTTAACTTGCTGTTTCATTGTTGAGGGGCATCTTAGATGTTGTATTTAAGTTTTGTGTTGTTTTTGTATTACTTTGCCAAGACTTTACCCCAAGCCCAGGAGTACTTCAAGAGAAAAGTCGATTTTGTGACTCAGCAGATGGAGAAAGTGCAACCTGTTTTAATAGACAAGTCTAAAATGAGACAAGGTGAGCATAATCAGTTTAGCCGTTTTGAAGTTTTTTATTTGTTTTTTTATAGTAGTCTGAATTTTCATTGCGAACTTGAGAATTTATGACTGTATAATTTGGTTTGCGGTAACATCATGTGAGATTATATCTACTTTGCTGTGTAGATGGTTAGAACTTGTCTTGCTGTTATGTTACTACCGCAAAGTTGCCTAGTTCTGAAAAGAACTGTTTTTGTTATTAGGTACTACGAGGGGGGGGGGGTTAGGAAAATCGCCTCGTTTACTACTTAGCTTAAGTGGACCAAGGGAACTTTTTGTGTTTACTTCACCGCCACAGAGTGAGCCATTGTTGGTCTCATTATTTTCACTAGCCTGTCGTTTAGTAGGGGCAGAGATTTTCTAATCATGGCCGACAAACATTGGGTGGTTCAAATGATATTTCTTCAAATGTTTGAAATCAGGAAATGTTGCTGGGACATGATGTCTTAAAGCTGCTTAAGCACAAAAAGTAGCTAAGCTCAAACAAGATTATGATTCCCAGAGTATGGTTACCAGCCAAACTACTATGTCACATGTACTATCAATAACTGGCATCCTGCTCATTTTTATTGAGCAGTAAGTAGTTAAGTAATAATGTCTACTTTCAAGCAGCTTCCCGGTTCACTGTATTGATATTAACCTTACTACTCTCAGTAACATTTACCTGTGAGTCGACCAACCATTTGAAACCATTTATCTTTAGAGGGTTCTGTGTATGATGGCACAGCTATGTGCAAACTATCATGTTGCCGGTTACAGTGCATCTATCATTCAAAATGGTATTGAATAGACGAACAGTAGGAGGGTTAAACTTTGTTTTTGCAAAGCCGTATTTTACTACTTTGTTTAATAAGATATTGTACTTGAATTTGCTGTACTTTTGTTTCAATGATTCTGCAGTTGTAACAGAAGTGATGAACATGAAGATCCAAGCTCAGATGTCAATGGCCCAAGGTCAAGGGGTCAAGTCATAGCATTTCCCTGCCGTACATCGTTATTAGGTAGACGTAGTATTCATGCCTTCAGCAGTCCATGAAGCCAAAGTCACACAGCAGACCAGCAGATAGCAAGAGGAATTTCCAAATGAAATATTTGTTTGTAAAACTGCACAATTCTTTGTAAAAGGGACTTAGTTACCTTAAAAAATGTCCACTCTGTAAAATACAATGAGGACAATGGGAAACCTTAAGGGGCACTAGGTAGCAGCTGACTTACCAGTATGTGTGCTCGCTCAGAACTGCATCAACTACCTGGTATGTCTGCTGCCACCTAGTGCCCTGAAGTCTTCTATTGTAAACAACATGTTTGGCTTAATTAAGATAACATGATTTTCATGTGACTTCCATGTGTACCTTATTAATTTGTAAGTAAATTTTTGTTTAACCTTTTAGAGACCATTCATTTCTGTATACTCACCACCAGGCGGACAAACATGTTTTTTTTCCAATTTTTTTTTTGATAACATTTTTGGAAAAATACTATAATTGTTTATTTTTTTTTTATAGAAACATAGACTTTATGTTAATGTGGGAAATATTCCAAAATGTCAATTCAGGTTATGACCTTTACTTTGAACTTTTTGGTTAAGTGGAATTAGGTCAGATCTTGCAGCCGTTTGTGGCTGTCTTGGTCATTTAAAACTGTATTTAATTTTCCTTCTTAGAATGGCACTCCGCACTAATGATGTCACAAAATTACCCATATGTCAGACAAACATTCCACCGCCTAGCTCTCATACGATCACCGCGTTGGTGTGCCAGACCCAGTACTGACCAGATCGCATTAGTACAGTCAATACATGCGAGTAAACATAGCTTGGAAATGAACGCGTGCGTTTATGAATTTTGACATGTTGTCTATGATCCGGGTACTGAGCTTGTACTTTTAGCATTACACATTAGCATGGAGTGCTACTAACTTTGAAAAACTACAGTATAATTTTTGTTTCC
Organism: Pisaster brevispinus; assembly: GCA_023634235.1. Taxonomy (NCBI): domain Eukaryota; kingdom Metazoa; phylum Echinodermata; class Asteroidea; order Forcipulatida; family Asteriidae; genus Pisaster; species Pisaster brevispinus. The sequence goes on from JAMKCF010000006.1 coordinate 9,271,147, forward strand.
ATAGGTGAAATCGCGCTGTAAGGAAAAAAGATCTACCCCAAATTTATAATCTGGTATGAACTTAAATTATGATCACAGGAATGAAAAATGTCAGTCCTTTGTCAGCTCAGACTTCTTTTTATGTCTGCCAGGTAAAAATAAGTAGCTTTGTTTTCTCTATGAAGAAATCATGCTGTTTGATGTACTTCTCTATTAGTACTGAGGATGTTAATCCCAAAATTTGTCAGGGATATCCCTCTCAGTCTTTAATCCTGTTATCAGTATTCAGTTTCTTTGAAGTAATCCCTTTCTTAGAAATTAATCACCAGTCTATTCTAGTGTTAAAGTAATTGGACTTGTGTTGGTCAGCACATTTTTGTTTAAGTTGCTTGAGCCAGAACTATTGTGTGTACATTACTTTTTGTTTTAGCGTGCATTTCTGTATTTTATGTTATTAAAAGACTATCTGCATAGATAGTCCATGCGAAGCTGGTGTATGGCTGAACTCTGTTCATTTTGCATTAATAGACATTAATAGTACAGGTTTGGTGTATTATCTGAACAAAAAGACCCTGTTTATTTGATACTAAATTTTAGAATTTGGGGTTCGATTTCACAAAGCACTAAGATTCATCTTAAGATGAATTGTCAGTATTACCATAGTGCTTTGTGTTGTGACATCAAAGTTTGCTGAGCAGTTAAGATTGATTCGCAGTGAAGATCAATCTTACCTCTTTGTGGAATCTATCCTGTGGGGTCGATTTCACAAAGCACAAAGATTCATCTGAAGAGGAAATGTCACTATAAACATAGTGGTTTGTATTGTGACATCACACTTTCCTTAGCACTTACAATTGATTCATGCCTCTGGTCATGTCTGATTTGTCTGGCCTTGTGATGTATTATAATATAATTAAGCACGTACCAAAAAGTAAAACAAGTCATTAAAACATTCTGATATTCTGGCAACTGATATAATATAATACAAGATAACCCAAAATGAAAATAGTCTAAAAATTGGTAAACATTATTTTGCCAAAAAAACTAAACCAAAATTAAGTTTGTTTTGTTAAATTTATATGGAAAATAAATAAAGAAATCAAAATACAGAAATAAAACAAGATATGTTTAAGAACTACAAACGAAAAGGGACAAGTTTGATATTTTCCTACAAATTATTTAATAGTGCTGGGGAATAATAACGCAAACAAAGAAATAAAGACAAATGAACAAGCTGAATAAATCATTTCTAAAGAAAGGCAGTTTCTATTATTTCTAACCACTTATCTAAAAACACGTGATGAAACCAGAGATCATTTGCCTTTTGTCGAGCTTTTGAGACCTTGTTAAAACTTTTATCAAAAGCCTTTAAAATGTTCCTTTTGTAAAATCATGTTTTCCCCTCTTGCTATGACGACAACTACGTTGTAATCCTTGTTGAAGGCGAGGCGAGTGGAAATGACGTAGTTTCCCCGGGTAAGTTAAATACCAAACAATGGTTATGATAATGAGTTACAATGGCGCAAGGCAGTCATTGCTTGGTTACACCGTTGTCAACTATCAACACTTTCAACTATGCACGCCATACGTTTTTATTGATTGGTTATTTATAGTCCAAAATGGCCGCATCCATTGCGTGAGGGGAAAGGGTAAACAGATTTCAGAATTTCGAAAGGAGTTCCAATTTGACTGCGTTTCGAGGATTTTAAGTGGGATCGCTCGGAAGCAACATGCCGGAGGAAAGTGTGAAAGTTGCTGTGCGTGTGCGGCCTTTTATATCCTTTTGAAGTGTAGTCTTTGTGGGGAGAGTCGGGAAAGAAAATGAGGCTAGCGTACCGTTTTACTGAGCTGTGGTTTGAGGGAGCTTCTCGGAGAATTTGCCGGGACACGATCGGCGATGCCTGGTGGATGGCAGGGGGACGGGATGGGCTTTTGTTAATGACGTTGACAGGAGTTAGGGTGGGGGTTTAAGTTGCAATTGTCGTTTTCAAATTAAAATAATTGTTAAATCAGATGAATATTTATCTTTGACAATGTATAAAAAAATCATGGTGAAAACTGGTTGTTACTCGGTGGGTTATTGAAGGTTAAATGAAAGAGCAGTCATAATGAAGAGATTTCAGTTTTTGCAAATTTAAGCCTAGCTGATTGCATGATGTACATGTACCTGGAGAGCATGTTCTGAGTGTTTGTGGTTTTAAAAAGTTCACCAGCATTAGTTAGAAACAGTAATGATTTAAAAAATAACGTAATCTATAAAAGAAAATAGAACATAAAAGCTAGATCCAGTAACTGGGGCACTGTACTCCTTTTAATTTGGAGGTTGTTGTTGACATCTTCGTTATGACCAAGGACGTCAAAGGAAATACAGCGCCCACTGGGTTTACATAAAAGCTAGGACGATTCCTATTTCTATGGTTAAATCAAATCGATCAAATATTTTAGGAATTAGTTTTAGGGGATTTAAAATATATGAATGGCAGAGTGGAAGTCCCCCAGTTTGTCTTAAAAAATAATTAACACAATCGCTACTAAGTAGTTCAAAGGCAACACATGTTACAATACTAGTAAACACATTAAATAAGACAATAGGCAAACATTTTGTATCCGATTGCCACTTTAGCTCCCAATATTTTACTTTAGGTCAAATAATATCCTTACCTGTCTAGAAAGGTTAACAGAATGTAAACATAGAGGAACGGGCACTTACTACAAACTGTCAAAATCATAAAAATAAGCCATTTTGACAATGCAATTGCTATACGCTAATTGTGCAAGAGAGATCTAGCTGTGTGATGAAATGTGCGCTTGAATTTTTTTCATTTTAAAGATGAATAGTTAGCATTTGAACTGACAATTCCTCAAGAGGAATATTTGAAAAAAAAGGGAAATAAAGTTCAACATCAATTAAAACACACCTAAAAAATGTTCCAAGGCAACTTAAGAAAATGGAAAGTTGTAAGTGGAAAGTGGCAATCCGAAATGGAAAATTTTACAGACAATGTTCCATAATGCAGGTCATGTTTGTAAAAACAATAGATGGGTGTTGTTGATGTTATTGTTGTTTTTGTTTACCTTAACCTTTCACACAATGGGCGTGAGACTGCTCGTGGTGCACAGGTGATTATTGGCATGAATGGCAACACCACGACAATCCAGAATCCAGAGGCGGTCAACGAGGAACCCAAAAAGTTCAACTTTGATTACAGCTACTGGTCACATGATGGCTTTGAGAATAAGAATGAACTATTGGTCCCTACTTCTCCAAAGTACGATGATCAGGTATGGAATGTTGTCATTATTTACTTGTCTTGGCCTCCTTCCCCCATCCTTGTAAAACAATTAATACAAAAACAGTATTCCCCAAAGTTTTCTCGGTCGTTTTTGACAAAAAGAATTGCCTATTTCACTTTCATGCATTCATATTAAAGCAATTTCACCTCCTCATTTGACAACCATCATTCAATTTGAGTCATAGTATTTTATTAGATTAAACTTATTGCCGTGCTGTATTTAGCCGTGTGAAATCAGCATTCAATTTAGCATTGTAGGCGCAAAATAGAGATATAGGCCTAAAAAGCTGCTTCGATTTTGTATGCTGTTCAAATGGATTGTTAAATTGAATGGTATTTATAATCGCATAACCCAAACAAGCTAGTGCCCACACACTAGGCTAAGTGAAACTGAATGACTTTTTTGAGGAGTTTTCAATTTCGTGTGAAATAGAAAAATGTAGGTCTTTGAAATTGGCTGCTAATTTGCTGAAAATGACTGATATATCTTGCATTTTGCACTAAGCTTTGGAAAACCCCGCCTATAAAGAAAACTTCAAATTGGTTCCATTTTTAAAGATAAGGTTAAAAAAGAAAGACAATTTAAGGTGAAGAGAAAAGAAATGAAATTTGCTAAACAAAAGTTCGCAATATTTAAATGATAAAGTATAAACAGGTATTACTTTAATCTCTTTGCCCCCGTCCCCTAACAAAGAAAAGAAAAGGAAAACAAATCAGTTTTGGAATAAATCTTCCTTCAGATTTATAAATCTATGCCCAGTTCTTTAAGCATGAGGCGGTTTCTTTTTCATTTCAGAATAAGGTGTTTAAAGATCTTGGAGTAGGCATCTTAAAAAATGCTTGGGATGGGTACAACTCATGCCTTTTCGCTTACGGACAAACTGGCTCTGGGAAGTCTTACTCCATCGTTGGTTATGGGCCAAATAAAGGTAACAAGCTCGTCCAAAGATGATTTTTTAGTAAAATTCCACAGATATTAAATCATATTTCGGTATCACTTGAGCGATTTACTACTTAAATTATTTCTCACTCTAACAAAATCTCTTTTCTTTCCCTGCCTTTGACCTTTTAAATTTTTTTTTATATATTTTTTTTATGCAAGTCGCCAGACACACAAGGCCTGAAGGGTTACCCCCTTTACAGTCCATACGGATAGGCTTGGGTATCATCCATCAGAAGCCTGACTGGTAGAGCAGAAAGCACTACCTCCCCAACTTTTCGAAGCAATCATGGTTAAGTGTCTTGCTTAAGGACACAAGTCACGACCGGGACTCGAACCCACACTCTGCTGATCAAACACCAGAGCTTGAATCCGTTGCTCTTAACTGCTAGGCCATGACACGCCACGATGACACACCTCTATGGACCCAGTTCGAATCCCACCTCAGACTGGAGCCATGCACGTGGATTGGGTCAAATTCAGTCCCTACCTGATTGTGAAGGTGTCCCCATTGGGGATTTCCTCCCACATTTAAAACTTAGCGTTTCTTCTTGTTTTTTATTAATCCTGTTACTGGCGCTAACTGTGCTGTTACATGTGTAATCAAATAAGCGAAGCATAATCAGTTGACTAGTGCAGTCCTCAGTCCAACAGAATCAAACAAAACATGCAGTTGGACCATGAAGGGTCGGTTGTGGTCATAATAAAAAAACCTACTTTGAGATTCTGATCAATTAATGATACTGATAGAAATTTGTTCTGCCCACAGGTGTTGTGCCGATGTTCTGTGATAGACTCTTTGTGGAGATAAACGAAAAGAGATCCTCCGGAACTAAGGCCGAATTTGAGGTCATGTTTAGTATGCTGGAGATCTATAATGAACAGGTGCGTGATCTCCTGAATCCATCGTCCAACAAGAAAGGAGGCCTCCGGGTTAGAGAGCATCCAAAGAAGGGATTCTATGGTGAGTATTGAGTTAATCTCACTCATTTTGTTACTAGATCACTCATTAGGCCCTATCACTCAATTGAGGTTGTATCTGATTTGTTATGAGTAATCTTGAGTTATTATTACTCATTATCACTTGATTCAGGCAGTTTTGGGTTATTATATGTAGTCTTGAGTTATTATTACTCATTTGTTTCTAAATCACTCATTATCACTCAATTCGGGCAGTTTTTAGTTATTTTAAATAGTCTTGAGTTTTTATCACTCATTTGTTTTTAAATCACTCATTATCACTCAATTCAGGCAGTTTTGAGTTATTATGAGTAGTCTTGAGTTATTATCACTCATTTTTTACTAAATCACTCATCACTCTCAATTCAGGCAGTTTTGGGTTATTACGAGTAGTCGTTATTAATCACGCACTTTCTACAAAATCACTCGTCATTCAAGGTAGTTTTGAGTTATATCAATCGTTTATGAATCAAACAGCACTCAATTAAGGTAGTCTGTTTGTGTGCTGCTTTGGTTTTGTCTAAACTTTGTTATGTCTTTATTTATTGCTATAGTTTACCTAAGACACTTTGTACTTTTGTTCTTTTGAGCATTTTGTGTGTTTTGTTTGAATAAATAATAATAGCAAATTCAACAATGTGCTTTAATTTAATATCTATCCTACTGTGAAAGCACCAAATTTTATATTCATATAAAAAAACCACTTCACGTCAGTATTCAGGTCGGTATTATTTTTGGGGGGAACTTTTTGGAGCTTCTTGAAAATTTTATTTCAAATATCATTTCCACAATTAAACCCTGAGTTGACAATTATTCATGAAAGAAAACAATGGTTCTCATAATTAGTTCTGGAATTTTGATGTTGTCATGTAAGAAAATATGAGTTGGACTCTCTCCGTGATTTGCAAAACCTTGACTGTGCGGCATGGCCAATAATTGCCATAAGAGAAGGAACAACATGACTCATTAGCTTTAATTAACTGATTCATTTTTTTTCCCACCTACAATAGTGGAACAACTTCGTAATGTGGCCGTGGAGAGCTATCAACACATTGAAGATCGTATGGATGAAGGAACGCGCAACCGTACGGTGGCAGCAACACAGATGAACGCCACAAGCAGTCGTGCCCACACCATCGTCGGGATTACATTCACCCAGAAATCAGTCAACGAAGCTGGTCAAGAGATGGCAAAGGTTGCAGTGGTGAACCTTGTAGACTTGGCTGGAAGGTGAGTGGAGGATCGGAGCATAATTTTGACTCAAAAAGGCCAACAGCAAAAATTTTAATGTGAGCGAATTTTTATGGGGTTTTGTGAATAGATAATTCACTAGAATCCAGATTCCCAATGTGCCTGCTACTGTGAAGTAGGTTGTTACAATTCACAGCTTTGAAAATAACAAAATGACAGATATTTGTGTGTGTTTTTGTTAAACTCAACCCAAACGCACCATTGAAGCTCTAAAATGAGAAATGCTATTTAACATAATAGATAGTTCCTGATACATTTATTGATTCTGGTTGTGAAGCCAAGGACTCTCAGAAAAGCGAACTAAATCACTGTACTAGCCAAGAACCCCATGGGGAGAAGACAAGGAAGGAAGTTTCAGTTTTTTTTAGACGTGGGAGGAAAACCCCAGAGAATTATTCCAGGGAAACCCACGCAATCAGGCAGGGACTGAAAACCCAATCCACATAGTGCCCCCGGTGGGATTTGAACCGGGGTCCCAGAGGTGAAAGGCAAGGCAAGATACCACTACACCAACCTGACCGCCCATCTTTAAACCTTCCAATCTTTTTCTGTACCAGCCAAGTAGTACACCGGCCAATTATGCAAGCAACTTGATAAAACCCCCACGTGCCTCATGTGGTATTAATGCATAGCGCATAGTCTGATAGTTGTACACCAACAAAGTTATATCGTTTGCTCATAAAAATGGTCGACGCTACACTGTGTGATGTCAAGTGGGAACTATCCACACCAATACCCACTAAGACTTTATGCTTTCTGAGGCAGATTATCATATTCACTATTGGAGACATCTGTAATATTTCTTGTTTTTGTTGGTCAGTGAGCGTGCTGAGTCGACTGGGGCCACCGGTGACCGCCTGAAGGAAGGAGCGGCCATCAACCAATCCCTGTCCTCGCTCGGTAACGTCATCTCTGCATTGGCCGACCGATCCAAGGGCAAGAAGGGCAAAGGTCAGTCAAGCTTTTGAAATGTCAACTGGTTGACAAATCAAGCTAAGGGTCAAGGTTCACTCAAGTGGGACATTTTTGTCCATTGTTGGACCATTTTTGTCCAATACAGAACGTCAGGCTGGCTGACAGTCCTTAATTGTTACTAAAATTGTAGCTGGCTTGATAATACCACACCCCTTTGCTGAAAGGTAGAGTCATAGATTGGCTTTTGTCCCAATAATGCTGATGATTTATAGTCAAAATTTGCAAGAAAGATACAATAAAGACCACCTACAAAAGTCTCATCTGAATACAGTGAATACTTGTTGAGAAAATAGCAAAAAACTGTGACAGTATTTTCATCAAGAGCATCGATTCATCTGTTACCAAAGTGACAGCGGGTACCAAAAGCATCTCTGGCCGCAGCATTCACAAACGAACACCGCGGAAATTTCCAAAACTCGCCTTGACGTTAATTTTGGAGATTCAAATTTTTTGACATTGTTTTATTGATTTCTAATCAAAAATTTCAGACAAAATAAATTCTCAAGATGTTTTGAGCCCACCTTAATCATCTTTATAACAAGGAGGCTTTTGGGTAGAAATTACATCCCCCTACACCCACTGCACATTATTAAAATAAAAACAAGTGAAAATTGAAGAAAACAAGAAGAAGACACAGACAGATTTAAATCAGCACTCCTTCAATGTTACAAAACATCACCATGAATAGGTGACTGCAATTTCTCAGGGTCCCAGTTTCAAAGCATTAGGTTTGGTTTTGTTTTCCTCGTTGTAGTTCCATTCCGTGACTCTGTGCTGACCAAGCTCCTGAAGAATGCCCTGGGTGGTAACAGCAAGACCATCATGATCGCTGCCCTCAGTCCAGCTGACATTAACTATGAAGAGACACTGTCAACACTGAGATATGGTAAGTCTCTTCTACAGTAGTTTGTGACGCAGAGAATTTCCCTGTATTACATTTCTAGTGAGTATGAAGCGGGCTTTACTTTACCAAATTTCAAGGAGTAAAGAGGCGGAAAGGTTTCCGTTATTTTTTAGGCATTTTGTAGGTGCAAAAAATGAAATAGAATCTAACTTTAAGAACACCGTTTCAATACTTTTCGCTGTAGCTGACCGTGCCAAGCAGATCAAGACATCTGCCGTGGTCAATGAAGATCCCACTGAGAAACTCATCCGGGAATTGAAAGAAGAAAATGCTCGATTGATGGAAGCCATAAAGAAGGGTGGTGTAGTCATGGTAGCAGATGATGATGACAGGAAGGAAGGAGTCACCGACGAAGGTATGTAGATGTGAGGGGGGGGGAGATTAGACAACCTGACCATAGATTAAAAAAATATACAGACATTCTCCTTGTTATTATGCGTTTCTGGTAATGAAACGAGAATGCCTCATAAGTGAACTTAATCACTGTAGCTCACTGCCAATCTGGAGCCATTCAATCTGAAACTGTCGTATGAGCAGGGGTTACACTCAAGTATAGGATACAACCTGGGAAGTAGCACTATACAGGGATCATAGAAATACACCGAGGTTCGTTCTCCTGTTTTCCCCACAGAGCGTGCTGCTATCCGGAAGGAGCTTGAAGAAGAAATGCAAGCTCGTCTGGAGGCGACAGAAAGAGAGCTTGGGTACATGAAAGAAAGCTGGGAGGAGAAGTTGAACAAAGAGAAGGTAATATGAATGGAAATAACGGGGATAGTTTTGTTCATTTTAATTGGTTGAGAGGAAATTACGTTGCCACTTGTAAACATGTGATGCAAACACGATGAGGAATGTTTAAACATGGCCCGAGGAAATTGAGTCAAAAGAAGACGCTATCAGATGATTGCGCAGAGCAGGCAAAATTTCACGGCCCAATTTTAAGTTGGTAGGTCGCTCACGCAAGTTTGAAACTTGGGTGCGATAGTTGAGGCTAAACTGTCAGAATTGTTCTCAACTTTTAAAGGTTTTTGGGATGTGTTTTGCGGAAATTTATTTATGAATGGTAATTTAAGAGTGGTAGCTCGGTCTTAAATGGCCATTTAAAACCTTGTAGGGTCGTAGCCGTAGGGTAAAGGAACTTTATAGCCTGGCCATGACTTGCCGATTTCAAACGGTCCTTGAAGACTTTGTTGACATTCTTATATTCCCTTATTGTAGCACAATAGTAAATGCTGGTCTTAGGCACAAACCATATTAAATATGGTTTATTTTGTGTACTGTGACCAGTTAGACTGATAGGTCGCACGACATTAGTTTCAAATGCAAAGTTTGGCTGTGGCACAAAGACAAGTTTTCTAAGTTGAATTTATAAATGATCTGTTCTTGTTTTGGTTTGTCAGGGTGGTGAGGATGATGGTGAGAGAGCCAAGAAAGAAGCCAAGAAGACCACACCCCATCTTTACAATCTGAACCAGGACACTCAGCTGAGTGGAATGATAGTGTTCCTACTCAGCCCGGGGAGCTATAAAGTAGGAAACAACAAGGCTGCGTCTCCTCCTGAGGTCTTGTTGAATGGATTGAGGTGAGCAGAGAATCCAGGGCCTGATTTCATTGAGCTGCTTAAGAAAAACATAGTTTGCTTAAAAATTTTCTGCTGAGCAAAAATGAGCAGAATACCAGTTACAGGAGGTATGCTTTAAATGGTATTTTGGCCGGTAACCTTATTCTGATAAGCATATTGTTTTGGTGAAGGTGTTGAGAAGTTCTTCTGGATCAGTTTCTGGGGTTGAGTGTGTGATTGTACGGTCAGTCATAGCTCTTGGGTCTATTAAAGGAACTTGATAAAGAGCTATGATTATTGCAGCTAGGCTAAAGTTCGCTTAGAAGTTTCTTTTTATCAAGTAATATGATGGATGTAATGCAACAAGACCTTTGATAATTAAAAGAAACTTTAAGCTGCTCTTTCTTGTGATTTGCCAAGCTCTCACATGACTCACTTTGACTCACTTTTACTCTCACATAACATTAAGCTGCTCTTTTTTGTGACTCGCCAAGCTCTCACTCAACTCAGTTGGACTCACTCTAACTCTAATATAACTACTCACTGTTTGCTTGACTCTCTTTCTCTGTACTCAGCATCCAGAAGGAGCATGCAGTCTTAGTGAACGAGAACGGAAAGGTGTTTTTGGAGAAGGCCAGCTCTGATGCTAAGCTACTGGTAAATGGAGACACAGTCATTGGCAAGATTGAACTCGACCATAATGACAGGTAACAGGAATTTAATTAATTTAGGAAAAGACAATAAATTAATATCCCTCATCAAGACCTAAAATAATATATTGTTTACCAAAATATGGTTTTGCTTTTTGGCATAATAAGTGAAAAAGTGGCGTTAAGATTTGGCAATGTGTCCTTATTAACGTATTAATACAAAAATCTCACTTTTTGAAAATTTTAGGTTTTTTTCAGAGCTTGTCATATACTCATGCAAAATTTAGCCTGAAATTAGTTTTTTTTTCCTCAACCAGTAGTGGCTCTTCACCAGTGATTGATAACTATGTGAACAAAATGATAAAGTTTCTTACAATTATTTACTTTGTTTGTGTATTTTTTAGGATAATGTTCGGCAGTAACCACCTGTACGTATTCCAGCATCCGGCTATGTACAAAGCTAAGCCGACTAACTATGTGGGTGTAGTCACGTATGACTCCGCCCAAGAGGAGATTGCCAAGAAGAACGGCTTTGATATGACGTCCAATAAAAGCAAAGGTAAACCCTCATGTTTGTTAAAAAAATTACATAACATATGAGAAAAAGTTTGGGAAAACCAATCTTGTGTAATTAACATTCATTGTGCCATGATGGTATTTTTGAGTACTTTTGGGGCACTAGGTGGCAGCAGACTTATCAGGTAAAACCATTTTGTTCAGAAATGACGTAAATGGATAATGGAAAATTACCTAGGCCCAATTTCATAGAGCTGCTGAGGCAGAAAATATTGTTTGACGCAATATTATTATTATTATTATTATTATTTGTGACATGGTACATTGGCCTGTAACCTTATTCTTACTTTGCTCCTTGTGCAGATGATCTTTTACTCCAAGAGGACTTGGTTGAGTTGATTCCAGCCGTTGAGGAGGCCAACGCTATCAGTGAAGAGCTTGACCAGAAATGCAAGTTTGAGATCGTTGTCATGTCGGCCAAAGCACGCGGCTTAGCCCACGGCCGCACGGAGGTACACAAACACCAGTAATGCACTTTTCATCAAGGAGAAGACATTTTGTTGTAAAAAGATGTTTTGTGTATTTTCAGAAAAGAACAATACTGCTGACTCAAGCTTGTCAAGTGACCATTTCCAAATCAAATCAAATGTTTTTAAACTTGGACCCTTTTGAAACTACAGCTTTGGCTAAGGTCATTTTGAAATTATGCACTTTTGGTACGGATCTTCAAATGTGAAGATAGTGCCTAAGCTGGAGCCATGACAAAGATGTGCTTTCGAAAAAGGCCTGAAACTGTAAGAATAAAGCATTCTGCTCCGTTCGTTTTAAGATACAAATCAGTATTAATAAAAACCAAAATGATATGCAAATGGGAATGTGAGAAAAATGTGCTGTGCGACTCACTCGCGCTCATGACTATGTAAAATAACCGCCTCTAAAACTTTCTGTTACAACCATTTACTTTTCCACTTCCCTCCATCCTTCAAGGTGTGCGCCAAGCTCCGTAATCTTGAGAAGGATCTTGAATACATCTGGTCCAGGGATAAGTTTGTGAGACGTAAGTACCTGATGCAGGAGATGTACCAGAACTATACAGAGGGAGAAGACTGGACCCTGCCCGATGTGAGTACAGTATTAGATGGTTGCACGCTAGGATGGGGTTCATGGTGTCTTGCACTCACCCCTGGGATTAAATCAATTATTTTACTCATTTCCCAAACCTATAGCATTTCAAGTAAAGATATATTTCAAGGAAGGTTTTTCCACTATAAAAGTATTTTTACCAAGTTAGGTCGTGTGTGTCTGTGATCATTTTCAATCGTGTTGTTCACACCCTGCAAGTCACTTGAAGTGTGTGGTTCTGTTGGGCGTAAGGAGTCGTAAACACAGAACTCTATGGTTAGAAGGGTATTGAAATTGGGCCTGGCCTGACAGCCTATATCCTGTATGTAAAAGTGTGACATTATTCCACTGTAAGCCACGCCCACTTTACACACACTGGCTCCAACGATTACCAGAAGCCCATATGAGTTGCATTGAGCTTGTTTTTTCTTGGACGATTTATACAAGAAAGGTTAATGGATGTGGCTTTTACAAACGTTCTTCAAAGACTATTGATCTTCTCAGAATTGCAAGTTTCTGAGAAATGCTTTTGAACGATGAAATGAATGCTTTTTGGGTGATTACTGACATAAAAACGATTGACATAGAGTCGGAAGAAGTGAAAAACGTTGAGCAGGCAGCAGATATGCACGCATGTGACACAATTATTTACCAACAGCATTGTCCTTGTTGCCCTTGTCATATCGGTGGTGTTCATGAGTATTTATTTTGAAAATGGAAGTGGTCTTGATTCAAGGTGTTTTAAACTTTGGGTCACCCCCAGCGGAATTAAAATGTGGAGAGATAATAATAAGATGATAATGTCTTCTTCTGATTGCATTGTCTTACAGGAGAAGAATCCATTTACTGAGCCCATGGACAAGGAAGTACTGATTGGTACAGTCAACGTTTACATGCAGAGTCTGGCGTACCTGGTAAGGAGAATCTCTCAGCACATCCTCATTCCCAGAGGGTGATCACTCTCGCCTCTCCATTTCTTTTCTCCTGCAGCTGCTGCTCGCCCATAACCGCTGGCTTTGGTTAATTAAAATGTACTAGAGTATGGCACATTTTAGGTCTATGGCTGATCCACTCTACGCGCTCGCTTAATTGTACCTTGCACAAGAAGCATCAGGCTGTAGAGCAACTGTTCCCCCTCCATTCTTCTTTGATCTTAATGTCTAAAGGTGACCGTCTATAAAGTGACCATGTAAAAACATGCATTTGAAATGGAATTGCATCAAAATACTTAACATTTTGACATTAAGCCATACGTTCCATGTTCTAGGGTTGGTAATGCACGTAAAAGAACCCAGAACACTGATTGCGAAACAGTACTAGGGGTTAACCCAGTGTTTCTGGTTCACATAGCAAGCACACCTGTTTACAGGTTTCCTCAGCCTTGCAAGCTACAGTGATTAAGTTAATTTTTGAGACATTCTTGGTTTCATTACCAGACATATATTATTAAACAAATACTTAACTGTTTTTATTTGTACAAACACTAAGAGTAAAAGAGAAGATTTATCTCATTTGTCTGTAGGGGTATTAAGTTTCATCATTAATAATTCGATCCTCAGTAGAATTGAAAGGTATTTTATCTGACTCAAAATCACCATTTGAACATATATTTTTTTCTTCAAGATTTTCACACAGTGAGGTATTATTATTCTGTAATAGTCGATTAATAAACACAAGACTGCCAGACCTGTCCAGTCATAAGTTTACTGGCCCGACACTAAAACTACTGGCCTCAGACCTGCGGTCCAGTGTAAAATTCAAGCCATGTCCATTACAGGATATCTGGTTGCAGGTGCATGGTGGGTGGCTAGCAGAAAATCTTATGATTAGGCCCTCTTAGTGTAATCTTTGGGTATTTAATCTCACATTCTTGATCTTTTGTAATCCAGATTGAATCCAAAGAGCAGCTGGATATCACAGATTATCGCGGGAAGGAACAAGGCCTCCTAGATGTGGAGCTCGTCCCTTGTGACAAGAAAGGAAACGAAATTAAAGAAGATGACGACCTTTTCATTGATCATCCCAACGAGCTGGTGGGAAGAGATTTGAATTTTGTGGTGAAGATTAACAACGCTCTTGGGATCCCAAGTAAATACACTGTAAGTTGATGAAGAACTTCATTTGATGTGCGGTATGGGTAAAAACATTGTAAACTTAGGTCGGTAAATATCATAACTATTATTATATCTTTCTGGGTCCAGCTTTTAAGCACAAAAAGTTGCTAAAGCACAACATAATTATGCTTACCAGAATATGGAAACCAGCCAAATTACCATTCCACATGTACAGTAATTGTGACTGGTATCCTGCTAATTTATGCTAAGCAGAAAATTGAGAAGCTTTATGAAATTGGGCCCTGATCATGAAACCAAGGGATCTTCAAAAATAACTATCACTGTGACCTGTGGGCCTGAAGATACATGTGACTGTCACTGTGACCCGTGGGCCTGAAAATACATGTGACTATCACTGTGACCTGTGGGCCTGAAGATACATGTGACTATCACTGTGACCTACCTGTGGGCCTGAAGATACATGTGACTATCACTGTGACCTGTGGGCCTGAAGATACATGTGACTATCACTGTGACCCGTGGGCCTGAAGATACATGTGACTATCACTGTGACCTGTGGGCCTGAAGATACATGTGACTATCACTGTGACCTGTGGGCCTGAAGATACATGTGACTGTCACTGTGACCCGTGGGCCTGAAGATACATGTGACTGTCACTGTGACCCATGGGCCTGAAGATACATGTGACTATCACTGTGACCCATGGGCCTGAAGATACCTGTATAGAGAAGATGATGACGAAATGTCAGTTTTAGATGTGGGAGGAAAACCCCAAATATGGAATTACACACAATCAGGTAGGGACTGAAAACCCAATCCACATGCAAGGCTTCGGTCTGAGGTGGGTTCCTAACTGGGGTCCACAGAGTTGAAAGGCAGGGAAAAAAACACTTATTCAACCTGACGTTGCACACAGGCTTGTGATATCTCAGAATTTTCTCAATACCTCCTGCCTTCAATTTTTTCTTGAAAGTAATCACCAAAGGAAGAAAACAATTTTCCACATTGTGCCCATATCTGTAGTTTTGTACAGAGTCTGTAAGCCTCCTGAATTGTAACATCTGGGAGAGTCTGGGTCTAGAGTAAGGGGAATCACAGACAACCAAGCCCTGTTCAGAAATGTTCACATTCGTCAATTCTTATCAATGTGTAAACTCTCACAAGTGAGAGACTTTGCTGAAGCAATGTGAATTTCATACCATTTGGTTTGTATTTATACATTTGGAATGGTTTCAGCGGTATATACATTCATGCAGTTTTTCAGATACATGTTTTGTGCAAAGGTAATAATTGGTGAAGCAACATTGTTACTCCGATACAAGGATTGATTGTCAAGAATAAATAAGTCAGGAACAACTGATTGTTAACTATCTGACCACAAGCTTTGGATTCACCAATCATGTTTAAGTAAATGTTAAACTGATCACAAATGGCAGCCATTTTCTTCCTCCGTTACAGAGCGTGCATTGCAAGTATAATGTGTTTTTGGACACGGAGATGATTGACACCAGCCAGATCCAGGGCACCAGCAACCCTAATTTTAAACACAAGAAGAAATTCAACTTTACAGTCGTCACATCCAATGTAAGTAAATTGGTTAAAAAACTTTTCCTTCATCAGAAAATTCCCTGTAATCGTATGAAATCAAAGTTGCTCAGTCATGTCAGTGCTGATTGTGTTTCTTTTATCTTTGGTCATTTAGCCTTCGAAAAAGACTCTGCTATGGTCGAAACGTCAGACCACTAGCTATTTTTTTGCATTTATACCTTAGGTCCTTTTGGTTGATAAGCAGTTTGCAACAACTAATACTATTTTCCTTTTGACTTTAATATGTAACTGGCAGTTGAAGTCAACGACACCATGTACAGGTATGAGTATGACACCATATGATTGTCATCAAACTGTGCATTCACCGATAAAACCACGTAGAAGGAATTGCCCAACATTTTGGGCTACAAAAGCCAACAAACTTTAAAACATAGTTCCCGCCAGATTATCGGTTGCAGAGATGTGACCATACTTCGTGACCGAAGTCACTCATACAGATTGTTGATGAACTCAGTAAAATTAGCTTGCAATCTGGCTCCCTCCAGAAGAAAAGATGGAGTTTGCGATGCCATTTTTCTTCCAGTGTGGAACACAGGCATGTGATCAAGAGACCTTTTTTTTGTTTAGAAACATCATTGACAGCCATTTTGTATGGGCAGCCTTGAGTATCACAAAATATGTGACTCTAGTGGTGTCGCATTTGTATTATTGATAAATTATTGTATATTTGTTTTGCAGTGAAGGCCACCAGTATTTTCGGCCAATATATGCAAATTAGGTATCCAATGGTCTTGATGGTTACCAAGGGCTATGGTTACATGTGGTTGTTGCTTAGAATGTATAAGCAAAATAAAAGTGTAGTTGTTGCATAGAATGTATTTAAGCAAAATAAAAGTGACATTTTGTTTTGTTTTTGGCGTTCATCTACAGTTGGTGCAATACCTACTGCATGAACACCTGGTAATCCAGATCTGGGGAACACAGAAAGCGTCTCAAGACGGCAAGAAAATGAAGAAGAATACCAAAGAAATCATGCTGGCTGAAGCGATCAACAAGGGACGAGACGTCAATGGCTCTGCAAACCTGGTACGGTCTGTGCACCTCTTGGTGTTGGGCAGTGAAGGTTGAATATGAACACCTTGCATTGGCCGCTATCGATGCGGTCAAATAATATGTGCACCACGCACGAATCATTCAATGTGTCTTTCTTTGTTTTCATTGAGGGTGCTGTTTGGGCTTGTTATCTTATATGCATGAAGGGGTTTATATGTTCTCTATGCCAAAATAATTATTGTAGTTAAATTTGCTTTAACAGAGAGACGGTATTAGTAATTTTGGTCATACATGTAGTGATAATATCTGTATCAGGCCTGGAATGTTTTCACTTTGCAAAGGGCACTTAAATCTTAAAGTCTATGGGAAAGTTTTGAAGGAGCACCAAGGCCAAGACCAGGGGAGGCCTTCTTGGCCTCCATGTAACTCCAACTCCTAAACGTGTAAACGCTGTGTCGCCTAAAATGCGCACTACACTGTATAGTACACAAGGACAATTGACTTCCAAAATGATGCAACCCAGATTATTGTGATGGTGAACGTCACGTGAATTGGGTCTGTGTTAGTTTATTACAGTATAGTCTCTGAAAAATTTTGTAGTGCCAAGGATTGAGTAAAAATTCCCAGACTGGATCATACAGGGATGAGAAATGTCAGACTTTTATCTGGAATTCTGACTTTTTTGTCTGCTCGGTGAAAATAAGTAGCTGTTATTTTCTTCAGATATAAAGAAATCCTACTCTTTAAGCTACTTCTCTAGTGCTGAGGACACTGTTCCCAAAAGCTTGTAAAACCTATAACCCCAGGTGTTACCAAAAGGTGGAAAAGTCATCATCAACATACCGCTTAATATTTAGATCTTAGTTTCAGACTTTTTTTGTCAGCAATGGCTCGCACCAATTATCAGTATTATTATTTGACAAGATAAAAGTTTTTGTCTTTATTTTATTGTTTGTATGCAGACTGTAGATGCAGAGATGAAAGCCAAAAACATGTTCCAGTTTGCCATCATGAAGAAAAGGCAAGAAAGAATGGAAGCAAAAATTGTAAGTTCACACAGTACACTGTGAAAGTCTCATGCATTTTTGACAATGTTTTTGGAACCTTTTGTTCCCACTGACATTTCTTCAGTGTGTGAAGGACAGTGTTAGAGTCAAGACCTCATCTTCCGAGACTGAGACCGAGACCTTACAGACCAAGACCTCCAATTACACTAGTGAAGGAATCAAAATTGTACGACAAATGCGATCATTCAAATACGCACAAGACGTGACATTGTGAGAGATGAAGCGAAGAGGTTGGACAGAACAAAATCATTAGTTTTTTATTTTTTAACTGATGTTACTTATTTTTCAAAATCCAACCGCATGTTTTGTTTGATTATATTGGACTGAGGGATGCACTTAGTAACCACCAGGAGGGCCGAAGCCAATAGGATCATATTGGATTGAACAAAAACATGAGTTTTCTTTTGTAACTGAGTCTTTAGTTTTTAAACCCTCAAAGGAGAGTCTCAAAAGGCTGGCAAATTCTAGATGAAAAAGAATGCTCTGGTGGGCACGCACCCGCAATCCTTTGGTGCGCCAGAATGGTCCACTGGACCCCATCATTGTGCAGATGTACGCGCATTAGTGAATACGCGCATTAGCATTTAAAGGCTCCAATGGAACGTCCCGGCAGTCCAACGAAATGGTCTATGAGCACGCACAGGAATACTTATCCGATCCATTTAGAACATTCCTACTGTTCTGATATTTGAGATGCTCCCTAACCACGTCAACTCTTCATAATCCACCCGCATATTTGTGTTTGATTGTGTTGGACTGGCGACTGCACTAGTAAACTGACTATGCATTTACATGGGATCAGGCGTACCACCATAATTGAGTCGGATAGTTGGAGTGATGAGTTTACCTTTTAGTGTTTGATTTTGTTAGAGTGAAGAACGATCCTCACAAATCAATTGAGGAAGTTAAGGCTCTTGAAGTAAAGGAAATTTTAATCCTTAAAGTGACAGCAACCTTATTATTAATTTTTGTTTTGTTTTTGTCAAATATTTGTTTGAGAAAATGAAGAAAGAGTATTCAATTGTATTCCAATGTTTGGCAAACAAAATGCATCACCTTTATTATCGAGACAATGCTGTTTGTAATCAAGTTTAGTTTTTATATGTCATACACATGAAGTTTTGTTGATAATTCTTATCTGTTATTATAATATTACCTTATTTATGCATCATTTGTAATCTGTTTTGCCTATACATTGTACCTGTAGATTTGTTTTCAAAATTTTTATTATAATTCTGTAAATTTTAAAGGATGTTTTATTTATAGTAGTCTCTACCATAGACGCCAATTTAAAAAAAGCCTTTATAATTATTCATATTATTATATCCCGTATCTAATATTAATGTCAATTGTCAGATTCATGGCTTTCTCTCCCTAAGATGCTCTTCATGTAATTTTTGTCTTCATTCTTCACGCAAAATTGCAAAAGCGAATTTTCCTGCATCGCAATAGGAACAGCGCGTATATAATTGTTTGTTTGTAATGTTTTGTTTATTCCTTTTTCTTCATCTGATTAAAGATTATGCTTCTTTCTAGTCTAGTTTCTACACTCTTTGTCCGCCTGTTATGTTACGACTTACTCAGTCAGCCTTCATACTCTTCAAATTATTACTGTCTTTCTTTACTTATATATTTATTAGTAATTTTACTTACTTTCTGAATCCTTATATATGGAATTGTGTGACAGTATGGAAAACATGTTCTGTTTGATTGAATTGTAGAAGGAGGGAAGGGTAACAGAGGCAGTGCTTGTCCATTGCAGCCCCCAACTCCCCCTCTTATTACGAATCACTGTATGTGCATCTCTGCATTTCCATTGACAAAACCTGGTGTGTCGTTTTCACGGATGCAGGCTCAGTTCCGTAAGGTAGTTGCCACCGCCGAGAAGCACAATAAGGCTCGAGTGGAGACTATGGTCTTGAAGACAGTGCTCAATGCACAGAATGCCAAGATGGCTGATATGGCAATCGCTCGCATCCCGAAAGATGACGCCGGAGGAAACCTTGGTGAGTGGCAAAAGTTTTCCGTCAACCATCTTCATTTTGTTTTTGTGAAACGGTAGACATTGTGTGGAGATAACAAATTCTAAATGTTATTTAATTTTATTTAAGGAGCAGAAGTGAATGAAAGCCACACCTGATATTAACTGCAGGAGTAAGAGTCTGATTGATGTTAACAAACCCCACTGCTGCTCATAAAAATGGCATTAGAGCTCTAAATTCACCAAACATGAGACAAATACAACAGTTGGGTATGACGGGATGGCTGTGCCATGATACTGGTCCGATTATAATCAGTACCTGGAACGCAACTATTTTTATTATATATCAATTTATAAAACCTTGATTGATAAACATCAGTGACAAAATGTTGGATGAACCGTTGGTTGTGGCCACATTTTACCAAGCTCACCTGTAACCCTTTATACCATGGCTACAAGCACTTGGCAAGAAGATGGGGTCCAAGACTAATAAAGACATTGGAGGATAAATAACCCTTGACCTTGACCTGGGTCAAATGTCATGGCTCTGCTTTGAATTATGTGCCATACAGGGCACATCAAGCACAAAAATCAGTGATAAACAGAGCCATGAAATTGAACCCTGTCTGTGAGTTATACTAACTATAAGTCACACTCCTCTCCTCAAATAATCAAAACTTATTCTGTGTTTTGCCATTTTTCATGCATTTTAGGAGAAGAAACTCAGAAATCTGGAGTTTGTGTCGTCATGTGATCTGTGCTTTCCATACCAGGAGCTGTCCTTCACAAAAAATGTCTTTCAGTAATAAATATACGTGTATATCACATGCACTATAAGTCAGGGTTGTTTAAAAGGGGCTGGTTTACAGTTAGAAAGTTGGAGAGGGATGTGATAGCATTTCAAGTGCGGGGAAGTGCTTTCAGCAAAAGGTGTTTCCTGAAAGAAGAATGGACAGTAGAGCAATAAAAAGCCAAAAGGTGCAAAGAATCTTAAGGGGTTTTGTTGTCATGATCACAGCAGTCCTGTGGCTGTACATGGAATTATGAACTCTCACCCAATTACTGTAGGCACGCACTCTCCATCATGTCCATAGATATGATATGATCATGTCCATAGATATGATATGATCATGTCCATAGATATGATATGATCATGTCCATAGATATGATATGATCATGTCCATAGATATGATATGATCATGTCCATAGATATGAGGGTCCTCCCATTTATCATGACTGCCTTGAAAGGGGGATAAAGAGGAGAAGGGCCTGGGGGGAGGGAGGAGAGACATTAAGAAAAAATCTCAAAACTCAGGCATATTCTAGGCAGGAAGGACTTTTCCTGTACGTTTGCAATCCAGGGGAGTGCTAGAACGTTCTGCGGGACTGTGACATTGTGCCAACTATGGAAACATTCTTACACTGAGAACATACGCGTTGGCATTTAGAACGTTCCAATGGAATGCTGCGGCGGTCCAACAGACCGGTCCATGTACGCCTGCTGGAATACTTATCCGATCCAATTTAAACAATCCTACCGCTCTGACATTTGACATTTTGAGACACAAAAACAAATGAGTTAAAGGGCAAATAATGACTGACTGTATTTGTGTGTGTTGAAGTACAATCCACCTCACCTACTGCACCTTTAACAGCCTTAAAAATGTAGAATAATGTTTAATTATTTCTAAAATGTTTTGATCTGCCACATGTGAAACCTTTTCAGTTACTATGAGACACAAAAATAGTTGTTCATTTCATAACTATGAGTGCCTTATACCAATTGTAAAAAATGTATACCAAAGTTGTCTTGGGTGAGAAATGTAGAGCTGCCAACATTTGGATCTTGCAATCAGGGAGGTTTTGTACAATAATCAGGGAGATATTTAGAATTACATTCTACTAAATAGGGGAAAATTCCATAATCAGGGAGATTTTCAAATTTGTTCATCAGAACATGGAAAGATTGGTTTTACTTTCTTAGAATTAGGGAGTTAGCAGCTCAGGAAATGCTAACTGAGATGTCAGTTTCAACCTTATTTGGTTTTATCTGCATTTTTTTTCTTGTGTGATTGAAATTTTGTACCAAAAATGGTGAGTAGATGAAGGATTTTCGGTAGTTTTTGACCAAAATTTGCTTAGGCAGACCCTAGCCAGCTTTTATTTATATTTATTATAATAATATACCAAAGAGTTACAGGGTGGGCATTTTTGTATATATTTGAGGCCTTTTTCCAGATAAGTTGGCAAACAGCTCCAGTTTTGACAAACTTGGATGTCAAAGCTTTTTGTAAATATCTCTTGTTAGCTCAATCATAAAAACTGACAGATATCAGCGCTTCATGTATTCATTGTCATTCTAAATGAAAACTTCTTGTGAAGAAAATTTCTGAACAATAAGTTCAAATTCCTGAACCAATGAGTCATGTTGAACCATCTTCTAAATGTTTATTTTTTTTCTTTGAAATAAGTTTAAAAGTTTTATTTATGTATAGTTTTTACAGAAGTTAAAAAGCGATGTAAGACATTCTTCCAAGAGGAGCACATTGAGATAATTTCTTTTTTTTCATAATCCAATTTTGGGAAAAATCACTATATATTTTACTTGTCTGTAAAGTGTGTGAAGATATTATTATGACTGCAATAAACTAGAAACAACATTTTACATCTTTCAGAGCAGTTTATTGTTTTTGTTATTTGAGAAGACTTTCAGGCAACATTAAGATTGACAACATGTATTTTATTTTGTTTGCCAAGGTAAATTTGATACATAACATATTACAAACTGCATAAGATTTAACAATGTTTCAGATAAAAAGCCCATAATAGTCACCAATCCAAAGGTGGGCACATTAATAAGATCTAGAGGCCCCAGACATAGCTAGAGGTCCAAGAATGAAAACTAGAGGTTCACAGCTAAGAACTTGAGGTACAGAACCCAAATCTTGGGGTGCAAGTCCTTGACAGAACTGGAGGTCCAAGAATGAGACCTGGAGGTATGGGAACCAGGTGCCCATACAAACATTTTTGGTTTATGCTCCAGATCGAGACCTGAGGGTTGGAGACAGGCACCTGAGGTGCAGGGCCGAAACTGGGGTCTAGAGGTTTCAAACTCAGAGTCTGAGACCTGGAGGTGCATGACCCAGGGGTCTGAGATATAAATCTGAGGTGCAAGTCCGAAAATGAGAACTAATGGTCTGAGACTGAGATCTGGCGGTACATGACCCAGGGTCTGAGATAAACATCTAAGGTGCAAGTCTAAAACTGAGGTCTGGAGATCTGAGACTGAGCCCTGGAGGTCCATGTCCCAGTGGTCTCAGTGCAAGTCTGGAACTGAGGTCTCGAGGTCTGAAACGGAGACCTAGAGGTCATGACCTGGAGGGTATGACCTGGAGGTACATGACCCAGTGATTTGAGATAAACATCTCAGGTGCAAGTCCGAAACCAAGGTCTAGAGAGGTCCGAGACTGAGACCTGGAGGTCTGACACTGTGATTGAAGAAAAATACCGAATGGAACCATACTAAATATAAGGGAGTTACTTCCTTTCGGAATGACATGACATTCTTAAGTTACGTA
This sequence comes from Pisaster brevispinus, assembly GCA_023634235.1. NCBI lineage: Eukaryota > Metazoa > Echinodermata > Asteroidea > Forcipulatida > Asteriidae > Pisaster > Pisaster brevispinus. The sequence goes on from JAMKCF010000006.1 coordinate 9,294,598, forward strand.
TCCCTGGCGCAATAGATAAAAAGTCGTTGCATCTATAAATGAGTTGGTTTGCTATCATTGGTCACTTTAGTGATTCAACATCAGCTTCAAGTACTTGGTCAATTAAAACAGGTGTTTAATCACCATGAGTACTGTGAAAGGTACTCTATCCAGTACTACAGTCTCTCCGCTCCTTAACAGTACAGCCTCATTGTTCCTTATGAGTACTAAGAATCTTTTAGTAAATTTATAATTTTCAATCTTACCAATGTTATGCACATGCTTTGGATCATTAAGATCTTGTAACAGCCCTGTTAACGTTTAGAAAACAGAATAAACAACTATCTGCCTCATATAAATCAACCAAATACTTAATACTTATAGGTGAATTGTTACCTTTTTTGCCGATTGTAATATTGAATAATATCTACATAAATAAAACAAACACAGTACTTGAGTTTAAAATTAATGTACAAAAAATTAGTCTTTGATATGAACATTTATTAACAAGCGATACATAAATATTTACAGAATACGTAAATTTCTTACTGGTCCATATGCTGACATCCAGTAACACAGCTTCATGTATCAGTACAGTACAGTTAAAGGTGAAATGCACAGAGATAATTAATCGTAGATTTATTAAAAAGTCTGACGCATCAAGATGTTAATAATACAATAATGTTAGTAAAATAATACAGAGCATTTATATAGCGTTATTTGAAGAACAGAGTACTTTTACAGGAAACAAGAAAAAAAATCAACAGAAACAACATACAACATACAATTTACAACATACAAACTGATCTTGGAGCAAGAATGTCTTAAGGAGATGTTTGGGTACGGGCATTGGGTACAGGCATTCCATAGATGCGGGGCAGCCACGCGCATGAGCTATCCCCAGCCTTCGTTCAAGTTATAGGGACAGAAATTGGGGTCTGATCTACTGATGAGCGGGGGTCGATGTCTTTATACATCAGGAGCATAAGTGTGACGGGAATGTAAAAATTAAACCAGATATGCAAAGCTTGACCATGAGGAAATTTTGGTAGACTTTTTTTATGAATTTAAAAAAAATGTTTTGTGAGGAACACATCTTTGTAATATTGCCAAAAACCTACAAGACATTACAGCCCCAGCAGCATTCGAGAGGAAGCCAAATTAAGGACCTGAACCACTTGACGCTTGGATTTCTTACATTTTTCTGTGCTCGCGCAAGGGATTAAATTTTTGGAACTTTCAAAATACTTTGTTTTTGAGAATATCGTTGTCATAATGACACCCGGATTTAACAAAGCAAAAACAACAAAAGTTCATCGAGAATGTATCAGGATTTTTTGTTCTCTTTGGAGACAATATGGAATGTCTTCTTTAATATGAATTGTGGCCATACCTTGGCTGTAATCGGCCATGGTATGCTGGAATCTAGGACTTGCCTCCCATGTGCTGAATACAATGATAAACAATAGCAGCCTATCAATCTCTCATAGTCCTTGTTTGTACAAAAGGACGAAAGTCTGCAGTTAGAGATTGCACAACAGCCCCCCCAAAAAGGGAGATTTTATGAATGAATCCCAGTACCCTTTGTCCCTCTTTGTACGGGGAAACAAAGCATTGCACATTGAATGCAAACCTGTGCACACTACACACTGGAATGTCTGGGCACAACAACGTTCCGGTAGTCCGGGTGTATACAAAAGTGTGGTTTATCCGTATTCCCATCATGTGTCCACAAATTTGTGCATGCATGCATGTACACGTCATCCAGTCATAACCGGTTAATTTCTTAAATTACCAAACCCAGAAGCATGCATTTATTTAGACTTGGAGCCTGTAAATCGAGGACCCCTTGGCTACACATGACAAAATGACCAAAGTCACACTCAGTGATAATGCCTAACTTCAGGTATTATTGAGTGTAATAATAAAAATAAAACTGGAGTCTTATATAGCACACGTATCTTCCAATAAGGTGCACAAGGCACTTGAACAAAGAGAAACACTTAATAAATGTTGTTTTCATAAATTATGAGACCCATTTATGGGTTTACAAGGTGCTGCGGCGCACTTGGCAGCCACTGCCAGGAAGCAGCAGCAACCCTTCTCTTAGCCATATGTGTAACTGGTTCTTTTACATGCATTACACAGCACCTGGGACCTTCGACTTTACATCCCATCCGAAGGTCGCAGCAATAATGGTTAAGTGTCTTGCTTAAGGACACAAGTGTTAAGACCAGGACTCGAACCCACACACTGCTCCTGCTGATCTGAAACACCAGAACGCGAGTCTCTGGTGTGCTTGACCGCTCGGTCGATACGTCAGAGGAATGCAGACATCAGATGCTCCACAAGCTTACAGTACATTGCAGCCCCAGCAGCATTGGTGAGGGTAGTCTGGTGCGTGGACCTTGTGTTCAAAGCCGTACACCCAGAAACGTGTGCTCACATCTTTCCAATCATAGTGAGCCTCAGTTACAGGTACTGAACGAAGAGTTTGTCGCTAAAGAAAGAAAGAGAAACAAAAATAATGAATTGAAACAAATTCCATAAATAAGAAACCAGATTGTGGAACTTGTATCAAATGTTAAAATCTAGAAGCAACAGATTTAACTTGTCACCGTTCAGTGATATGAACCCAAGTCATGGGATAGATACCTTAATAAGGGAAGCAATATGTTTTTAACTGTTTAAATAAACTGGCAAATCAGTTAAAAACCTATTTCTCAGGGGAATCAAATTTTGTCTGGTAGTTTGGTTTCCTAAATTTCTGTAACTTTTTTGCCGAATGCTAACTGACCTAAATAATTTGCTTCGCCAAGATGACAAACAGTGCTTAGCAAGTACTATGTGAAGCCCAACACCAAAACCAGGCAGTTTTAGGAAATAGTGAAATGACTTTTAAAGTTAAAACAACCTCAACATCAGCCTTGAAATCAATGTGATGTGATGTCTTAAACATTTTGTACTTCCCAGGCCCTACTGATGGGTGTTATATGAGAGTTCTTCTTTCTCGTCTATTAAAATGGCATGTCGTGGCCGATCAGTCAAGCACACCAGACTCAAGCTCTGGTGTATCTGATCAGCAGAGTGTGGGTTCAAGTCCTGGTCTTGACACTTGTGTCCTGAAGCAAGACACTTAACCATTAATGATTCAAACTTCGTATGGGACGTAAAGCTGTAGGTCCTGTGTATACACTTAAAAGAACCCGGTACACTTAAGAGAAGTGATGCCTCAGTGTTTTTTGGTTGGCTGCAGATTGCACCACATCACCTTGTCTTATTTTGAACCTAGTTTCGCATGTGAAAAAAAACCCTGATAATTTGTTGAGTGCTTTAAGACGCCCTCGGTTGGGGCAAAGAGCTAGAACTGCATATTATTATATTATTTGATTAGAAAATAAACTCAGCTTTGAGTTTGGGCAGGAAGTGCCTGGTTTTAGCATGGAGCATCACAAACGTTAAGATATACAAACAAATGTTAAGATGGTTCCAGTTAAGATTTTCCCATGCAAACCATGAAATAGTAGTTACCTGATGTAGTATCATTGCATATGGCCAAGCAGTACGATGCTCGTTAACAAGCCGGATTGAGTTCTCGTTCACCTCTGTAACGGGATACTGTGAGATTGGCCACACCTGTTGAAATGTATGCACAAACAAAACAAGGACTTATGACTGAGTGAATGAAGCTATGATATACAAATCAGAGTTACTGTTACCTGCCTCCATTACCGAGGTAGGCATCATTTAGACTGGTCCCCTGTCTTTGTCCGCAAGGATAAAGACAGGCACTGGTTTTACAGACTCAATTGCATACAATGATTTAATTGAATAAATGTGCAGTGGCGTAAGCTTTCTATGTCCGTGTTATAATTGGTCTGCTCCGAAGTGACGCTTGTCAGCTACACCATCAGCAGGAACTTTTCGATCGTCTGCTGCTGCCCACATGTACATAATGTTTGTATGTAATGTTGTTTTATTCACAATGGGGTGTGTACACATGCTGACATGTGTGTAGACTATGAATCTCTGCCCTGTGAGTGGATGCGAAGTAACTGGCAGGATCCTGCCATCAGCTCCTCAAGGCTGGTATCTGGCAACATGAAGCGCTACATGGTCTTAGCCAGGAACAGTGTTCATGTACTGTGACCAGTTAGGTGGATATGGGTTCAAATTGTCTTTAATTTAGATACTGCAGAAATAAAGTGAACTGAAGCCAAAGTTCCCAAACTGATATTTTAACATTCCAGAGAACTGGCACCAAAGACCCCATCATCATGAACAGTGTAGTTAATTTTGTTTTCTTACTTACAAAAGGTTGTGTCTGCTCAAAGACCACCTGCCCACTGACGTCTCTAATCAGCTCATCAGGCATGTCAGAACGCTCCAAAATGTAGTCAGATATATTGTTGACACTGGTCAAAAAGAAAAGTATAACGAGTGTCTGATTTACTCAATGACACTGTCAAATCTGCTGACCAAAAACTACTCTTATGGCGTGTTGTGGTCAAGCGGACTGGGGCACTGGACTCTGGTGTTCGTGATCAGCTGAGAGCGGGTTCGAATCCTGGTTCGACACTTGCGTCTTTAAGCAAGACGCGTATCGATTATTGCTTTGTCCTTAACATGTGGCTGTTGGACCCGTGTGTTGTGTCATGCATGTAAAAGAACCCAGTAAACGTATCGCTAAGAGAAGGGGTTTGCTCCGGTGTTTCTGGCATGGTTGGCTACAGATTGCGCAGCAATGCCTTGTAAACCCTTCCCCAAGGTGCTAAATAAAAATGGATCTTATAGTTAAAGAACATAGCATAACTGTCTTAAAACATACTGCACCTCAAAGTATGTAAACTAGATTGATGACGCATTAGCAACGCTTTATATTATACATTATTTGTATTCTTAATCTTTTCAAGGAAAAAAAGAAGAAAGAAGAAAAAAAAAACACACAGTGAAAATGGCTTTCTGAGCTACCATCCTACTTGAGTGGGTGGGATTGCATCCTTTTTGTTACCCAAAGGCACCCATGTAACTCATTCCCATCTGATGTGGGTCTTTCCCCATCTTTGCCAAGTTTTAAGAAAAGGATGCTTTTGAACTGTATTTAAGAAATACTTTTATCTTACATTGCATTTGCTTGTTGCCAATGTAGTTGCTATTTGCAGAGCACCCTGTCCAGTATTAAGTTGACAGGATACCAGCACCATACAAATTTACACAATTATTATTTTTATGATGTCAGATACTAGAAACTAGTGCCAAACTTACTACTTGACTGTGAGGAGAATGAAATGTCGCAGCGTGCGAAATCCGCTACAAGTTGGGCAAGTCACTCTGCCATCCCCTCCACATCGCAAACATCTGTACAAAAAGAAAAGAAAAGGGTTTTAATAGGATGTACCTTGGTTAAAAATGATTGTTAGGTCTCAATTTTTGTAAGGAGAATAGAATTTGTGCCACTGTTGGCAGAGATAAGGTTTGTCTGTGGCACTGACTGATCACACATACGAATACAATGATAGGCAAGTGTGGCATGGGTTACATCACCGTTGTGTGCATAGTATGTGGGAGATATTGAGGCATATTGGATGCACCTACAGCAGTGTTTATCATGTTAACAGTGAAGATTTAATAGTCATTAGAGAAATACCTTTTTCTCCCCGAGCCATGGCACCAGGAACAAGACACACGTCTGGATTTCCCACTGCTATGGACAGTTCTCCTTCCACTCCCATGACATGAGGAACAACGGACCTATATAAAGATGGAATAAACCAGTAAACGGCTAAATATCAATGAACATGAACAACCATGACTAGACTCAGGCTAGTCATAACGATGAGACTAGTTCAGAACTCACTCCGCAGCAGTGAAGTTAACAACGGTTAATAGTCCCCCTCGATCCACTGAGCAAAAGTCGTAGTTGCAGCTGATTTTCTACCATACTTAATAAGCAGGACAGTTCTTTTTTGGAACTAAGTAGTCTCCCGAATTCCGGAATCTTCTCCGCGGCAGTAGAATAAATAGCAAAACAAGTTCTCAAGAAAAAAATCCACTCAGCAAGGTAGATGTATACACAACCTTGCACAAGTGTCCAACATTTACTAAAAGACACCACATCACAACTCTCTATACCATGCCCGATATGGGGTCAGAGGGCAACCCCATTGTTCCAATACTTTAACACACATTTTCTTCTTGAACAGAAGTAGACCCCCCTAACATCCTCTAAAGAATTCCTGAATTTCCAAGCACACAATAAAGACACAGTAGGGTGGGGGGGGGGGGGGGGGTACCGCCACGCCCAAAATTGAGCACCAAATTCAACTTTCGGTGAGCTGCTGAACGAGTTTTTCCGGGAACCAGCGTAGGGACAGAACTAGAAATACAGTGCATTACTTACCTTGCCTCGACCATGACAGCGTCCACACTGTACAAAACCTACTCCTGAACACCGATGGCAAGTCTGTAAACAAGACATTTTAAAACAATTTGACCATTTTCCCAGTAACATCTGACGAATGATAGTTCTCATTTAACATGACACCATGGGCGTATGGGGACTCTTTGGTTCAAGGGGGCAGAGGTGTTGATCTGCCTGAAAACTGTACACAGATAAAAAAACACAAGTACAAATTTCTATTAACAGGGTAAAAAGTTTTTTTTCGCTAAGTTCTCAAGCCTTTTTTTCTTCTTCTTGCTAATTTTCCCATCTGGTTTGCCTGAAGTTGGGAGGCCAGCTGCCCCCCTGCCCCCCTGGGTCGTATGCCTATGTGTCACACAGTTGAAAGTCAGCCCTATCTTTACAGGCAATGACAGTCATTTTTGGGACGCACCACTATGCCTTATGCGTAAGTACCGCGTGTGGTACACTGGAGCTCTATTCTTCACGTGGTGAACCACTTAGCTGCACAGAAAAATTAGAACACATGACATAGCCCCATAGCCAAAGATGGCATGTTTTGTAATCATAACAACAGTAACAGCACTTCCTGACTAAAATCTTCTCTTTGGTATGAGTGTATCCCATAATTGTATTGCTTTTAATTGGCTAAAACATCGATGAAAATATCCCACATTTGTCAGGTTTTGTGGTATGACAAAAATCAAATACATTGCGGGAAATGAACAAATTTGACAAGCACAGACAACTTTTGTCAAACAGATTCCAAGACATTACGAAAAAAAACCCCACCCCAATATTTTGTTCGTACGTGAATGCTCACAGAAGAACATAGCTCACTGGATTTCTTGCGGGCTTCTGGTAGTAGTTGGAGCCAGTTTGCGAGGAGCGGTCGTGACTTACAGTGGAACTGGGTCACATTTATGTACAGCTCTTCTATTATTGCATACCTTAAGATATGATGTGTGGGGAACCTCCAGTTCCTGCTCGTGTGTGTGAAAGAGTTTATATGGCCTGCAGTGCATCGACCACACTGGCGGTGGGGCACCATTTAACGGCCCATCCACTGCACCACCTCTGTATGGTAGAAACTTACGAGATGTCGTCCTCGACTCGTTGAAGGTTTCCAAGAGGTACTGTCAAAGAAGAAAGCACCTTTTTATTGCTCTGCTAACATGACAAGTGTGTGCATTTGTTGTATTTGTACACGGAGGAATTCAAAGTGTGCCCTCAGTCTCAGCGTTCTTGGGACTAATGCACCTTTCTTGTTTACATATTTTCTTTAAAAACTTAAAAGTTTGTGTCCGTGACCTTTGGACTTTCTCTATTCCGTCTAGCTTTCAGTGGGGAAAGAGTACCTTCTGTTTAATTCCTTCTGTTTTTTTAGGGAGCATGGTTCTGGCCATGCTCCTGATGTTTAGTTTCTGGAAGGGCTATAGAACTCTTGGTGAGTATTGCTTTGTGTTTAAAGGAATGTTGTGTTTTAGAGGATTAGTTGAATCTTGTATTGTAAACTTGTATGTAGTCAGCCTTGTTAGTTACTTTGCTGCGCTATTACGCATTGCATGGTTATTGTGTGCTACTGTATTTGAAGCGTAGGAAATTATTTAATATTTCAGATGTCATATGATTTAACTTGATTGAATATCGCCCCCTTTTAATAAAGGACTGTTCCTCCTTCCTACCCGATCAATGCAAGACTTGAGATCACTTCGTACAAGTACATAGATCTCAACGTACAATAATACCCCCAACTCCCTAAGAGTGGTTTACTAGGATCCTTCCTCAAGCTAACAGCAGCCAAACGGTTGGACCCTGATTTTGGTTATATGCCTGATCCCACGTAAAGCAGTGTTTTTCCAGAGCACAAGCTTGCATATCGGGCCGATACTTGCGAATTGCGGGCCGAAATGCACGATTTGCGGCCGATATGCAAAATAAACATTGATCACCGACATCGATTGGCACATGACCCCCTTAGTTACGCCACTGTAAACGGGTGTTCTTCAGAAGCGACTGAAATGGTTTTCTCTAGTTTGTTGTGCACCAGTTAGATGTATTTTTCATGGTTATACAATCTCTAAGCGTGTATAATTTGTACCGTGAAAATTTTATGTTTTCCACGCAGATAAAGCCTGGTAACTGAACATCGATCGGGGTGAATGCATTTAATGAGCTTGCCTTCAGAAGACGCAAGTTCCACAATGTTGGCCCGACAAATCTACTCGATGGTAACTTATGCTCCATCGAACAAGTTGAACTTACATGAAAAGCATGAGTTGGTATGGTCCTAGTGATGTTCATGTTCTTGGCTGGTCTGGAACCATAGCAACAGTGCTTGTCAACGAAAGCCAAGATGGCTGCCCTCACTGCCTCCTCCCCTATTCCATCATTGCTGTAATGAAAAGATGAGCAATGTCAGCTAAGAAATGGAAAATTACACCAATTGTAATAATTTGGGAGGCAAATCATCCTTACTTAAAAACAAGAATAATACTGGATTCTTATGTAATGCTTTATCAGACCCCTAGGGGGGTGTATCAAAGCGCTCACTATTTTGTTTTTCAACAGGATAAGCAGAGATATGTTTTGAATTATGAGACTCATTTATGTAGCACCTTCTAATGGTTACCAAGGTGCTGCAGCGCATTCAGCAGCCACTGCCAGAAACACAAGGGCAAACTCCTTCTCTTCATGATAAGAGTACCTGGGTTCTTTTACATGCATTACACAACACAAGGGATCTACGGCTTTACATCCCATCTGAAGGACGAAGCAATAATGGTGTCTTGCTTAAAGTACAGGTACAACAACTGCTTTTTTGGGACACCCCCCCCCCTCCCCCCACAGGTACCCTGGTAGAAGTCCTGAATGCACGTCTGGTCATGTGTATTATTTGTGACCCTTTCTTTGCTGAAGCACCTAAATAAATCTGGGCCCTAGGGAAGGATGGCAGTTTTCCTTACGAGTCAAAAACTTGCTGTGGGCAACTGCTTTCTGCTGGAGGCTCATACGCAGGTGGAGGAACGGGTGGCCCTGAAAGGTAAAGAAAGTGACGTCTTCATTATCAATCTGGGAGACTTTTGGGGACGCTAGGTGGAAGCAGACATCCCAGGTATATCAATTGTTCTCCGAAGCATGTGAATGCTCAGAATTATACGAAAACAATGGAAAATTACAAGGTATATGCTGCCAACTAGTGAGAACATTTATCCAATCAGTTTTCCTTGTGGTTTATTTCTTGATATCTGAAATAAAGAGTCTCATCCCCTTAAGGTGACCCCATCTGCTACAACTTCTCAGGTTGTATTGTAAACTTGGTTGTGATCCCTAGCTATACAGAAGTTACATACAGGTTGTGGCTTCTGACTGGCACCCCTTAACAAAGATATTGACAAAATAGGGAGACCACCATAATTAGGGCTAGATAGCTCAGTTGGTAGAGCACCGGCACAGTAAACCAGACGTCGCAGGTTTAAGTCTTGCCCCAGTACATTTGTCTTTGTTCAACCCAAATTCGGCCGTGGCTTACGGCCGAGGTTCTGCAAATCAATGTGGGTGCCTACACAAAATTTCTCATACGACAACATCACATCCTGGTGCTAATTATGAGAAGCTTTGTTGTCTTTCCTTTGTTAAATCAGGGTTTCATTGTGGCAACTGAATTTTCAAAAGGAAAACGATTACTCAAGAATCCCCCACCGACGTGAAGGAGCTTAGCTAAGAAAGTCTATTGAAGCAAATATGCTAAGTGAATCGTACCGCTGTTGAAAACTACTGTCTCATATCCTGGCACGGGCTCCAACTCCCGAGGGTCTGGATTTGGTCCTCCTTCCTCCGTTGCATTCTCATCGTCCTCAGGGTCCGAGTCAGGGACGGTACCCCAGGGGTACGGGGGTGCCTCTGTCGATGTGGCACCCGGCACCCAGGCTGTCGTCATAAATAATGTAAATATTAGGAACAAGATGATTTTACAATCGTTAGTTTATCAGATGTGGTTTTCATACCAAAATAAAAACAGTATTAGAAGCACTCTTCAGGGCTCGAATTTGGGAGAAATATCCACAAGACTGCAGGGCTTGTAGCTCAAAACTTTTACTGGACCAGAATTTATTTTACAAGACCAGAATTAAAACGAGTTGAACAAGCACTACGAAAAAATCTATCTCATTTGTCTTAAATGTATAGTACAAGTACTTCGATACTTCGAAATATATTTATCAGAACCATAGTCAACATTTCTTTCACAAAAGTATCATATAATTTGGGTATGTTCAAACCCGAATTATATAAAATATACCCAGTCAGTTTCCCTTGTGGTTTATTACTTGAGAAAAATATCATATCACACAATGAGGTAGCCTAGATTATTATTCAATAGAAAAACACAAGACCACCGGGCTTGTCTAGTTATGAGTTTACTGGTCCAATGCTAAAATCACTGGCCCCGGGCCTGTGGTCCAGTGTTAATTTCGAGCCCTGCTCTTATTCTAAATGTTACTTTGCTCATCAGTTTTTTAATTAATTGTCAGGCATTATGAATTTGGCATTTGTATTAATTTCAAAAACTTTAATGCATTCTGGGAGAACAAACCAAAAAAATGACTAAAGCCGGATTTGAACCTGCAACCTCCAAGAGGTCACAGATTTAAATCTTGCTCTAGTAAAATTTTCTTCTCACCCAAAATTGGTGTGAAGGCCTACCCTGTTCCGCTTGTGGTTTAATTTATTATCATTGAAAATTTATTTTGTCCGAACTTTTTACAAAAATTTACCTGCTCCTGATGTAGACCCTGATGATGTAGCTTGTGGAGGTGCCCCATAGCCTGGGGCTGCTTCGTGGCCCTGTGGCTGTGGCTGTGGCTGAGGTGCCCCGTACCCCTGTTGTTGGGGTGCCCCGTAACCCTGTTGTTGGGGTGACCCGTATCCCTGCTGTTGGGGTGCCCCGTATCCCTGCTGTTGGGGTGCCCCGTACCCCTGTTGTTGGGGTGCCCCGTACCCCTGTTGTTGGGGTGCACCATATCCCTGCTGTTGGGGTGCCCCGTACCCCTGTTGTTGGGGTGCCCCGTATCCCTGCTGTTGGGGTGCTCCATAGCCTTGTTGTCGGGGTGCTCCATGCCCTGGTGAAGGGACCCTATACATGGCGCCTTGTTGGGCTGTCAAACAACAAGTATCAGAAGTAAAATCTTGGGCATCTCACAATGACAAGCCAATCCAACGAAGTAGATCAAAGCTTCTTGCCTTCCAAAGCAAAACCTCTCCACATTTTTGTAAAATTGTGTATATTTTCATAATTAGGCAGTATACATAGTATAGCTCAGTATCACACTACGTATGTGATCAGGGTGGGGAGGGGGGGGGCTCAGAACCCACTTGCTACCACTCCCATGCAAATGAAAATATTACACCACTGTCACTTGTCAGTCTTGGACTCAGGTCTTGGATGTTGGAGGGAAACCCTCAAAAGGGAAAAACCCCACACAATAGATAGAGGTAGGGTCTGAAAACTCAATTATCCACATGCAATTGTGAGGCTATGGTACTGGTATTGGTAAACAGTGGTAGTTATGAACTCTGTGAGTCTGGTGTGGGATTCGAACCAGGGTCACCAGAGGAGGCGACAGACAGGGAGGGATCAGATTATAAAGTAGAAACCACTGGAGCCAACCTGGCTTAATATTGTTAAAGGGGCACACCGGCTTCGTTGGGCTATTTGGGCTACAAAATAGGCCAACATATGACTTCAAAGGTCTTACAGGAATGGAGAAGAACGGTTCCTAAAAGAAACCATCAAATTTTGCCGTTTTTGAGCATTTTTCAAAAAACGAAGGTCACGTGATTTATCCGAACCAAAAAAGTGGTTCGGATAAATCACGTGATCTTCGGAGATAGTTTTACTTCCAGCCGTATAAAAGTAAATTACTGAACCAAATTAAAATCTGTTTTTTTTATATTATTCATGAGTATTTGACAAAAAAGACTATGTATTCAGATTATTGATACAATTTGTAAATAATGATGACAAATCGAACGTAAGATTCGCATTCAGAGAGTCCGTGCAACCGAAGCGTGTTTTACGGCGCACCAGCCTGGGAGCTAGCGGAACGTAAACCTTGGGGCATATCCCGTACAGCATGTGCCGTGTCTCGTGGGGCCAGAGAGACAAGCCCCGGGCATGAACTCCCCAGCTTGCCGGTCTGCGGCTGCCGGTCTAGCCGTGAGCTTTGGGAGCTTGTCGGAGGGGTAGGGAGCCAGACCAACAATTACGTTTTTTAAGGAGGGTTTCAGTCTGATACCCTAGCTATTATCCCCTAACTATTGCAACGTGTTGCCTGCGCTACACACGCGGGACGACGACGGGGAATATTTATCCCATACAGCTGGTATGGCTGGTCTACTTCTATGATAGCTGCACAATGTCCACCCCCCCCAATTGCTGCTTTTGCTGGCTTTCCCTTTGGATTTATCGTTGTTGTTTTTTACTTTTTACTTTTCGTTGGACCACCTTCTTGGGTGTTTTTCCTTGCGATGTTTTTTGTACCGATCCTTGGATGTCGAAGAAACGTTCTCCATTGCAAGTACACAGAATATAGTACGTCGTCGTACACAGAATACAGGTTAGGGTGCGTTTTCGCGGTCGTAACCAATAACTGTTTCAATGGCAAGTTCAACCGAAACAGTTATTGGTTACGACCACGAGCGGACTTCGACTAGGACTGACCATAGACCAAGGAACCTTGCTCTATGGACCGACGTCCGTTCATGTCTTTTTTAATTTACACGTGAATTTGTGCTTGATGGATATGAAATCTGGATCCTCATGCCTCGCCATTACTAGTCTACTTACAACATTGCGCAACATTGTCACGTAAACTTGACAGTTGCAACGGCTGGAAAAGCGTATAAGCTGACCTTTGACCGCGTTTTGTTTTTTTCACATTTTTCGTTAATTACGTGATATTTTGATGATTTTTTTTTACATCAACCATCTAAAAATTGTTGTCTGTCATTCCACATCACTATATTACTATTTGGTAAACAGTAAGCCGGTGTGTCCCTTTAATAAGACTAAGAGTATGACATTGACAGCAACATGACCAGAAAACCAGTCATCTCATACTAGCTTACCTGTCGAGAGTTGTGTGATTGGCATCATGGAGTCGTTGACACTGACACTGACACTGTAGTTCAAAGTGACACCTCACTACGGACAAGTCACCACAGACATTGACTGGGGTCGGGGAGCATGTCACCGATGAATTGCGTGGCCGAAGATTTCTGTAAAAAGTGTAATGTTTTAATTATATTAGGCAAGTCGGCACTTTGCGGTCACTAGCAACTCTATTTTTGTGTAAAATTTAAGCAAGATAGTTTGCATTTTAGTACCGTACCGCCAGAAGTTGGACGGTGCTCATTTGCTAAAATGTAAACAACGCCCAAAGGGTAGGGGGCAAAGATAATTTTTGCTCTATCAGGAGATTGCGCAGCGCAACCCCTCCAGCTAGCTAGACGTTCTGCTGCACACTCTTAAGAAAGCGCAAAAGTGGCACATCCCAAAATAAAGATGTTCCCAGATCGCAAAAGTTCTAACAAACATTCTTAAAATGGGCGGGGGGGGGGGGGTGAACATCCCGCCCCTGATCCGCCCCGCAAGAAGACACGTCGTTACCAGCATACCTAACTCGTGGTACCATCCTACTTTGCATAAAGTATCTTATAAATAAATTCGTGAACAATCATAATAGTCAAAAAGTGTCCGGTTGAGAATTTTGTTTCTCTTGAAGTTCACAAGTCCAAGAAAATTTTGACGAAATTTTTGACTCCACTGAATGATGAGAGAAAAACGGCAGATCTCCACAAAAGTTTCGTTGTGGAGATCTGATTTTCTGACAACAAGTTTACTGATGTGCCAGTGTAAATATAGGTCGTACATTTTTGTAAACAAACAACTACTATTAATTTTATTAAAACATGTGTGTACAACTAGTTTTGTCTTTTGGCGGTTTGAATGGGGTTTTTTTTGCAGAGAAGAAGTCTTTATCACACACCAGAAGCCTCGATCCCAAAGTCGGATCACAGGTTTAAGTCATACTCTATAGTAATTTTTTTCTTCGATCAACCCAAAATTGCCACAAATTTACCTAGTTAGATTCACTTTGGTGTATTTAGTGGCCGTAATGATAAAAACAAAACTTTGTGAACAAAATCTGTGACTGTGATTTTATTAAAACGCGTTGGGTTGTTCCGTATGCGAAAGCGTATAATTTTTTGATGTGCAAAATGACAGGGAGATGAAAAACGATGTCAATAAACCCTACGTGTTTGCTAGTTCAATAAATAAAGTTACCCATGATACGGATAGACAACTGTGCGATATGTAACTTAATACTTGGTGATGGAGAGAAAGTGTCTCAGTGGGGTGAGGGGGGCCGGGGAGGCGGTCGGCAGGGAGGGATCATCAGCAGAGAGGGGATATTTTAGGAGGGCTAAAGACTTAGAGGGGAATACCGTTGGCGGGGGAGGGGGATACCTGGATGGGATTAATTGGCGGGAGGGGAGGGCTTACAACATGTCGGGATACCAGATACCATATAAGGGGCTTGGCGGGCGGGACGGGGGGGGGGCTCGGATCTTAAAACTTGAGGAGATAAAACTTGAGGGGCTTGTCTGTGGGGTGGGGGAGGGGGAAGGCTTTGACTTGGAGGAGATCGGACCGCGGAAACTCGGCGGGACGCCTTTTTGAGCTGCATCACAACTGCACATCAATCGGGAAAAGAGTAGCACTATAGCAGCTCACAACTGCATTATGAGTAAAAAACTGTGCGCAATCTGCAAATTGGGCATATCCTTAAAATGCGCTTTCACTCAAAGGCTCCGCCCGAAAGATCAATGCTCCGCCCCCAATCGAGGTCAATGAACTTAAAGCATAGCAACACAATAGTCAGTACACCGCTAAACCCTTACATTGTTATGCGTGTATACTTTGAAGTGTACCAGACTATGCATCAAACTTCAAAGAAATACAATATGGCGACTGCAGGAGAACGAGCCGGCGAGGACGGTGCTTATTATCTGGAACGTATCCTTGCCTTATTCTTTCTTTGTCATAACTTCATTTCATGATTAACCACTTTTAGTATATTGAGGTTCTTTTGCACTGCCTATGGGGCTTCCCAGATAAGGCTGACGTGTTGAAAGAACAGACGTCAACATCGGACCCGACCCATCAACATATTAATTTACACAGTCTAATTTAACTACAGTACTATAACTTGTTAACCTAAATTAAAGTATAGTTACAAAGAAAACAGAAATTGTTAACTTCTCATGATGTCATTTAATGATAATTAACAGAGTAAATAGCATAATGATTTATTTGTGTATTTGTATACGTTCTGTATCTGTATGTATTTTTGGGTTCATGTTTGGCAATTAATTAGTCCCCTTTTTTAGTGTCAACTGCTGGCATGTCCAGTTTTATTTTGTTTTTAGTAATACTATAGTACAGTAGTTAAGAATGTGGAAACATTTCCGTATTCTGCCACCACTTTTTCACTCATTTTTACCAAAAGGAATATCTCATTTGAGTAAATTAGATACTATTTTATTTCATAACGAATGAAAAAGTGGTGGCTGGATACGGAAATTTTTCCAAGAATGTTTTTGCATGGGTTATCCCCATTGGGGTTTTCCTCCCACATCTAAAACCAAACATTTCCTATTCATCCTGAGTGTTATTGGCGCTATTATGGGCTGTTCCATGTGTAATAATAAGTCAATAATGTAAATAAATTTAAATAAATAATAACAAAGTAATAAATAAAATGTATCAATTGCTACTCAAAAACACCATTTACAATTCACTATATCTATGCATTTAAAATATGTTTAGTCTAAACGTTTTGCTGTGCAAATATGCAAGAGGAAATCGACCTCTGTCATGGAGTCGGTTCGAATCCTGGGTCATGACACTTCATGTCCTTGAGCAAGACACTTGACTATAATTATTGCTTCATGGTGTTATATAACCAGACTTAAAAAAGTTAGCCGAGCAAAACATGGAAGTAGAAAAAGTATCGAAACATTTATTTTAATGCAAGTTAGCTCCAAACAAGGCTAAAAGCCACTCTTGGTAAGGTGGCCCCACAAGAAGAAAACATTTAAGATAAAAATAACTTGGGGGATGGAGGGAAACTTGCACCAGCCAAGGATTTCCAAAGAGATGCAGCTAGTGGATTAAAGCTGTAGGAATGGCTCTTTGTTCTACATCTCAGCAAAGCAAGAGTATATGGGTGAGAACAAGCAGAAAGCCTAGTTTCACACTCAAACATCCTGATAGGAGGAACCAGGTCGGACACACTGGTGTCATATTTACAATGAAAAAATATCTGTTGAAAAGACGGAGGCTGGCTACAGACCTACGTTGGGAAAGAGGTTTTAATATGCCTACAAAAATACACCTAAGAGGCCATGCAAAAAAAATTTAGTGGACATCCAGGCTTAAAGGCTGTGTGTACTTTTGGTAATTACTCCACAAGTTAATGACCATAAAAACTTACTTGTTAAGAGCACTGGAGAGCTGTTGATATTATAAAACATTGTTAGAAATGATCCTGTGAAGTATTGTAGTTTTAGAGAGAGAGGTAATTTGTACCCGAAATTTTTCTTTCCTTATTTTCTCTGCAACTTTGATGACCAATTGAGCCCAAATTTGTACAGGTTTGTTATTTTTGTGTATATGTTGGGATACACCATTTCAAATGAGGATACTGGTGCTTGACAACATTGATTGTAAACTGTAAAATTTTGAAATGAGTATTAATTAGCTTTCTTAACAAAGTTTTACTCAGAGGCTGTATTACCCGTTGATTCAGATGATGAGTTTGCCTATGAAGAAGTGGAAATCGATGATGATTTTGCATCAGGTAAAGCGATTTGTAGCTCATGGCGCATGAACGTTATCACTCAAGTCATTGGGCCATTTATTTTAGTTGCTTTTAAAATCTTCTAAGCTCCGGTATGCAGCATCACTTTAGTAAAACTTTTCCTCAAAATGTTTGTACATGTACCATGCATTGAAAAAACATTTGGGACAACTTCATACCAAGCAAACATTCAAATTATAATTAAAAACCCCAAAACTCTCAAATACAAATCATTTACTTTTTTCTTTAAAGGGTGTGCACAACATTGTAAAAGCAAAAATAAAAGTTTTCACAGATTTGCCCATAACTAACATGATATAAAGATGGTCATGTTTGAAAACTTCCCGTGAAATAATTTTGCCTGAAATGTTATAGTTTTTGAGGAACGATTAAAACATTCTGTTTTGATCTCGCAAGTTGGAAACTTTATCAGTTTTTTTAACACTATTATCTTGTGACTCCGATGATCGATTGAGCTTAAATATTCACAGGTTTGTTACTTCATGTGTGTATTGGGTCCCAAGAATTTATACCTGATGCTTTTTTTTGTGAAATGGCAAGAGCACCTAGGCGAGAAAATTGAAAAAATTTCTAAGTTTAAACATTTCAAGGGGCACCAAGGCAATGGACCTGAGGCAATGAAGGCAATTGCCTCTGTTGCCTGTGTGAAGCATCTGGCCTGCCAATGTTTTCAATGTGCATTAATCCCGAGTGAACATTCAAATAATCAACAAAAATCACTCTCCATTTTTCTGTTAAATAAAAAACCCAGGTACCTGTCCTAACTAAACTAAACTGCAAGTGTTTGTATTTTATGACTTCAGAACCAGATGAAGATCTTCATGCTGCTGTGAGAACCATTCAAGAAGCTCAGGAGGATCAAGATGCGTTGGTTCGTTTAAAAATTCATTAAAGACTTCAGGCTTTGGTCTTAAGCTTTTTGTAAAGTAGTCCATCGGGCTAGTAATCTGTGCATTTTACTTGCCCCAGGAAGTTTTAGTATCCCATATTTTAAACATGTATAGATACATAGGTTGCAATGTGACGTAAATCGGCCATCTTTATGGGCAATTTGGAACAAACAGTCATGCGTTTTGCGTGAGAACGGCATGCAGCACGCTCACAGTTCACAAAACTCATCGCACGATTGGTTACTAAACAGTGTAGCTGCGTTAACAATTTGAGCGCTTGACATGCCTCCAAGCCAATATGCAACTTGCCCCTAAAGATGGCATCTATTGGGAACTATCTATTGTCATAAATATACATATCTTGCCATTGTACCATCTGGTAAGCATGCTGTTGCTGTTGACCTTAGCTACTTGTTGTACCTCAGCAGCTCATTGAAAGTGATTGTGATTGTGTACTACGTGATTTTTAGATGTGCTCTGAAAAGTCTTCTTTCTTTGAACTTCTTAAACTCCCAGATGGCAGGAGAGCACATGGTTCCTCCTCCAGTAAATCTTAGACCTGAGGTGGTGGATGACTTCGTCAGGAACTTCTTGGTCAAGATGGGCATGATGCGGACTCTGGATTGCTTCCAAACAGAATGGTAAAGTTAAACTGATGCTGAAACGTTCTCACCACGAGAAGTGCATTGACCTATTGCACCAATGTCCCATACACATCACACAAAGCTACTGTCAGGCAAGCTCGCCAATTTGGGACTCAAATTACACAGACAAAATATGACTTGTAAATACTGCTTGGCCTAAGTCATGCATTCCACTGTGCAATACACACGGGGACATTGACTTTATAAATGGCGCAACCGAGATAAATGCAATGATGAGATCAAGTGAATTGGAGTAATAAAGGAGATACTTAAATACGCCCTATTTCTTGGCACAAAAGGTTCACTTTTTCCAGTATCAAAAGGCTGTGAGCAATACTACGGCTCCTGACAGAAAATATAACATTATTGTTACAATTTTGTTGCTAAAATTACCCCAAAGAGATGTTTTCCAATTCCCGTGCAGAATTTAAACTTCCTACCATGACTAATGAGTGGCAGAAAGCCAATCAAACTTTCAGATTTTTTGAAACACAATTTTGCACATTAATTGCTAACGCCCTAATTTGTCTTTATGCCAATGTTGAACCTTGTGTTTGCTTTTAGGTATGAGTTACAGCAGCGAGGCTTACTGAACGAGGAAGACGTCAAGACTGTTCCTGATGTGTACGTTCGCAACCAGCAGCTTGACCTCCAGGTCAAGACACTCAGGAGAGACTTGGACAAGTTTAAGGATGCTGCAAAGTAAGTCACACGGCTGGTGTAAAGTAGTACTCGTTTTCTTTTTAATCCTGCAAACAACGACAGTTCTAAAACTTGTGATGATTTGAATGTTATGGGACTGTTGACGTATACTTTTTTCTGTCATTTTATAATGCCCCTGCAATAATTGTTGAATAATATTAATAACAATATTAATAAAAAAAAACCTCATTTCTTATATCGCACTTTATCTATGTGCATCTCAAAGAACTTTTTATTTTAACGACAACCAGGCTTGCAAAGCTTAATTTGAATTATGAGACCCATTTTTAAAGCACCTTGTAAGAGTTTATAATCTGCAATCTGCAGCCAGCCATACTACAAACATCAAGGCAAATCCCATCTCTTAACTATAAGTGTACTGGATTCTTTTTCATGCATCACACAACACACGGGGCCTACAGGTTTACGTCCTATCATGTATCAGAAGGACGGAGCAATAATAGTCAAGTGACCGGGACTCTAACCCACACTCTGACAACATCAGAACTTGAGTCTGGTACACAATACCGCTTGGCTACGACACTCCACAAAGGAGTAAAGCAGGCTCAAGACATGTTTTACAAATGGTTATTTGAGTTGTCTGTGTTTTTTTTAACAGTAAGGCAAAGGACACGTATGTGAAGCTACGCAAGGAGAGAGATTTCAACCGTATGCATCACAAGAGAGTAGTTCAGGAGAAGAACAGGCTCATCGACGACATCAAACGGTAAACAAAAAAACCTGTCACTCATTCAACCATTACATCTTAGATTTCTAAATGACCTTCAGATGAAGTTATACTCATTTATAACACTCTCGTTGCCAAATTCTTTCGACACTGCTGGAGCCCAGATTGTTTGACCACTCAACATGCTCAAGCATGAAGCACACATTCAAAGGTGTTCAAAGGTCAGTTTTACAAACTCTATTATTACCTTTGCAATGACTTGATAAAATCTTACTATCAATGCTACAGATTGAAGAAGCACTACGCTTCCTATGAGCCGACCTTGACACAACTGAAGGAGAAATATGAGGTGGCCATGAAAGAGAAGATGCTGGCAAAGCTTGAGAGAGACCGATCCGTCAATCAGGTATGTCAATCATCCAAAGCAACCATCTCGATTGGTCCAAGTAGACTCTCCCTCAGCTCCTCCCACATCCCCTTGGATCGTTAAGTGATCAGTAAAACAATATTCCATTCTCCTGAGGCTCTGGCTAAATATCCCATTTTAAATCCCGTCCTCATTATCACCTTATCCTTTCTCTCCTTAATTAAAGGTAGGGTCATAGATTGGTAATTACCCTTAAATTAGTTACAATAAAAACTTACATGGTGAGAACGGCAGCAGCTATTGATTGTATAAATTATTTTGAGAAAGGACTCCCTTTAAAGTAATAATGGTTTGGATAATTTTTTTACGACTTATGCATGAATCGTTTCTCAGATTTCTGTGGGTTGGTTTCCGTTCATGGATGCTGTGGACAGAGATGCAGTTGGTATCCACTGTCACATTGCTAAACATGGATGGATCGAACACTGTTGTGAAAATACTGTGACAGTTTTTTGCTGTTTTCTCAGCAAGTAATCATCAGATTCAGCTGAAACTTTCACATGTGACTTTTATTATATCTTTATGTTTTTGCCTATAAATCAGCACTACGTTGGCAAAAACGAATCAATGACCCTACATTTAACCTCAAATCAAATTACTTTATACACAACTCCGGAGGCTCTGGCTAGATACCCAATTCCAAAGTTTATTGCATCGGACTCAAGTTCTGGTGGCTAACTCATCAGGGTGTGGGTTTGAATCTTGTTTATGACACCTGTGTCCTTGAGAAGGACACTTGACTATAACTGCGTCTCTTCACCCAGTGGTAAATGGGTACCTGTGAGGGCAGAGCTGGTTCTTGTGATTGATTTAGCTTGGTGCGCTACATATTTGGCAGCACAGGCTGCATACTCCCGAGGGAGCTGAGATGGTTGAAGGAATGAAATAAGTAGCCCAGTAACCAGGGGTTATAATGTTGGAGCGCAATGAGTTTCATTGAGTGACAGGTTTGAGCACTATACAAGAAGCCATTATTATTATTACTAATCTATGTGTTCAGGTTTCTGGTCTCCAAGCCACACTTCGTAATCTAGAAGGAGGTAGCCGTGATTCAGGATCCATTGACCTCTCCAAGTCTGAGCGCAGACTGATATTTGCATCAGGGACTGGCCCAACACAGAGTGCCGTCCGTCAAGCGAGGGAGGTGAACACCATGCCACGCCTACCCAACACTCAAAACATGGACGTCACTGCACAACCCCAACCAAGACACCCTAATGTAAGTTTTTTCTTTTAATGTATGTAAAAAAAAGATTGATGAAGAATTACAACCACACGTTAATTTTTACATTTGTAAACTTACAAGGCCTTGTCACATCAGACATTTTTTACAGGCACTTTGGAGGAAGTTAATCTGCCCGGCATGTGAAAAGAGTTTTTCTATTCACTGGTACAACCCTAATCCTAACCCTAATCCTGTTTTCAAACAGTATCTTACAACCCAAGAAAAACTGTGTGGAAATCATCAAACTAGAGGTTGCGTGGAACTGGCTGCCTCTAAAATGCCCTGTACAGCCCTTGTTCTATACATAATTATTTTCATATTTCACGTTTTATATAAACCATCAATGTTTGAGCAAGGTTTTGTTGTGATGCTTTTTCACGCCTCGTTTGTCTAATATAAGTAACTTTACTTGGTATTTTTAATGCACGTAAAAGAACCCATTATTTCTACTTTTTAAATTTTATTTATATTGCTTTAAATTTCGTTATGAAGTGCCACCATACATGTATGTAAATTTGTGTTCATGGTTTTAAATAAATGTTTCCATATTTAATTGATCAGGGATAAAGACCAATGCTGTTATAAGTTTTTATGTGACACCAATAATGTACCTGTGCCATGGAACATTGTATTCTGTCCTTGAAAGTGTATACTGTATCAGCTGCTAGTTATTGGATTTGAACTGTTATCTGGGCCCAATTTCATGGCTCAGCTTATCGCCGAATTCCGCGCTTATGGTCAACATTCTCCGCTTATTTTGCAAGCGCCAAATTTCTGCACTAGCTGTGTGAGCAAAGAATGCCTAGTTGCGTGGACTACGCACAAGCAAAAATTCCTTGATAACCAGTGAAATACGCTTGACGTAAGTGCGGAATTTCCTGCTTTCGTAAGCGCCGATTCTTTGCTTTCGGTAACAGAGCCATGAAATTGGGCCTCGGTCACCGGGAGAGCTCTGTGGTGTAGTGGTTTAAGACAAGTTGCTCTAGAATGCTGAAAGGTGTGGTTTTGAATCCCAACCAAGGATTTGAAAAGCACAGGAGTACGCAGTGCTTTTTCATGCAGGGTGTAGTGCCAAAAATGCATATCTAGGCCTAATGCTTCACGAGGACAACAGACAATTGCCTCAATGCCCCTGGTCATTGCCGTGGCGCCCCTTAAAATGTTCCAGTAGAAAATTAGTTTCCCCATAGAGGTGCCCTTCAAAAGAGGAAATGCCTTAGTGCCCTTTTCCTTTTCAAGAATGACGCGTCAGGTCTGCATGTCATACTACTTCCATTTTGTTTTACACTGCCAGCGTCCCATCCCAGCAACGGCTGCGCAGCCTGCAGCACCTGCCTGCAAAAGCACAGATTATTAATCCAACTCTTCAAGTGTCAAAAATAAGTTCTATGGTGTGCTTCTTAGTTGTCACTTAATGCTAATAAACCCATTGAGGTAGATTTTGAGATGTTGATTGGTATTTCTCGCTCACTGCAGGATTCCGATTTCCCAACGGATAACGGCGTCAATCCACAGTTGACTAACATCAAAGGACCCTCTGCTCACTTGACTCGCACCGGAGGTTTCCGACTGACCCATACCATCCAGGCTCACTCCTTGGCTGTCAGTGGGTAGGTGTAGTTATGGAGACGCCTAAAGAGATTGTGCATTATTTTGAGCATCCCGTAATGTGGTATGTCATAGCTGAGCGGTCAAGCGCACCGTACTCAAGCGCTGGTGTTTCTGATCAGCAGAGTGTTGGTTCAAGTAGCAGTTGTGGCACTTGTGTCCTTAGACACTTAGACACCATTTTTGCTTTGGATGGGACGTAAAACCATAGGTCCCTTGTGTTGTGTAATGCACATAAAAGAACCCAGTTACACTTTTCGCTAAGAGAAGGGGTTTTCTCTAGTGTTTCTGGCAGCGGCTGCTGAGTGCGCCGCAGAATTTAGAAACCCTTAAGTTGCTCCGTAAATCGGTCTCATAATTCATACAAAATTAAAAATCTTAAAAAGTGAATTTATAATGATTTTATAAACTGTTTCTCGAGTCAATTTAAACAGGATTTGATTAGGATTTGAATATACAATCCTGTTTTCAATGACTGCTTTAGAGACTTAATAAACAGTTGATTCCATTTGTTTGCACATGAAAACTATTTCTATCCATACGACTGTTTACAAATTATTTTGTGATTCTATCCAAGCATTGCTCTGCATCCACGTAAGCAGATCTTAGCCACGGTGAGCGATGACCACACCTGGAAGATGTGGGCCATACCCAGTGGTGACATCATCATGACGGGAGAAGGGCATAGCGATTGGATCTCTGATTGTGACTTCCATCCTAGGTAGGACAAACTTCAGTCACTTCTTATAAAGTACCATGTTCAACAATGGTGCCCAATTTCATAGGCCTGCTTTAAGCACTAGGACAACGCTGGTAATTGTCAAGACCAGTATCAACATTTTTTGTAACCCAACATTTACACTAAATAACAAACCTGTGAAAGGTCAAGCTCAATCGGACATCAGATTCAAGAATAGTGAAAACCTTGATATATGTTTTTACTAATTTCAAACATCGGGATTTGGACAATTGTGAGATCAATACTAATTGATTTACTCACTGTACAGTTACTCTATAGGTCCCATAAAATCGTTCTAGAGGGGGATGCCCGGTTTGGGTGACCTAGCTCAAGGTCAGGCTGAGGTCAAAGTTCATGTATTATAATACTGCCTATCAATTTTTCCATGCAGCTTCTATTTCAGACACTCAGGCAGAGCTATGTGGACAAAGTTGATCCCTTTAGTTTACTGACCTGGAGATGACAGACCGGGCACCCCCCTCTGATATGCTTCTATGGGACCCCTAAAACAAGTGTGCAAAGTTTGGTGCTTTAATCTGGCGTGTCATGATTTTTTCATTAAGCCACCGGACTAACAGAGGAAGGAAATTTAAGAGTAAGCTGGATCCCAAAGGATTGCCTAAAAGAAACAAAGTTCATATCTAGAGGCTCTCCTCTCCAGCTGGTTTAAAAAAAAGAAGTAACAAGTGGCTGTTGTACTCTAAAATTTTACCTTTTTTTATTCCCCCCTTTTTAAAATTTATATAAACTGTTTCTCTAATATACTGTGGTAATCTTTGCGATCATTGCAGTGGTGCTCAACTTGTGACAGCCAGTGGTGACTCCACCGTTAAGATTTGGGATTTCTCTAAGGCAGAATGTGTTCACACATTCACAGAGCATCAACATGCGGGTAAGAAAATCAACAAGTACATAGGGGAATCCAACTATCTTGAACAAACAAAACAATTACAAACAAACAAACACCCCCAACAAAATCATAAATCGTGTGCAGCGCTTGAAAATCTGAAATTGTATTTTGGCAGTTCAACTACTTGTAAAGGATTTTTCCCAAGTGCTTAGAAAGTAACTCCTAGGTCCAATTTCATGGCACTGCTTATTGCGGAATTCTGCACTTGCCACCCAAAGAAACACGCGCTTAAGAGGAGAGGTTAGCACAGAGTTTTGTGGTAGCAGCTCCTTGGCCCAATTTCCTGGCACTGGTTACTGTAGAATTCTGTGCTTACAGTCCATAGAATAACGCGCTTTACTGGGTGCTGTATAAGCACAGAATTCTGTGGTAAGCAATGCAACCAAATTGGACCCTGATTTTATTTAAACATTTTTGCGTTAAAAGATAACATATCCCTGTAAACATTGATTCCTGATGTCATAAATGCCTTTTAATGTTATTGATAGATATTTACCGTTTCAATGCCATAGGATTTATTGCTATTAAATGTGTTAATTCCCTTAAGATGTTTATGACAAAATGCAACTTTCATTTTTATTGACATTCACAGGCTATTGATTGATTCTCCTCCTCCTTTCTCATTTCTTTGTATTTCAGTGACGTAAACTTTCATGGAAGTTTGATGTTTTGCAATCTTTATTGTTTTATATGCATTTCATGTATTCTTTATTGCAATAACTGTCACAATTGAGCCCTCTGGTCTCGATGTCATAAAGCACTAAGATTCATTTTAAGATGAGTTGTCAATAATGCCATAGTGATTTATATTGTGACATCACACTTTGCTTAATAGTAATTAAGATTGATTGGCAGTTAAGATCAATCTAGTAGCTCTTGGTGCAATCGCGCTACAGGATAAGCTGCCCTGTAATAACAAATACTGTTATCAACCGTTTTGCTATGTTTTTGCAATCTGTATTGTTTCATTGTTACATGCCATTCATCTATTCTTTATTGTAATAATTGTCACAATGGAACTGTGGCCCTGGGCTACGGTGTAATAACAAATGTTGTATTTACCCACTGTTGAATGATAATGATATTGTTATTACTACGTTGATTTATTAAAATCATTAATTTGCAGCCAAGATACTAAATTCTGGCACTGTATATGCATTTGTATACAGTTTAAATAAGCCCCCCAGGCTGCCATGTAGTAACAAATATCACTCAACTTTTTAAATGTTGTTTAAATATCATTACTATTCTGATTTGTTAAAACTCTGTTAAAAGTTACAGTGGTTCTAGTAAGTAGCCCTCAACCTGAGTGATCTTTTGGCTTTGAGTTGGGCGATTAATCATTAAACTGTAAGAATAAAAATATGAATAAAATTGGATTATTAAATAAGATAGGCCTAGTTAAATATTTCCTACAGCAAAAAGGACCTAACATACAGAAATGGAGACTACAGCTATGGCTATGGCTGGTTAATTGCATCATCATGCATTGAAGCCGTAGCTGTAGCCGCCAATTCGGATTTGCTCTCACTCTCCTTGTTTTTGTTGCAGTTTGGGGATGCTCTTGGCATGCATGCGGTGATTTTGTCGCCAGTTGCTCTATGGATAACACAGCTAAAGTCTGGGATCTCAACAGGTCAGTTTGAAGAGATAGAAAAAGAAAAGGCATGCTTCTGTTTCGTTTCCCCCTACTCTTATGTGATTGTGGTTGCTAAACCCCCTGTAACGTGTTATACAGTGCAGTGCAGATGTTTGGCAATGCAGTTTTGGCAGTTTTGGATAGATTTCTTAGGTGTTTGATTAAGGAAGTATCTAAGAAAGTTAACCCTGGGGAGTTAGGAATGGATGCATGGATGGATCTCCCCAAAGGGAACTTTTTGACAACCTTGAGGGAAGCAAATCTCATTCATTAAAACATTTGTCTATTATTAATGAGGTACGATCTGCACGTTTTTGTATGAATAGACCTTTATCACGCCGCCACCATCTTAGTCATGTTCTCTGTATCCAGTAAAAGTAATGAATGTTATTATTCACTTCACAAAAAGGAACCAGACTATTTTTCCTTCCAGCACTCAGTTTGGTTACATGGAGTTGAATGAAAGAAAATCAAGATGGCCGCACCATGATAAAGTTTTGTTGTGGTTTAGTACCCTGATGACAATAACTATTCCAAGGCCATGTAGACAATTATCAGCTTGGGATTCAAACCCACAACCTTTTAACTGAAAGTCCTACATGTCGCCGGTTCGAAAAATGGTTGGGGTTAAACCTGTTTGTGTGACTCATTTCTTTTATGCTATTCTTATTTTTCAGTTTACGTTGTCGTTTCACGCTTCGTGGCCATGCAGACTCTGTGAATAGTATCGTATTCCTTCCATACTCCAACACCCTGTTGACCAGCTCCGCTGATAAGACAGTTTCCCTGTGGGATTCGCGAACTGTATGTTGTAAAATCACTTTCTTTTCTGTGACACTATGGGCCTTTTCCAAACCTCGTCCTGGGCTCCGTTTCTGACTTGTACTCCGACTCCGGTTTGGGCTCTGACTACGGCTTGGGCTCCATCATCAGTTTTGAAGCAGTGTATATTTAATGTATCTTGATGGTTATTCCAACATCAAACGAAGCCCAGAGCCAGAGATGGAGCCTAAGATAACGCTTGGATAAAGCCCGACCCCAATTTCATGGCTCTGCTTACCGCTGCATTCTATGCTTCGATCACCATTTCCCTAACAGTGCAAGCCCCAAATTTCTAGCTGTGTAAGCAAGAATGCCTAGTAATGTCAAGTATGCCCTCTAACAAACAAAAAGTCCCTTTTAACCGATAGGCTTTACGTAGGCGCAGAAATTTCTGTTTCCGTAAGGGTCAATTCTTTGCTCACGATAAGCAGAGGCATGAAAATGACCCCTATGTTTAACCTTTTAGAGATGGCTAGGAGGAAAGCAAAAACCAGTCTTGGGCCCTGACTGTTCTGATTGACTGTATGTATGTTTGTTCTTTTAAAGGGTATCTGCGGGCAAACCTTCTATGGTCACACCCACTCTGTCAATCACGCTGCCTTTAGCCTCAAGGGGGACATTGTTGCGTCATGTGACAGCTACGGGCATATTAAACTGTGGGATGTGCGTACATGTGCTCCCATGACTATCGTTGATGTTGGTCCTCATCCGGCTAACAGAGTTACATTTGACGGATCTGCGTCCGTGTTGGCCATAGCAAGTAACGATGGAACAACAAAGATGTATGAAGTCGCTACAGGGCAGGTACGCATAGTAACAGTTATTGCAAAAACAGTTTAAAAAGTGTAATTTAAAGAGCTTTGTCAGCCCAAGCTTTTCTCATAAAGTATATACAGTGTGGAAGATAAAAACTACCCGTAGTAGGCATGTAGTTTCTCAGGTTTTTTTCTCACATTTTTGCCCTTTTTGAAAAAAGTGAAAACTGTCACCAAACGGAGAAAAAAATGGTCCACATTGTTTCTGAACCTATAGTTGTGTATTTCTTGTGATGCACGGAGTCTGTAAGCCTCCTGTATTGTAACATCTTGGAGTTCTGGGTCTAAAATAAAGGGGGAATGCAGGTCCACAAGCTACCTTTCAGGAATTTTGAAATTCCTCAAATCTTGTCTCTGTATGGAAAGACTTGAGAATATTTTAAAACTTTTTTATTACATGTTTTGCAAATCAAGAATTTTGCCTGCTATCATCAAGAATTATCCATAAAGATTTTCCCCGAACTTTTTTTGCGTTTTTTGTTCTTCCTCTTGCAGGTATCAACGCTGACCGGTCATGAAGATGCGGTTCATTCAGTGTGCTTTGATAAGTCTGGGGACTTCCTGGTGTCTGGAAGCAGTGACTGCTCAGTCAGAATCTGGTCTTAGATTCTCCTGGAATCCAGTCGTTGAGTCAAACAGCCAGAATGTTGGTAGGTGTAATCATTGGAATCAGTGAAGAGATTGAAAGAAAGAGGAGGGGGGAGGGGACAGGGGAGATGGGGAATGTGGGTAGGTTTGGGAAGGGTTAGTGTGGGTTGGATCATCTCCGTTATGGTCTGTCAGGCCAGGAATTTCGTCTTTGAGGGGGCAAAGCTTTTGAAGGGGCATCAAAGGCCAAGACCAGGGCAACAGAGGCCATGGACTTCACAGCCTCTGTGGCCACCGTGTAAATCCAGGCCTGGTCTATGATCATCTACAGATGGCAAAGTCAATACCCTTGTTAATATTTAATGGCACTGAATTAAAACATTTTCAAACAAACATATGAAGAGACTAGCTCAACTCTGATACGCTTAAAGAAGTCGGCCAGAATGTAGCATGTCGTTCGTGGATAACAAAAAGGGAGACCTGCTGCACTTTGGGAATCTTTAGATTAATAAGAAAGTTCTATCATAGGGAGCTAGTGGGAAACTTAATAACTCACTAGGAATTGTTTTAATTGAATTCACGCTGTCTTCAACTATCTCAACAGACCTTGTGACTGTAATGTCGGTATGCTTGTTTCTATTCAGCATTGGTATTGAGCTCTGCTGGACTGAATTAATGAAATATACAAATCTGGATAATTTTTGTTTTGTTTTGAAGTTTTGTTTTTGTTTTTTTCAAGGGGGGGGGGAGCTAGTTTGGAACTTGGATTATTTAAATGATGTTTGGGGAGGGAAGCTCTTGCATTTGAGTGGTACAATTTTTCCTGGGCGGTAATGTGCTCTTTCAATTATCTTTTAGCTCCAATTATGTGATGATCTTCCAAACAAAATGTGACTGACTTGGGGAAAGTTTGAGTGTTTTCAATTCACGATAGTTCCATCCATTACAGTTCTTTTTTCTATTGTAGAAATAAGTTTCTTACAAATACAACCAATTTGATTCCATCCCATTTATGCCTTTTATCTTCTGTAAATAAATTTCTACTGTTTAAGTTTATTTTGGATTTTGTTATATTTTTGTGGATATGTAGACAATGACATAAACATAAATGTTATATGATTTGAGATGACTATTCCTTTGTATTACTTTTTATGTAAATATTTCATTTTACATTGATTCTTGATACTGGTATGATGTAATAATATACTAGGTATTTTCATCTTTTCAAGAAAATTTTGAATTAATAACACCTGTTTGTTTAAAAAGTAAGTTTCCGCATTTTGTTGCATAGTACATAACTCTGTTGATGGTTCGAATCCTGGTTTCGTCACCCGTGACCTCGAGCAATACACTTGACTATAATCAACCTTGTTCCCAAGGCTGACTGATCTCGCCCCGCCATTTTTTCCCAACACATGCTGCTCACTCATAATTATGTGACAATATGAATTGACACGGCGCTGCCCATGGTAGCGAGGCTTGCAGAATGCTAACCATAAGCCTTTCTTTGTTAATATAAAATTTGCTTTAATAGATGAAACATTTCTAAAAATCAAGACTTAATGACAAAGTTTTAACTATCCAAGCTCTATGTTCAGCACACAAGTAACCGTGTCAAATTTCGTAGAGCAGCTTAACCACAAAAAGTAGCTAGGCAGAAAACAATATTGCGCTCACCAGAATAAGGTTACCAGCAAATATACCGTGCCACAGACGTTCTGTCTTTGACTGGTTTCCTGCTTAGTGAAAGACTAAATCCACACGAGGCTAATAACAATTTCTCACAGGTTAAGAGTGTTTGTTTTGCATTTGTTCAACTACATTATGTTTTATTATTTAAACAATCTAAGTGTGTTACATGTCCAAGTTTTGCCTGGGTTAATTAAACCTTATTTGTTTGCTGACAGTTTTAAAATTTGGTTTCATCAACCATCGACAATTGACATACCGATTTTGTACGCATTGGGTGCTAGCAGAGTTTTATCCTGCCCCCATAACTAATCACTGACGCCTGTTGATTGACACCCCACTCTAGGACGTATGCCAATGCATACGAGCTGACCTGGGTGTACGACGTGGTTAAGACAATGGACATTTTAAAATAATATGTCATCGCGTGCTGACAGCGGCCCTAATGACTGCAGGGTTTTTAACCTTAAAACATGTACACGTTATGCCGAATTTGGGGGTACAGTTCCCGGTTTCACTTGAGAATTGGGAACTTCGTGTCCGTAATAATCTCTGGTTTAACTTTAGAAAAAGAAAATAAAGTATGCGCGGTCTCGAAACTCTAGTTTACCCGAAAGAATATAAATTTGGATTTGCATTTATAATAAATACCTCCGTCGCTCTCCCTCCATCTTTTTAAATAATATTTTTGGTTTTGCTACTAACAGGAATGTAGTATTCACAGTCATCAAAAACCCCTTCAAACGCCATGTAAATTATTTGGGTTTTGCTTTTAAAAAGATATACATATGCAAAGGCATCAAGACCCATTTCCAAGAAGTTGTATCACCTCTTGTCAATTCAATTCAGTTTTCCTAAACTGGCAGAGTTCGACGAAAGTCACGTTCAGCTATTTTCCTACTGTATAGGCTACATCTATTTTTTCAAATTTCAATTCACTGTATTGTAAGCACAGTTTCGTCTACACTGTGGTTGTGGAAGATGCTGTTGGTATATAGGTCAATACTTTTATATAACATTGTAAAGTTGTAGAAAGTGTACTTTGTGTTTGGGCTGCCATTACTATAAGAGAGTATTACAAGACGACAGTTAGCACTTTCATAAAGGTTACATGTACATGTATAGCTAGGGGCGGATCCCGAGGAGGGATAGTAAGGATTGATTGTTTTAAAAACCAGTCTTATTAGTCCAGTGTGCCGTCGTATGTTATCTGGATGGGGTGGCGGTGGTGGTGGTGGTGGTTGGGAGGGTTGATCCGCCAACATTTCTTATATAAATAATCAAACATTATGACACACACACGCACACAACCTTACGGATCCGGTTTGTGGGGTACTGCTATTGTTGTTCTATTGTTCCCTTTTCTAAAGAATTCCCTTGTGGGGCCCTATTGTTCCTATTGAAATTGCCTTGTGGGGTCCATTGTTCCATTGTTAAAAGTACCCCGTAAGTTGGCATGTGTAAGGGCACACATTCTAATTTGTATTCCATGTGGAGACATCTTTTGTTCTTTCCTTTGTCCCTTTCCCAATCTTCCACAGACTTTGTACATGTACACCACAACATCCTTGTGGAGCACCTAAGTCTTTAAAGTTCCCATATACAGACCTTTTGTTCTCCCTTTTGTATTTTGGGTTATTATTTATTTATTTATCTATTTTTCCGGTCTCCATAAGGCAGCGAATATTAAAACACACACACCAATCACACATGTTTGTGAATCCTGTAAATCGAGGACCGCTCTTTGTTGTCCCATTGTTTGAACTTTCTTTTAACGGCGTCTTGGTTGTTAATAACTTCGTCTCCATTGGTTTTGCACACGAAAGCGTAGCGAGGACGTCCTCGCTCTGTCAAACACCCGGATCCGTTTTGTTAGAGTCCTCGGTTTCAACGGGTAGACACGCTCGCGGAATTCTTTTTTTTGTGGAAACCTATGGGTTTCTATTGTTTTCAGTCTCCATAAGGTAGCGAATATTAAAACACACAAACCCTGATTGGTTCCCACTAAAAACCCTGAATTAATGATTGTAATATATCCAGTAGACTAAGTTGAATATGGTGAACGTCACCGGGTAGGCCCATCTGGCGTAGCAGTCGAGGTGATGTGCCGTCCAAGCACGCCGGCCGCACCGCTTGTATGGCTTCCTATCAGACCGAGAGGTGGGGCTTGGATTTCGAAGATCTTTGGTCTCCTGTTCCTTGGTCTGAAGTTCAATATCGTCGATGTCCTTACCTTGCGATGCCTGTTATGAGTAATTGAAAAATAATAATCACAATATTGCACGGGTCAAAGAGAGCCAATTAGGCACGACTACAGGCGAGGTACTAACGATTTGCTTCTGTAAACAAATCTGCTTGAGAAGCTATATGATTTCATTATTCTATGGGCCTAATTTTGTGGCTTATTTACGGTAACCCTTCTCCGCTCATGGTGTGTGCGCCAAATAGATTGTAGAAGTCACGCGCGTGTTTGACTTTCCGGGACTGATATTTGTGGTTTTATGTGTGCGCGATTCTGTTTCTTCAAATTAGTTTAAACGTAGTTTATTGCTATCAACAATTATATCATATTTTGGGGAAACGTTTAGCCATGGAATATGAACGTAGAATAAATTGAACAAACCAATAAAGGAAAACCAATATGTAATGACTTGACTTTTTTCTTCTTCAAGTGATTACGAATCCGCATTTCGCGCATTACGGTATCAGGCAGAGCCGTCAATCTGCGGGTTCTGAATCCAACAATCTCTGAACATTGTTAGCACCCTTTAAAATTAACGTCTCATTTAACAACCAAATTATAGCTAACTTCGCAGACAAACAGGTGCACATTTCACAGGTACATACATTAACTACTGTACCTGTTTGACAAGTAGGTAGTTGGCCATTCCATACTCGAGTAGAGAGAAGAAAACGAACAACAGACAAACAGCTAGCCATACGTCAATCGCCTATAAAAAGTGAAACAATATGGAGTTTTAAAGTAAAATTCAAATACTTGTGTGAGTCTTTGCTGTTTGGTATCCAACGCCATTGGGTAATGGGAATGACACATTGATATCCCAAACTTCAACACAAAGACAGGGCATAATATCAACAACAAAGTACACTCTAAACACTTCCGTGGGTCAGCATTGGTGAGTCCGGGTCACGTGTGGCCTAACCCTTTTCTGATTCACTGTGGCCCTGAGTCTGTGTCAAATTGACCCAGGAATGGGTCAAACTGATCAGAGTTAACCAGTTTCAGGGTCAGTATGACCCGGAAGTGGGTCAGGGTCCCAAGAACCCGTAACCCAGGTCACTGCTGACCTGGACGTGTTTAGAATGTAGTATGTAACTTTATAGCCTCTGTAAAGAGGATGACTATGGTTGGTCATTTTAATGGTTTATTAGCTTGGTGAATTACTAAAAGTATTGATGTTTTCATTTTAAACACTTTTGTCGAATTGACCCCAAATCTGTGTCAAACTGACGTAGCATCCGAGTCAATGTTCCTATTTTTAAACAGTATGCGGGTCAGCCTGAATTAGAAATGGGTCAGAGGTTCCCTGGGACCCAGAATCCGATTAAATACGGACTGGAGTTTCTAGAGTGTAGCTGAGGCTGTAATGGGTCGTATCGGCATTTATTATGGCCAAACAAAGTCTTGTGGAAAACTTCAAATCAAAGTTGTGCAAGCAAGTTAGTGCTCGTATGGGGCATTGCGTACCCCGCCCCCCATTGTGTCTTCATTGTGTGCTTGGAATCTCAGAAATTCTTTCGAAGTTTTTTAGGGGGTGGTGGGTTACCTCTATACAAGAGGAAAATAGTGTTTTAAAGTCTGGGATTATTGAGGGTAGGGGATACCCTCTGCCCCATATCGTGTATGGTATACAAAGTTAATCCGTCCAACTACACTGGATCGGCAAGAAGGTCCAGCAGAACTATTGCAGGTCGCCAGACTAACCTGACACTTTAGAACACGACCAAGGTCAGGTCACTGATCTCTTTTTAGTATTAGTGTAAGAGATTAGTGGGTCACATGCCCCCTATTCTGCTTAAAGCGTACCCAAGTACAGTAAGCTTAAGCTTTGTATTCGAGGTCATCATGACTGGTCAAAGGTCATGTTGACCCATAAGGGTCAGCTAACCCCCGGGAGACTGGTGATAAAAATGGACTGACCTTAGCATACGTCACAACGGGAAGTGTCTCCTGTATGCTGGCCGTCATCGTCGTGACAGTCAGCACCGTGGTTATCCCCAGAGCGACGCGAGCGGGCGCTGCCTTGGCGTCAATCCAGAATGACAGCCAGGCTATGGAGACCAGGAGTACTGTCGGGATGTAGACGGTTAGGAAATAGGATTCCATCTGACGTTGGAAGAAGAAATGACAACTTGGTGAACTGTAGTTACCTGTTGTCGAAGATGACAAAAAGTGAATACCGCGTAAACGTTTACCACCAGATTCTATTGGTTAACCTTGGAAAAGTAAAGCTCTAAAAAAAATAAATAAATAAAACATGGACACCCCTACTGTAGCTGACAGCACAAAACCACTAACTAGTTTGTGACTAATTATATTTTGATCATAATTTCATTTTCTGTATAGTCTATCCTCATATCATTACAAAGAAACGGACAAAAATAAGCTTGTCTCAGACACTTCGTTCAGCTTGTTCAGCTGTTTGAATACTTTACCCGAAATCGTTTGTTTACAAATTTCTGTGATCAACTGTATAAAAAAAGCCTCCCAAGATGAAGGATTGTTTTTCTTTTTGAAATGATTGATATCTACAGACCCTGAGAACAGAAAATAACTTCAAGAAAATGAAGAAAAACCCCACCCCAAAACAAGTTTTTGGCTGGTACATACAGTGCGTTCCTCATTAAGCTCGCATCGTTAAACAAGGAGAAAAAATATGTTCCTTATTCCAGAATTGAGTCGCACTGATCATCACGTGATAAACCGTAAAGGTTTTCAGTTAAATGACCAATGGTGTGTAATAATAAATAAATAAAAACAAGCAGGTCACACTTACCGAGCAGGTAAGCCAATTTTGTGTTTTCATATTTCCATTCAATCAGGGAAAATTTGGAAATAGCGAGTCCAGTTTCGATTTCAATGGATTTCTCGTCCAGGTATAAAATCACATCCACGGTAGTGTAAGCGTCTGTACGAGATTGGAAGAAAAGAAACGGAATTCATTATATTCTAAACACTCCCGTTTAGAATTGACCCCATTCCGGACCCGTGTGGCCTGACCCATGTCTGGGTCAGTGGGAGCAAGAACCTGTGTCAAAATGACCCAGAAGTGGGTCAAACTGACTCATGATCCGGGCTAAAATCTCATCAAGTTTTTAGAGTATACCAGTTTAAAATAATTTGTCAGAAAATAGATAAACGAAACCATGAACAAATTTAAAGCATGATTTTCGAACAAGTTGTACGTAGGCCTCTTTACAGCTATTTCAACTTCCAGAGGTCGCAGGTTCAAATCCAGTTCTAGTATATATTGTTTTGGTTTACCCCTAAAATGGAAGTACAATTTACCCAAGTCAGTTTCCCTAGTGATTTAATACTTGATACAACTATACAGTATGCTAATCATTTTATGTGGAAATTTTCCACAGACATTTAGGAAAGCTGTTGACATGTTTCGCTATAAATAGTGATGTTTACTGTTTTCTTTCTGTTAATATTAAATAAAGAGCCATAGGTTTTGTGCATATATCCAACTTTGGTTGTTTTGGGCTGTATTCGAACTGGCCCCTCGACACTGGGCATGCTCGGTGGGCCATAAAGTTCAGACATCTACTCTAAAATGCGGGGGTCGTGGGTTCCAGTCCCACCCGGATAGCCCGTGGATGTTATTTCCAGGACGCAGAAAGCACTGTTGGTATATACAGTCTTATCAAATACCGGTTTGAAGGGGCACATTGGCTTCGGATTGGGAGCTACGTGGGCTATAAAAAGCGTTTGTTAGAAAATGAATAGTTATGGTTGGAATAAGATATCTTAAAAGTAGAATATAATGATTCAGATAATCATCCCTTGAAATTGTGTTTTTTGTGTAAATTCATGACATTACATGGTTGAAAAAAAACAAAACAAAACAAAACCGGCGGACAGTTATGTATTTCCATAGGCAAATTAATCACTACTCACTTATTACAACACACTATAGGTGTTTTAATGCGCGAACAACTCTTTAAAAAGGATAATTCCAAGTAGAAACATTTTGGGAGTTTGAAGGCAGTTTGCCCTATTAAGCACATAGACACAACATTTTTTAGTTGTCAAAGATCACTATATCCACACTTTATGTGAACGAGTGAGCATGTTATGAAAAATAAAATAAACACATGAAAGCTATTGGGCCCTCAGATTAAAATATCGAGATAAAAAAAACCCATACAAAATATTCTAAAGGAAGTTTTCTATCCTGACCATATTTAAAGTTATGTGCAAATCTGTGAACATACAGTTTCAATCTTACATCAAACCTATTGGGATTCGATGAAGAGAAAACCCACCAAACCCTTAGCGGCTTTCCTATGTAGGCCTAAGTTGTGTGCAAATCTGAGAACATTTATAATTTCAGTCTTACCAGCGTTATGCACACCATTTTTGTACCCAAATCATAGAAATTATACAAAGTCGGTGTTCAAGATTATACTTATTGATAAACTCACAGCTGCTCATGATGATGGTGCACTTTTGTGAATCCATTGGGAACTTCTGCAGTTGCATGTTGCACGACAGAGTTGCACTAACTCTGAAAAACAAAAGTCTTCTCTCATCAACCCAGTTCTCGACAGATGTACGTTTTGTAGTTATAAAATATGATAACAATCAAGTCAAATGATAATTGGTGCTACTGACAGTCACCGTGGTTGTCACAAGCCTTCAGTTTATAAAATAAATTTGTTGTTTGTACTGGGATCGGTAATGCACGTAAAAGAACCCAGAACACTTATCGTGGAAGAGTAGGGGTTAACCCCTGTGTTTCTGGTTCACATAGCAAGCACCCTTGTTTACAGGTTTCCATGATTAATTTAACTCATGAGGAATCCTGGGTTTCATTAGCAGAAATGTATAGTACTAATAATGATTTTACATTAAACGGAGAGACTGTGCAAGTCTAGATGCTTGCACATCACGGCAGTAAACACATTAAAATATGGCTGTAACATTTACGTTTATTGGCATGCAATCCATTTTGAGATTTCTGACCTTGCACTGTATGAAATGCTACCATCTGGCTGAACTCGAAGCAGCCTATTAGGTCGGGTCACTGAATGCACCGATGCCCTTTTCTCAAACAAGAAGAACACGTCAGGGACCCAAACACTGTCTATGGCATCGCCCTTGAAGATTATCCCCTCATCCCCGTGGAAGCTGAGTCGGGTATCCTGCCAGAACATCCGAAAATACATGGTCACAGAAAAATCCTGATGATAAATGGAAATGGCTTTGAATTAATAGTGTCCCGGTAATACAATCTCAAGATTCAGGCCCCGACAGATGCAGCCTGATTTAAAGGAAGAGTACACCTTTGGTAATTACTCCAAAAATTAATGACCACAAAAACTTACTTGATAAAGAGCACCGGAGAGCTGTTGATACATAATTAAAAACGACACCCTTTGAAGTAATGTAGTTTTAAGAGAAAGAGATAACTTTTCGCCAAAAAAATTTGAATCTGAGAAAGGCTTCAGGCGTAAAGCCTTCTCGGGCATCTGAAAACACACAGTTCTATGCAACAAGGGTGTTTTGGGTCAGGATTTGCATACATCTTCGATAATCAAATTTACTTAGCCCAAATTTCCACAGGTCTTTTATTTTATGCACCAAGTGAGGATACTGCGGCCTCTGACAATAACCAAAACTATACCCTGTCTTTAAAGATAATCGTAGGTACGGATTCTAAAGTAACTGTATAGGCTAGAGATAGAATCTTTAATGTGAACTGCGATGAATTTAGATAAATCGATGGCATTGGAAATTCTCAAGGCTGAGGTTTTTAAACGGTGTCATCCTTTAGAAAAATGTCAGAAAATGCAATCATCTTTGAGGAATGCGTGTTTATTTGCCCTTTAATTAATGTAATTGCCTTGTCAGGCACTCAGATAAAAAGCACTGTAAAAATAGGCCTACCTGTACATTAAAGCTCTTTACTCATAATTTATTTCCTGTTTACTCGCTGTCGTTTAGATTAATGTTACGAGCCGTTTTTATATTGAAATTAGACGGACTAAAGCAGTTCTACATAAGGCCACTCTGTCACTCGTTTTCTCTCCGGTGTTAACCCTGCTGTCAAGCATCATCCTGTAATATTTCTACATCTTGCCTTGCTCTCTTCCGCTCTTTTCTAGCGGGGAAATTTTGGTTAAGACTTTCCTTATAATGAAGTTCTACACACGTGGGACCTGACCCGTTTCCAGTTCAGTTTGACCCGAAATCGTTGTTAAAATGACCAAGAATTGGGCCAAACTGACGCAGAATCCAAGTTAAAATTCACATTTTGACAACCAGTTTCCGGCTCAGCCTGTCCCAGAAATGGGCCAGGCCGCCAGGGATCCAGAATCTGTGTCAATTTCTGTGTTTTAGAGTATATACTTTTACTAAGCCTAAATGCTTTTGTTCTGCACACAGTTGGTTACTTGACGTGTCGCCGTCAGCCTATTCTTGAACATTTTCTGTAACCCCAGCAGCCATGTGAAATAAAATATTGCAGACACTTGACCTGTCTTTAAAGAGTTGTTTTCTTCTTCTGTCCCCTGAGCCTCGTCTAAGTATCCTTAGCGACACAATAAATCCAACGGCAACTTAAGATGTCTTTCGAAGTTGTCTATCAAATCCGACGATATCCTCGAAGGAATCCCTTCAGCGGAAGGTTACCCATTTGCGTTTTGCAACCATCTCACCTCGCCCCCAACCTTGGCATACTCTGTGACGTTCTGTCTATGAAGTCAATATCCCAATTGAAAAAAAATAAAAAATTCTGTCAGAACTTGTTCCCTGACGGCTTTTTATATATTTTTTTTTTGGGTGGCCTCTCACCTCTGTGGCCTGGGTTTGATTCCCAGCAAGGGCCATGTGAGTATAGAGTTGTGCGTTGTTTTTCTTCTAATAATGCCACGAGGGTTTATCTAGCTGCCAAAGGCACCCTTGAATGCCTGCGGTTCGAACACTTTGTAGCTGCGTCCTTCACTATCGAGCTTCTCAGCTCAGTAAGGATGACTATAGTCTCCCAAATGATGTGTTACATCTTCCTAAGATTTTTTTTGTTGAAGACAAAATATTTTGGTGAATATCGGGAGGGGAAAAATATGTAAGCTCATTGATAACCAAGTTCATACCAGTAGTGGAGAAAAGTAGAGAAAATCAACGACCCCAGCAATCACCATCGGAACTTAAGGCATAAATAAATGAGTACCAAATTTCTGGTTTAAAAATGCTGTTTAAAATTGTTTGCAGATAGTTTTGATTGGAAACTACAACATCGAGGTTACTTTTATCTCACCCCACGAATTCATGTACAACCATTTTAGCTAATACACATTCAACGCTGCAAGGGAAAATTATTCTTTTTGGAACCACCCCACCCCGGGTTGGTACCTGGCTATAAAGTGTGTCATCATGTTCCTCAATGTCATGAACTATCATAATATCATAATACAACTAGAAACTAACCCCGGACAAGCAATACGATGTTACCAGCTTCTAGCAGTATTACGAAAAACACAATAAAATACGGTAAGGCATGTTATGTGAACTGCCCTTAATATTGGGTCAATAGCTTATGTAAATTATTTGCCCCCGTGCTGAGTCCCCCGGCCGAAACAAAAGCCGCCTCGCAACACGTGTGCCTAACAATAAAGATAGGTCGATAATGTAGCTTTTTCTACCTTTGTTTAATTGATTTTGTTAGTACAAGTCATTTAATAAAACACAACCACCAATTAGAACAAAACTAATAATCAGTGTTGTTGTAAACTATTGGTTAACTAATTGTTAGGAGGTCCTGTACACGTTTTGCTATGTATTGTCATTTTTAACGGTTCAAAATTATTTATAGCTCCATTATTTATCCCCAAGAGCAAATTTATTTATTTATTTCAATTCTCCTTCAATTACAACCCAGCTGTTTAATTTAGTCAAACTTGACAATGGAACACACCTTAGTTTGGGTTGCACTTCCCCGATGAGACTCTAATAATGGCCCATGTATAGGAGCTCTCTGTCTGACCTCAGGTCACGTTGGACTGATATTGACATTTTAAGTGACGAGTTGAATATTTCATCTCAGCGCATGCAGCTATAATATACATTTATAGCTGAAGGCACCATGCACATTGTAACTTGAAAGTAGACGCAGCATTGAATTTGGGAAGGGTATAGGCCTATGATGTCTCTATTCTACGGAACTCTGCAAGTGCCATCCGACATCTTGAGATCCTGAGATGATTGATCACGAATGACAACATCCTAGAGTAGGATGTCGTCTTCCCAATATCTCAGGATGACGACATCTTGTTATTATCTTGGGATGTCGACATCCCAAGATAAATCGTCTTGGGGTGATGACAATTATGTTGAACGTGTCGAAAAACCAAGATAAATTACCTTGGGAAGACAAAATCCTAATTTCAGGATATCGTCATTCTGAGATGAAATACATGTAAGACGACATTCTACAGCAAGTTGGTGTTCAGCTACTTTTTGTGCTCAATCAGCTCTATCAAATTGGGTAAATATTTTTGTTCGTGGGATTTTTGTGCACGTGCTTATTTCAAAAGACAAATTGTAAAAGAAACCCAATGTCCTTTTCTAACACAGCAGTCTACCAAACGAGCGTACGTTTATGGACAATGGTACCGGACAGAGATGGAAGCAAGTTAGCATTAAAATTAAAAAACATTCCTTCAAAATAAAAATCCTTCATACTTTTACCAATTCTTACCAACCATGTATCTTACCCTTAATGTGACCTGTTCCCCCAACGGGCACATTATTAATCTCATTAAACTATGATCACCACGGGGTATAATATTCCTTACAGGGTATTGACATCTAAGTGGCACCGCAAGGTTCTGTTTTTAGTCCCCTCCTTCCAACTTCGCATTATCATTAATCCATTGACATAGACTAAGATCGATTGTCAAGACTGAGTCATTCCTTATTTATATAAATGAAATGAAAAAGAATACACGTACCACATGCACATTATTAAATTTCGATACTAATGGTTTCTAAATGTTAATTCTTTTTGTCGTGTCGTGAACATGTCCACAGACCTTCCAATGTCTCGGAGATTGATAATCGTATGGAACAAATCTTAAAGATCACCTTCGAAAGGGTAAAGAGGGCTTCTCTCAGCATCTTGATGTTTATGTTTTTCCCTCTAGGGTTGTTTCCAAAGTCCGGGGAATGCAGGGGGTAAAGATAACGATGCTAGTGAGTGAATGTGTAAAATATGAATGCTGTTAGTTGAATACAACTTTGGAATTCACTACCTGTATCCTTCTTCCCGGCCTCTTAATTCAAACGCAATATCAACATTCATCTTCTGCTTTTCAAAATTACTCTTCTTACGTCCCCCTTTTCCTCTTCTTAACCACTTGAGTGTCCTGTTGTTGGGCCCTGTGATTGCCAACTTCCCACAAAACAAAGAAAATAAATTCAATGAAATAAGTGAATAAACTCAAACTATTATTACCATTGTCGATTCTTTAATACTTTCCATGCTTTCTATGTAGATGCCGATTCTGACATTCACAGGGGCACCTGTGGGAGAGAAATTCACTTTTTTGGGGTTTGTTTTACCTCTAGATTTGTTAACCCTAACTTCCTTGAGTTTGTTTACTATGAGGACCATAATGATCCTTCGTCTCTCAAACAAAACAAAGCATCATCAAACTCAACACCACTGCCTATAGAGTTACATGGACGCCGTGGCCTCTGTTGCCCTGCTTTGTACTTGGTCTCGGCGCGGCCCTTCAAAGGTTTCCCATAGAATTTAAAGATTTTCCAATGGAAATGCCCTTTGCAAGATGAGAACGGTCTTGTCCTCTCAAAGACGACATTTCAGGCTTGCAGGGCCTCCATGGCCTCAGTGTATTTCAAGGCCTGCAACACCCAAACTGGTTGGACTGTGTGGCGGTATGCCTGATCCCATGTGAAGTTAAGAGCCCCATAGACTCTCCCCTGTACTGGACTCCAGGACTAATGCGCTTCGAGATACCATGTTTAATTAAGAACTAAACACACTTGGATGAATGTAGATTAGGCCTTTTATTAATATTTCATACCTGAGTCGTTTGGGCGCAACCTGACATCATAACCGTCAAGTATGTCATCCAAAATGACGGACGTGTTCATCCCTGCGACTCCGTGCCTGCAGGCAAAGAATGTGATACCATTTAAATCAACAGACCTTTGTCATGCTGCTACCATCTCGGTCATGTTCCCTGTGTATCCAATTAAAGTAATGAATGCTAAAATCCATCGAAAAATGGAACCATCAGACTATTTTTGACTTCCACCCTCGGTTTGGCTACACTTATTTGGATTGGAGAAAAATTAAGACGGCCACGCCATGATATCGGTCTGTCGCATCCAATTCACATGTACTC
Source organism: Pisaster brevispinus (assembly GCA_023634235.1). NCBI lineage: Eukaryota > Metazoa > Echinodermata > Asteroidea > Forcipulatida > Asteriidae > Pisaster > Pisaster brevispinus. The sequence goes on from JAMKCF010000006.1 coordinate 9,337,927, forward strand.
CATAGTTATGACTTATACCAATTAAGTCATAATTATGACTTGTCGAAGTCATTATTATGAGATGTTTGTCATTAATTATGACTTGTACAAAGCCATAATGATGAGTTGCAAGTTATTAGTTTCGTGTTCTTTTCCTCTAAATGTCCCTTTGATGCTTCCGTACAGAAACATTGGGACATTTTGTTCGCTTTCTTTTTTTCTGTCGTTCGAACAGCTGGTTTGATCAATAGCGTGGACTTAATGCTTACTGTTATTGTTAATTAGGTTATGTTTGTTTCTAATGTGCTCATCGAGTATGTTTGTCTTGAACACAGCAGTTGGTGTATTACAATTAACCAGAACATTTTGTTTATGCAAAGCCAAATTCGCAACGTCTACTCTTTCACCGTCACTCAAACCTACACTGTAAAAAAAAATGGGCAAAAATTTCCCAACTTTTTGCCCAACGTTGGTACGATAGTCAACACGTACATCTATTGGGCAATTTCTACCCAACGGTCGTTGGGTAATCCCCGTCCCCAACTATTAAGTAAACATTTTACACAACAGTTCGACCATAAAAAAAACCCAGTTTGGTTCTTTGCATTGCCCATCTACTGGATCATAACAAATAACCAACAGTTGGACAGAACATTATGACCAAATGTTGGAAATCTGATTGCATGTCACCAACACTTGGGCATCACGTCCCATACATTTACTCAACAGTTGGAAACTTTAGGGCCAAAACATTGAAATTTGTGAAGGTGTCTTTGAAACATTGGGAGCAAATTGTGGTTTTTGAGCAAGTAGATATGTGGGGGAAAAACGACCCAGGTCTTTAAGAGTAAGGGACTGTAAATATCAAAGATTTTTGGAAAATGTTGGCCACGGCCAAAAAATGGATTTCCTTCATATCTTTATATTTGATGGACCATTGCCCCAAAGTAACAAATATGGACAAAACTTCAAAAATAAATATTCGTTACCATGGCAACAGCCAATTAAAATTGTAGGCTTATTTTGCCATATTTTCAATTTTTGAATAGTGAAATTTGCCTATTTTTAAGGCCTCGCTACCATTAAACTGGATATAGAAAATATTTTCTTTAAAAGTCATGGGTAGGTGGGTCCCTAGAGGCTGCATTGAATGTATAAAAAAAATCACCAGGTATGCGGGTGGGTTATACCATTCATTTCAAAAAGGGGTGTTTTTTGTACTTTTTCGAATTATGAAAATATACCATTTTTTGACAGCTTATAACCCCAATGGTAGTGCTCCAATTTGAATGTCGACCACATATTGTTGAGATGATATATTGGTCTTGTGAAGAAAAAAAAATTAGCTTGGGGAAAATGTTTTCTTTTTCGCAATGATGCCATACATTTTCCAATTGTTTTCGAAATTCACTGCAAAGTCAACCCCACTTTAAATTCTATGAAAACGAAATTAAAACTTTGTAAGTAATATTTATTGAAAAGAAAATCAATTTTGTATTTAATTAGATCAAATATAATGGTCAGTTACTAAAAAAAACATTTGAGAGTTGCCATAACTGGGGCGTAACTCGAACAAGTGGGGGGGGGTGGTTGGGGAGATTCAATGTTTGCACTGCCCTCAATAATTTCTTAAACCTGCAGCTAGTCAACATGAGCTTTGCTAATTTACTCTAACATTGGGGTCAAACTTCTATACCTTGGCAACATTTGTTGTTGCTATGGCATCCACTTGGTAACAGGGGTTTTCAAATGTTTTAATTGTATTTAAAACCCAATGTGCAAGGTCATTAAACTTTTGCCACCAATGAGAAAGGTACAGTATGCCCATGTTCAGTAACTTTTAGCTATATGCCAGCAACTACTGGTATATTGCAGCAACCCCGGCAAATTAATATATTGTCAGCTCTTTCAAACCAAGGTTTTTTTATATGTACATACTCCCCCCCCAAAAAAAATAAAAAAAAATAAATAAATAAATAAATAAAAAATTAAAAAAAATAAAAATAAAAAAAATAAAAAAATAAAACAAAAAATAAAACAAAACAACGCACACATAATCCAGTTGTAGCTCAAATTTCAGACTTTCCAATGTAATGAACAGTAATGCCAATTTCAATTTGCTATGGAATCCTGCATCAACTCCAAATTTATACTGTACATGTAGTTTCCTTCTCTACTTGAAACAGGTACATCCCCAAAGAGATTGTTCAATTTTAGCAATACACATGTATATGGTGATTTCTTGTTCTTCTTCAACCCAGATGTACCAATGCGGAGGTGTTCACAAATCTCTTTCAGTTTTTTAAGTTTTGAAGCTTTTTGTAGCCAGTTGCTTCTTTCTTTCAATCGCACACAAATTAATGTCATCAACACATAGAAGATGCCTGAGGGAGAGAGAATCTTCAACAATTTCATGCATCATTTCAATGTTCATTTCTTCTTCTGAGAGACTTGGAATAGCATCATGATATTCTGCTTCAGCAACAGCAGTGATGCAGGATTCCATAGCAAATTGAAATTGGCATTACTGTTCATCACAATGGAAAGTCTGAAATTTGAGCTACAACTGGATTATGTGTGCGTTGTTTGTTTTATTATTATTATTATTATTATTATTATTATTATTATTATTATTATTATTATTATTATTATTATTATTATTATTATTATTATTATTATTATTATTATTATTATTTTTATTTTTTATTTTATTTTATTTTTTTTTTTTTGGGGGGAGTATGTACAAATAAAAAAAAAAACTTAGTTTGAAAGAGCTGACAATATATTAATTTGCCGGCGTTGCTGCAATATACCAGTAGTTGCTGGCATAAAGCTAAAAGTTACTGAACATGGGCATACTGTACCTTTCTCATTGGCGGCAAAAGTTTAATGACCTTGCACATTGGGTTTTAAATACAATTAAAACATTTGAAAACCACTGTTACCAAGTGGTTGCCATAGCAACAACAAATGTTGCCAAGTTATAATAGTATGACCCCAATGTTAGGGTAAATTAGCAAATCTCATGTTGACTAGCTGCAGGTTTAAGAAATTATTGAGGGCAGTGCAAACATTGAATCTCCCCAACCACCCCCCCCCACTTGTTCAGGTTACGCCCCAGTTATGGCAACTCTCTAGTGTTTTTTTTAGTAACTGACCATTATATTTGATCTAACTTAATATAAAATTGATTTTCTTTTCAATAAATATTACTTACAAAGTTTTAATTTCGTTTTCATAGAATTTAAAGTGGGGTTGACTTTGCAGTGAATTTCGAAAACAATTGGAAAATGTATGGCATCATTGCGAAAAAGAAAACATTTTCCCCAAGCTAATTTTTTTTTCTTCACAAGACCAATATATCATCTCAACAATATGTGGTCGACATTCAAATTGGAGCACTACCATTGGGGTTATAAGCTGTCAAAAAATGGTATATTTTCATAATTCGAAAAAGTACAAAAAACACCCCTTTTTGAAATGAATGGTATAACCCACCCGCATACCTGGTGATTATTTTTATACATTCAATGCAGCCTCTAGGGACCCACCTACCCATGACTTTTAAAGAAAATATTTTCCATATCCAGTTTAATGGTAGCGAGGCCTTAAAAATAGGCAAATTTCACTATTCAAAAATTGAAAATATGGCAAAATAAGCCTACAATTTTAATTGGGCTGTTGCCATGGCAACAAAGCTATTTTTTAAAAAGTTTTACTATTTTGGTTAATTTGGGACAAAGGTCCATCAAATATGAAAGTAAGAAAAAAATCTATTTTTTTCCGTGGCCACCCTATGTTTGATATTTACAGTCCCTTACTCTTAAAAAGTGATAGACACCAAAGTTTTAACCAGTTCATAAATGTGTACATTTGAAAGTTTTACAGTTACAGTAACAAAAGGTGTAATGAAAGTAAACAGCCACGAATTGTCGCATGACTGCTTGAAATGGTTCATTCTGATACAATATTTATGCACTACTAAACTTCGTTTAAATTATGGTTAAAAAAAAATTTCACTCAACTATTTTAAGGAAATTTTTTACCAACTTATGGACAAAATACACAATTTACACAACTATTTTAAGTAACTTTAGCCAACTTCTGAGAAAAACTGATAAAAGAAGTTAACCAAGTTTGAGGGAAACACTCTCTCACTTGTCTTTTTCTAGAGACACAGATGAGTGTTACTATCCAACTTTTGTGATGACATTGAATGTGATTTTTATTGCTTCTAATGCACAATTAATGCTGAGTGTAAAAATAAAATCTTTCTTAAAATAAGAAAAACAAACCCAGCTATGTTTGAATTCTACTTTTGCTGGCCCAATAAAATAAGGTAAATCCAGACAGGCCTTTGTGATACTGAATAGTGACTGATAGCGATAGTGATATTATAGTGACTGATAAGTTATAGCTCCAAAGTCAAGGTGGACAGGCAATGCCTGTCAATACTCAAGTTATTTAATATTTGCATCGTAAATAAAACCACCGATACCGTCTAACTTAGCTACACAAGTAAATTTCTAAGGGCAAGCGTCTGTCTCATCTTGAAAATGGCTCAATCTAATGCATGTTGACCAGTGAACAAACTGTTATTCTTTAATAATAATACCACAGTAACGCCGCAGTTATACAACTCCTGTATGTGATCGTCACCATGGATATATTATACAATACACTGTACTAGAGTACTACTGCTGTAACGTATGACTGTGTTTGAGCATTGTTTGAGCAGAGCTAAGCAGAAATGTAACTATAAAACCGCTTTGACGGGTTTCCATAATAGACAGCTTTATGGTCTACATCTAGGCCTACAATCCCTACATAGGTTCTTATTTTATTAGTACAGGCAACATTTCTTACCGATGAATGTGTCTTTCAGTTCCTCTAGACCCCAATATTGTCAAGAAGTTCTACTAGGTCCGACATGATGACCCAGATAACAATTAACGTTCTTACAACGTTGTAATGAAGTCAGACTTTGGTGTAAGTAACGTTAATTATTTAACGTAGTGTAACAACGAATCGTTGTCGACTCCCCTATACGTCTTCTTAACGTACACTCTCAAAACAAAGTGTAAAATGTTTCTGTGTAAAACTTCTGGCTAAAAATGTTGTGAAACTTTTGATAACAATTTTTGTTGTACACCTCACTTGTGTAAAATAAAAATACAAAATAATAAAATTCCTCCAACTTATGGGGGATTGTCAAATTTTCTACCCAAAGAAAGGGTAGTTGAAACAATGCAACATCTGTGCGCATTTGTTGGGTATCGGTTGCCCAACGCCTATGACTACAAGTACACCCTATGCTGGGTACTTTTTGTTATTTACTAAACTGCAAAATGTGCTAAATAACTGGGTAAAAAAGGACCAACAAATCCAAAAAGGAATCTACCCAGTAAATAATTACCCAGTACTTTTAACAGTGTACGGAATGATTTCCCTTGACGCAGTTGTCAAATCGAATCCCAGCCATTACAGAAGATATTCCGGGTATCTTCCTCATTACACAACGTGTTTAAAAGGTTGCCGTCCTGAAAATGCGAAATTGGAATGCTCACCTGACCTTTACACTGTAAAAAAAAAATGGGCAAAAATTTCCCAACTTTTTGCCCAACATTGGTACGATAGTCAACATGTACATCTATTGGGCAATTTCTACCCAACGGTCGTTGAGTAATCCCCGTCCCCAACTATTAAGTAAACATTTTACGCGACAGTTGGACCATAAAAAACCCCAGTTGGGTTCTTTACAATGCCCATCTACTGGATCATAACAAATAACCAACAGTTGGCGAAAAATTGTACCCAAACATTGGACAGAACATTTTGACCAAATGTTGGAAATCTGATTGCATGTCACCAAGACTTGGGCATCACGTCCCATACATTTACTCAACAGTTGGAAATTTAGGGCCAAAACATTGAAATTTGTGAAGGTGTCTTTGAAACATTAGGGAGCAAATTGTGGTTTTTGAGCAAGTTGTAGTGGGGGAAAAAAACGACCCAGGTCTCTAAAAAGTGATAGACACCAAAGTTTTAACCAGTTCATAAATGTGTACATTTGAAAGTTTTACAGTTACCTTAACAAAAGGTGTAATGAAAGTTAACAGCCACGAATTGTCGCATGACTGCTTGAAATGGTTTATTCTGATACAATTTATGCACTACTAAACTTCGTAAGTCTAGATACTATTGTGTACATTTAACCAGTAAAAAAAATTGTACATTTGAAAGTTTCACAGATACATTGACAAAATGTGTAATGAATGTTAATAGCCACGAATTGTCGCATGACTGCTTGAAATGGTTTATTCTGATACAATTTATGCACTACTAAACTTCGTAAGTCTAGATACTATTGTGTACATTTAACCAGTAAAAAAAATTGTACATTTGAAAGTTTCACAGATACATTGACAAAATGTGTAATGAATGTTAATAGCCACGAATTGTCGCATGACTGCTTGAAATGGTTTATTCTGATACAATTTATGCACTACTAAACTTCGTAGTCTAGACACTATTGAGTACATTTAACCAGTAAAACAAATTGTACATTTGAAAGTTTCGCACTGATACATTGACAAAATGTGTAATGAATGTTAATAGCCACGAATTGTCGCATGACTGCTTGAAATGGTTTATTCGAATACAATTTGTGCATTACAATAAACTTCGGAGTCTAGACACTAAAATAATCAACTGGTAAAGAAATAATCAGGCCAATAGGAGGCAGGCATATTGGCCAACCGGGGCTGTATTTTGCCTTCCATGCGCCACACTACATTTACCCATGTAATTGAAGACATTTTCTCCATCAACCAAATTATGGTTAAAAAAAACTTCACTCAACTATTTGAAGGCAATTTTTACCAACTTATGGACAAAATACAAAATTTACACAACTATCTGAAGTAACTTTAGCCAACTTCTGAGAAAAACTGATAAAAGAAGTTAACCAAGTTTGAGGGAAACACTCTCTCACTTGTCTTTTTCTAGAGACACAGATGAGTGTTATCCAACTTTTGTGATGACATTGAATGTGATTGTTTATTGCTTCTAATGCACAAATGCTGTGTGTAAAAATAAAATCTTTCTTAAAATAAGAAAAACAAACCCAGCTATGTTTAAATTCTATTTTTGCTGGCCCAATAAAATAAGGTAAATCCAGACAGGCCTTTGTGATACTGAATAGTGACTGATAGTGATAATATAGTGACTGATAAGTTATAGCTCCAAAGTCAAGGTGGACAGGCAATGCCTGTCAATACTCAAGTTATTTAATATTTGCATCGTAAATAAAACCACCCATACAGTCTAACTTAGCTACACTAGTAAATTTCTAAAGGCAAGCGTCTGTCTCATCTTGAAAATGGCTCAATCTAATGCATGTTGACCAGTGAACAAACTGTTATTCTTTAATAATAATACCACAATAACGCCGCAGTTATACAACTCCTGTCTGTGATCGTCACCATGGATATATTATACAATACACTGTACTAGAGTACTACTGCTGTAACGTATGACTGTGTTTGAGCATTGTTTGAGCAGAGCTAAGCAGAAATGTAACTACAAAACCGCTTTGACGGGTTTCCATAATAGACAGCTTTATGGTCTACATCTAGGCCTACAATCCCTACATAGGTTCTTATTTTATTAGTACAGGCAACATTTATTACCGATGAATGTGTCTTTCAGTTCCTCTAGACCCCAATATTGTCAAGAAGTTCTACTAAAGGTCCGACATGATGACCCAGATAACAACTTAACGTTCTTACAACGTTGTAATGAAGTCAGACTTTGGTGTAAGTAACGTATTAATATAACGTTGTAACAACCATTCGTTGTCGACTCCCCTATACGTCTTCTTAACGTACACTCTCAAAAAAGGTGTAAAATGTTGCTGTGTAAAACTGCTGGCTAAAAATTTTGTGTAACTTATGATCGATTTTGGGTAAAACAACAATTTTTGTGGTACACCTCACTTGTGTAAAATAAAATACAAAATAATCAAATTCCTCCAACTTATGGGGGATTGTCAAATTTTCTACCCAAAGAAAGGGTAGTTGAAACATTACAACATTTGTGCGCATTTGTTGGGTATCGGTTGCCCAACGCCTACGACTACAAGTACATCCGATGCTGGGTACTTTTTGTTATTTACACCACTGCAAAATGTGCCAAATAACTGGGTAAAAAAGGACCAACAAATGCAAAAAGGAATCTACCCAGTAAATAATTACCCAGTACTTTTAACAGTGTAATAAGTGATTAGAAAATTAGAGGGTTGCTTCTATGGAATGGCTCTTCAAATCTTTGAACAACCGTAAAATTGTGTGTGATTTTAAAATGGACAGCATTGTAATGCACTTTCACGTAAAGTAATAGCAACACTGATACAAAAAACGGTATTCATTAATGTAACCACCACAAATAATGTTATACCGTAAGAAGTACCGAAACTTTCTTAACACACACTCCCATAATATGAGTCACCTTGGAGATTTCAGTTATTACGTAAGACAAATTTCGACCCGTCCTTCTTACCATCCAAAATAATGTGTAAGCAAAAAGCTTATTTTCAGGAGGTGGTATTATTTTATAACCATCATAGACGTATGTGGACTCTTTGGTCAAGGGACAGAGGGGTTGCTTTGCCCGGAAAGTTACACAGATAAAAAACACTAGCACCAATTTCTAATACCGGATAAAAAGTTGTTGTTTTTTCTTTCTCTTGACAATTTTGTTTTCTTCTTGCTGGGCTTGAATTTTCTCCACTGTTTTGGGAAGGCAGTTCCCCACCCCGAGGATCGTACTTGTATAAAAAACTATACTTTCAAGATTTACTCAGTAATAAAACCAATATAATCAACCAGAACGGCAATTGAACAATCTTAAGTTGTCATGATCTCATGTCATGACGTCACACGTTAAAGCGCACGCGCGACGTGCAATTTACATATTTCATCTAAGGGTCTATTTTTTTGTCAATAGCTGTCGAACTTATTAGCACAGACATTGGGTTCTATAGCACATTCTTCTCGCTAGACGCAACCATGAATTTTTCTGAACGGCATACCAAAATCTGTTTACCAAACCTGTGTCTACCATGTCCAATTTACTCTGGAAAATATATTTAAAGCAATGTTAGCGACGGAATCAAGTGACTTAACTGTGCTCGCGATAGACGCTGAGAAAAAATATCAATAATTGAATACTCATTAAATGATATTATAGATCGATCGTCAAGAAGAGATCGCAAGCGTCTAATGATACTTTTCAATTATACAACCATTTCAATTAATTATACAATGCAACCTAATTATAAAAATCAATTTTAATGTACTCAGCGATGAAAGGTTGAATCATGCTTGTTTTATACTAACTCATTGATCGTGTTCAACATTGAACGTTGTATTTAGCTTTTATGACTGCGACGAGACAAACTGTTAAAGATACCATCTAGTTTTGTTTCCCTAGCTTTTCAAACTTTTACGTTCATTGACTCGATGGGTATAACTTAGCTGTATGAATAAGTAGCTTTCCAAATGACAACGTGAACCCAGCCCATCAGAGCTGAGATTCCTCCGCTAAGTTCGGTCAAAGGCGTACAAGGTGCGTTTCCTTTGGGTTTCTGAGAAGCCGATTTGCCGAAACAAGTGTCTACTATGTCATACATTATAATGGTCGGCATGATCTTTACAATAGTTGTCGCCACGTGTTCTAATCGATAGTTTGAATGGGCCAGATGTGACCGTTAAACTTCAGATTCTTATCATTACATGACCATGATATCGTACTTTTACCGTTACATATAACGACACCTCAGGCGCGTGTTATTTTAAACGCTTATCAGCGCATAACAAATCTACATTCCTTTGAATATCATTTTTTTTTGAGTACAGGACATCTGTCTGTTATACTTAATATACATTGATTCTTGATACCATATTAATAATTGAGGAATACTCAGTTGAAGGATTATGGTTTTTTAAAACTATAATTCATCGACTATAAAATAGTTCCACCATTGATTAGTTCAAACTTACCACATCACCAGTAAGCAGCACAAAAGTACCTTGCTTGTCCGGAAGAACCCGTTCATGTTGTCTTCGTATAATAACTATACCTTGAGAATAAGAATGGAATAATACATTGTATTTAATCGAGTGCGTCTTGAAGGCCAACGTTGAAAATAATCCAAGTGTTGCTATTTTCGTAAATATCATGTAAATAAAAATATAATTTTTAAAAATTAATTACTAAAATGACTACAATTGGTTAAAAGATGTTAAAATCTATAAACGAAGTTTTTTTATAGGACTGGGGAAAATATTGAGTATACAGCGCTTTACACACATCGGTGGGTATAAAAAAAACCAAATAAATAAGTGGTCTATATTTTCTGATTACCATTTTGGTATTTGTTTCGATCGTATCCCACCAAGGTGAGACCTAAAAAAAAAATATATAATAAAATAAAATTAAAATTAAAAATAAAAGAATACAAGAGCTAGAGAGAGGGTAAAAAGAGTAGGCCTACATACAACTTGACTAAACCGACGCATATTCCCCGGGGCATGTACAATCTACGCAAATCGTCCCCAAAGTGATTGACCCAAAATGATTCCATCAGAACAATCCGTTCGCATTCAACCCAAAGGCCCATACTCGGCTGCTATAGGATGGGGGTCAAAATGTGACAAAGTCAATGATATTTTAGGCTCTTGGTCTGGTTATATATGTGCAGTGTAAAGAAAGAAAGAAAGAAAGAAAGAAAGAAAGAAAGAAAGACGAAAAAAAGAAAGAAAAACAAAACGTCTCCTAGGAGAGTATAGAAATAACAAGCATTGCTTTAAATGATATGTGTATAGTGTTATAATCCGTTCCCTGGATAAGTGGTCATTATTTACAATGGAATTCTCACAAGTTTGTCTCTTTAATTGCAATGAATCCAAGCCTACATATATAAAATAATTGAAATTATAATATACTACTAGTAATAAAAACAATGCTAAAAAGAGACCATCACAGAAAAAAAAAATCACCCCCCCAAAAAAAAAACCTCTCTGCAATGCATATTTATAATATGAACACAAACAAATAAATATATAAATTAATAAATAAAATATAAAATTATAAAATAATAATATATACGTAATAAAAGCAAACAGACTAACGAACAACCAACAGTGTTTTCAGAATATTTTGAAGAAAATTAAAAAAGACTACACAGGCAACATTAAGATCCTTACATACCTGAATGCACTATCAGCAGTTACCGCTATAAACAGATACACACGAGCGGCTGGTGTTACATTGCTTCACTATGTGAACGGAATCCAACCGAAACTCGCGCTTATAAGTGCATGCCTGCAAGACTGTGGCCGCGTGATGTAGCGATTTGTGTTTACCTTATCACGTAACATTGTTTAGTTCCGTGTAGCCTACATTGATTATTACCATTTAAAAGGTTTTTTTTCTTCTCACAATTTATTAAAGGTATTATACAGGATTGGCAGAGCTGACGAAATAGTCATAGACAGTGTTCATGTTTTGATCGATCAACCATATAGGCCTGTACTTGAAATGATACACCTGTGAAATATTTGCCCTTAGTCTGGTGTGTGAGTTAGGAGCAAATAGTAACAAAAACAAAAACAAGCACAATATTCAGCATGTATACATTGTCCTTAAAGTGGGTTGCAACAGCCGAAATCGGCTGTTGCATTTTTTAAAATCTACGCTCGTGTGTGTGAAATAGTTTATATGGCCTGCAGTGCATCGAGCGGTGGGGCTCCATTTAACGGTCCATCCACTGCACCACCTTTGTATGGCAGAAACTTACGAGATGTCGTCCTCGACTCGTTGAAGGTTTCCAAGAGGTACTGTCAAAGAAGAATACACCTTTTTATTGCTCTGCTAACATGACAAGTGTGTGCATTTGTTGTATTTGTACACGGAGGAATTCAAAGTGTGCCCTCAGTCTCAGCATTCTTGGGACTAATGCACCCTTCTTTTTTACATATTTTCTTTACAAACTTAAAAGTTTGTGTCCGTGACCTTTGGACTTTCTCTATTCCGTCTAGCTTTCAGCAGGGAAAGATTACCTTCTATTTAATTCCTTGTTTTTTAGGGAGCCTGGTTCTGGCCATGCTCCTAATGTTTAGTTTCTGGAAGGGCTATAGAACTCTCAGTGAGTTTTGCTTTGCATTTAAAGAAATGTTGTTTTTTGATTAGTTGAATCTTGTATTGTAAACTTTTATGTAGCCAGCCTCGTTTTTTGGCCTTTGACCTATACATTAGTTACTTCGCTGCGCTATTACGCATTGTATGATTATTGTGTGCTACTGTATTTGAAGGATTAAAATCAAGTGCCGGAAATTATTTTATATTTCAGATGTCACATGATTTAACTTGATTGAATGTCGTCCCCTTCTAATAAAGGACTGTTCCTCCTTCCTACCCAATCAAAGCAAGACTTGAGATCACTTCGTACAAGTACATAGATCTCAACGTACAATAATAATCCAACTCCCTAAGAGTGGTTTTCTAGGATCCTTCCTCAATCTAACAAAGTCCAACACCACAAGATAACTCACAGCAGCCAAACGGTTGGACCCTGGTTTTGGTGATATGCCTGATCCCACGTAAAGCAGTGTTTTTCCAGAGCACAAGCTTGCATATCGGGCCGATACTTGCGAATTGCGGGCCGAAATGCACAATTTGCGGCTGATATGCAAAATAAACATCACGGACATCGACTGGCACATGACCCCCTTAGTTGCGCCACTGTAAACAGGTGTTCTTTAGAGGCCACCGAAATGGTTTTCTCTAGTTTGTTGTGCACCAGTTAGATGTATTTTTCATGGTTATACAATCTATGTATAATTTGTACCGTGACAATTTTATGTTTTCCACGCAGATAAAGCCTGGTAACTGAACATCGATCGGGGTGAATGCATTTAATGAGCTTGCCTTCAGAAGATGCAAGTTCCACAATGTTGGCTGGACAAATCTACTCGATGGTAACTTATGCTCCATCGAACAAGTTGAACTTACATGAAAAGCATGAGTTGGTATGGTCCTAGTGATGTTCATGTTCTTGGCTGGTCTGGAACCATAGCAACAGTGCTTGTCAACGAAAGCCAAAATGGCCGCCCTCACTGCCTCCTCCCCTATTCCATCATTGCTGTAATGAAAAGATGAGCAATGTCAGCTAAGAAATGGAAAATGACAACAATTGTAATAATTTGGGAGGCTAATCATCCTTACTTAAAAACAAGAATAATACTGGATTCTTATGTAATGCTTTATCAGACCCCTAGGGGGTGTATCAAAGCGCTCACTATTTTGTTTTTCAACAGGATAAGCAGAGCTATGTTTTGAATTATGAGACTCATTTATGTAGCACCTTCTAATGGTTACCAAGGTGCTGTGGGTCATTCAGCAGCCATTGCCCAAAACACAAGGGCAAACTCCTTCTCTTCATGATAAGAGTACCTGGATTCTTGTACATGCATTACACAACACAAGGGACCTACGGCTTTACGTCCCATCTGAAGGACGAAACAATAATGGTGTCTTGCTTAAAGTACAGGTACAACAACTGCTTTTTTGGGGACACCCCCCCCCCCCACAGGTACCCTGGTAGAAACCCTGAATGCACGCCTGGTCATGTATATTACTTGTGACCCTTTCTCTGCTGAAACACCTGAATAAATCTGGGCCCTACGGAAAGGATGGCAGTTTTCCTTACGAGTCAAAAACTTGCTGTGGGCAACTGCTTTCTGCTGGAGGCTCATACGCAGGTGGAGGAACGGGTGGCCCTGAAAGGTAAAGAAAGTGACGTCTTCATTATCAATCTGGGAGACTTTTGGGGACGCTAGGTGGAAGCAGACATCCCAGGTATACCAATTGTTCTCCGAAGCGTGTGAATGCTCAGAATTTATACGAAAACAATGGAAAATTACAAGGTATATGCTGCCAACTAGTGAGAACATTTATCCAATCAGTTTTCCTTGTGGTTTACTTCTTGATATCTGAAATAAAGAGTCTCATCCCCTTAAGGTGACCCCATCTGCTACAACTTCCCAGGTTGTATTGTAAACTTGGTTGTGATCCCTAGCTATACAGAAGTTACATACAGGTTGTGGCTTGTGACTGGCACCCCTTAACAAAGATATTGACAAAATAGGGAGACCACCTACATTAGGGCTAGATAGTTCAGTTGGCAGAGCACCGGCACAGTAATCCAGACGCGGCAGGTTTAAGTCTTGCTCCAGTACATTTGGCTTTGTTCAACCAAAATTCGGCCGTGGCTTACGGCCAAGGTTCTGCAAATCAATGTGAGTGCCTTCAAAATTATTCATACGACAACATCAAATCCTGGTGCTAATTATGAGAAGCTTTGTTGTCTTTCCTTTGTCAAATCAGGGTTTCATTGTGGCAACTGAATTTTCAAAAGGAAACGATTACTCAAGAATCTCCCACCGACGTGAAGGAGCTTAGGTAAGAAAGTCTATTGAAGCAAATATGCTATTAAGTGAATCGTACCGCTGTTGAAAACTACTGTCTCATATCCTGGCACGGGCTCTAACTCCCGAGGGTCTGGATTTGGTCCTCCTTCCTCCGTTGCATTCTCATCGTCCTCAGGGTCCGAGTCAGGGATGGTCCCCCAGGGGTACGGGGGTGCCTCTGTCGATGTGGCACCAGGCACCCACGCTGTCGTCATAAGTAATGTAAATAATAGGAACAAGATGGTTTTACAATCGTTAGTCTATCAGGTGTGGTTTTCATACCAAAATAAAAACTGTATTAGAAGCACTCTTCAGGGCTCGAATTTGGGAGAAATATCCACAAGACTGCAGGGCTTGTAGCTCAAAACTTTTACTGGACCAGAATTTATTTCACAAGACCAGAATTAAAATGAGTTGAACAAGCACTAAGAAAAAATCTATCTCATTTGTCTTAAATGTATAGTACAAGTACTTCGATCGATACTTCGAAATATATTCATCAGAACCATAGTCAGTCAACATTTCTTTCACAAAAATATCATATAATTTGGGTTTGTTCAAACCCAAATTATATAAAATATACCCAGTCAGTTTCCCTTGTGGTTTATTACTTGATAAAAATATCATATCACACAATGAGGTAGCCTAGATTATTATTCAATAGAAAAACACAAGACCACCGGGCTTGTCTAGTTATGAGTTTACTGGACCAACGCTAAAATCACTGGCCCCGGGCCTGTGGTCCAGTGTTAATTTCGAGCCCTGCTCTTATTCTAAATGTTACTTTGCTCATCAGTTTTTTAATTAATTGTCAGGCATTATGAATTTGGCATTTGTATTAATTTCAAAAACTTTAATGCATTCTGGGAGAACAAACCAAAACATGACTAAAGCCGGATTTGAACCTGCAACCTCCAAGAGGTCACAGATTTAAATCTTGCTCTAGTAAAATCTTCTTCTCACCCAAGCTGTTCCGCTTGTGGTTTAATTTATTATCACTGAAAATTTATTTTGTCCGAACTTTTACAAAACTTTACCTGCTCCTGATGTAGACCCTGACGATGTAGCTTGTGGAGGTGCCCCATAGCCTGGGGCTGCTTCGTGGCCCTGTGGCTGTGGCTGAGGTGCCCCGTAACCCTGTTGTTGGGGTGACCCGTAACCCTGTTGTTGTGGTGCCCCGTATCCCTGTTGTTGGGGTGCCCCGTACCCCTGTTGTTGGGGTGCCCCATATCCCTGCTGTTGGGGTGCCCCGTACCCCTGTTGTTGGGGTGCCCCGTATCCCTGCTGTTGGGGTGCCCCGTACCCCTGTTGTTGGGGTGCCCCATATCCCTGCTGTTGGGGTGCCCCGTACCCCTGTTGTTGGGGGTGCCCCGTATCCCTGCTGTTGGGGTGCTCCATAGCCTTGTTGTTGGGGTGCTCCATGCCCTGGTGAAGGGGCCCTATACATGGCGCCTTGTTGGGCTGTCAAACAACAAGTATCAGAATTAAAATCTTGGGCATCTCACAATGACAAGCCAATCCAAAGAAGTAGATCAAATTCAAAGCTTCTTGCCTTCCAAAGCAAAACCTCTCCACATTTTTGTAAAATTGTGTGTATTTTCATAATTAGGCAGTATAGCTCAGTATCAAACTATGTATGTGATCAGGGTGGGGGGGGGGGGGTGGGGGGCTCAGAACCCACTTGCTGCCACCCCCATGCAAATGAAAATATTACACCACTGTCACTTGTCAGTCTTGGCAACATCTTGGACTCATCTTGGATGTTGGAGGGAAACCCTCAAAAAATGGAAAAAACCCACACAATAGATAGAGGTAGGGTCTGAAAACTCAATTATCCACATGCAATTGTGAGGCTATGGTACTGGTATTGGTAAACAGTGGTAGTTATGAACTCTGTGAGTCTGGTGTGGGATTCGAACCAGGGTCACCAGAGGAGGCGACAGACAGGGAGGGATCAGATTATAAAGTAGAAACCACTGGAGCCAACCTAGTTGCGATGATCGTAACCCTCTGTCACATATGGAGCACCGTAGTTTCAGTTGACCTGTGACCTGTGTGTCATAATAAACGACACTCTTGATTCCCGTACATGATTCTCCGTTGTCAGTCTATTACATGGTGTCAGAATTAAGGAGCCCTTAAAAGTGTTTTACAGGGTAAAAGAACCAAACAAGTTCGACAAAGGAATGAAGATAAGTTCCTGATTTCGTCACTATAAGGACATTGAGTGAGTAGCCAGAAATAATTGTGAATTTTCGTGAAGAAAATCTAGTCTTCCACACACGTGATCGACAACACGTAGCGTTATAAAGACACACGTTCGTGAAAGTCGTGATCAAACGTGGATAAGAGCAAGCAGTAAATCACGAATATAGTGCAACGGACAGCCGTACGACTAATTCTGAATAACTGTAGGGTTAAATAACTCACAAATAAGCTATAGTTTTACCGAATTTTAATTGAATTTCGGCACATATACTCATCTCATCGGCGAAAATAAAATCTACGGAGAGAGACATCAAGATGTCAAAAGCGGACAAGCCTAGCATGAATTGGCTTGCCTCTGATCTACACAAAGAGTGGAAACGCTTCAAACAACACTGTGAATTCACATTCAAAGGTCCTCTTGCTTCAAAATCAGAGGTAGAGAAAGTCAACTACCTGATGACATATATTGGAGACAAGGGGAGAGAGATTTATGAGACTTTCACATGGACACCTGGAGTTGATGACACCCCAGCTGAGAATGACACTCTGCAAGGAGTTTGTGCTAAATATGAAAGCTACGTGGCACCAAAGAAAAATCAGATCAGAGCTACAGTGAATTTCCATCGAAGAAAGCAACAAGATGATGAGCTCTCTGGACAGTTGGACAATTGTGTAGCTTACACTTGGACTCTAAACATTTTTGATTTCAAAGACTTTAAATACTTGTTTTTTATGTGCTTTAAAAAAACATGAAAGAAAAGGAGATGTCACATATGGAGCACCGTAGTTTCAGTTGACCTGCGACCTGTGTGTCATAATAAACGACACTCTTGATTCCCGTACATGATTCTCCGTTGTCAGTTTATTACACCCTCCATCCTCCCGACGGTCGCAGCCGGTCTGCGACCGTCGGGAGGATGGAGGGTTACGATCATCGCAACTAGAGCCAACCCGGCTTAATAAAAATAATACTGTTAATAAGACATACTGGTGCTTGACAACATTGATTGTAAACTGTAAACTGTAAAATTTTGAAATGAGTAGCCCTATTAATTAGCTTTCTTAACAAAGTTTTACTCAGAGGCTGTTTTACCCGTTGATTCAGATGATGAGTTTGCCTATGAAGAAGTGGAAATCGATGATGATTTCGCATCAGGTAAAGCGATTTGTAGCTCATGGCGCATGAACGTTATCACTCAAAAGTCATTGGGCCATTTATTTTGTTTGCTTTTAAAATCCTCTAAGCTCCAGTATGCAGCGTCACTTTAGTAAAACTTTTCCTCAAAATGTTTGTACATGTTCCATCCATTGAAAAAACATTTAGGACAACTTCAAACCAAGCAAACATTCAAATTATAATTTACAAAACCCCCAAATTCTCAAATACAAATCGTTTACTTTTTTCTTTAAAGGGTGTGCACAACATTGTAAGAGCAAAAATAAAAGTTTTCACAGATTTGCCCATAACTAACATGATAAAAAGATGGTCATGTTTGAAAACTTCCCTTGAAATATTTGTCCCTGAAATTTTATAGTTTTTGAGGAACGATTAAAACATTCTGTTTTGATCTCATCGCAAGTTGGAAACTTTATCAGTTTTTTTAACACTATTATCTTGTGACTCCGATGATCGATTGAGCTTAAATATTCACAGGTTTGTTACTTCATGTGTGTGTTGGGTCCCACGAATTTAGACCTGATGCTTTTTTTGTGAAATGGCAGAGCACCTAGGCGAGAAAATTGAAAAAATTTCTAAATTTAAACAATCAAGGGGCACCAAGGCAATGGACCTGAGGCAATGAAGGCAATTACCTCTCTTGCCTGCCAATGTTGTCAATGTGCATTAATCCCAAGTGAACATTTAAATAATCAACACAAATCACTCTCCATTTTTCTGTTAAATAAAAAACCCAGGTACCTGTCCTAACTAAACTAAACTGCAAGTGTTTGTATTTTATGACTTCGGAACCAGATGAAGATCTTCATGCTGCTGTGAGAACCATTCAAGAAGTTCAGGAGGATCAAGATGCGTTGGTTCGTTTAAAATTCATTAAAGACTTCAGGCTTTGGTCTTAAGCTTTTTGTAAAGTAGTCCATCGGGCTAGTAATCTGTGCATTTTACTTGCCCCCAGGAAGTTTTAGTATCCCATATTTTAAACATGTATAGGTACATAGGTTGCAATGTGACGTAAATCGGCCATCTTTATGGGCAATTTGGAACAAACAGTCATGCGTTTTGCGTGAGAACGGCGTGCAGCACGCCCACAGTTCACAAAACTCATTGCACGATTGGTTAGTAAACAGTGCAGCTGCGTTAACAATTTGAGCGCTTGACATGCCTCCAAGCCAATATGCAACTTGCCCCTAAAGATGGCGTCTATTGGGAACTATCTATTGTCATAAATAAACATATCTTTCCAATGTACCATCTGGTAAGCATGCTGTTGCTGTGCTTAGCTACTTTTTTGTACTTCAGCAGCTCATTGAAATTTATTGTGATTGTGTAATACGTGATTTTTTAGATGTGCTCTGAAAAGTCTTCTTTCTTTGAACTTCTTAAACTCCCAGATGGCAGGAGAGCACATGGTTCCTCCTCCAGTAAATCTTAGACCTGAGGTGGTGGATGACTTCGTCAGGAACTTCTTGGTCAAGATGGGCATGATGCGGACTCTGGATTGCTTCCAAACAGAATGGTAAAGTTAAACTGATGCTGAAACGTCCTCACCACGAGAAGTGCATTGACCTGTTGCACCAATGTCCCATACACATCACATGAAGCTACTGTCAGGCAAGCTCGCCAATTTGGGACTCAAATTACACGTACAAAATATGGCTTGTAAATACTGCTTGGCCTAAGTCATGCATTCCACTGTGCAATACACACGGGGACATTGACTTTATAAATGGCGCAATCAAGATAAATGCAATGATGAGATCAAGTGAATTGGAGTAATAAAGGAGATACTTAAATACGCCCTATTTCTGGGCACAAAAGGTTCACTTTTTCCAGTATCAAAAGGTTGTGAGCAATACTACGGCTCCTGACAGAAAATATGACATTATTGTTACAATTTTGTTGCTAAAATTACCCCAAAGAGATGTTTTCCAATTCCCGTGCAGAATTTAAACTTCCTACCATGACTAATGAGTGGCAGAAAGCCAATCAAACTTTCAGATTTTTTGAAACACAATTTTGCACATTAATTGCTATTGCCCTAATTTGTCTTTATGCCAATGTTGAACCTTGTGTTTGCTTTTATTAGGTATGAGTTACAGCAGCGAGGCTTACTGAACGAGGAAGACGTCAAGACTGTTCCTGATGTGTACGTTCGCAACCAGCAGCTTGACCTCCAGGTCAAGACACTCAGGAGAGACTTGGACAAGTTTAAGGATGCTGCAAAGTAAGTCACGCGGCTGGTGTAAAGTAGTACTCGTTTTCTTTTTAATCCTGCAAACAACGACAGTTCTAAAACTTGTGATGATTTGAATGTTATGGGACTGTTGACGCACCTTGTAGAGTTTATAATCTGCAATCTGCAGCCAGCCATACTACAAACACCAAGGCAAATCCCATCTCTTAACTATAAGTGTACTGGATTCTTTTTCATGCATCACACAACACACAGGGCCTACAGGTTTACGTCCTATCAGAAGGATGAAGCAATAATAGTTAAGTGACCGGGACTCGAACCCACACTCTGACAACATCAGAACTTGAGTCTGGTACACAATACTGCTTGGCTACGACACTCCACAAAGGAGTAAAGCAGGCTCAAGACATGTTTTACAAAAGGTTATTTGAGTTTTTTGTGTTTTTTTAACAGTAAGGCAAAGGACACGTATGTGAAGCTACGCAAGGAGAGAGATTTCAACCGTATGCATCACAAAAGAGTAGTTCAGGAGAAGAACAGGCTCATCGACGACATCAAACGGTAAACAAAAAAACCTGTTGCTCATTCAACCCTAACATCTTAGACTTCTAAATGACCTTCAGATGAAGTTATACTCATTTATAACACTCTCGTTGCCAAATTCTTTCGACACTGCTAGAGGCCAGATTGTTTGACCACTCAACATGCTCAAGCATGAAGCACACATTCAAAGGTGTTCAAAGGTCAGTTTTACAAACTCTATTATTACCTTTGCAATGACTTGATAAAATCTTACTATCAATGCTACAG
The DNA here is from genome assembly GCA_023634235.1 of Pisaster brevispinus. Taxonomy (NCBI): domain Eukaryota; kingdom Metazoa; phylum Echinodermata; class Asteroidea; order Forcipulatida; family Asteriidae; genus Pisaster; species Pisaster brevispinus. The sequence goes on from JAMKCF010000006.1 coordinate 9,358,826, forward strand.
ATTGAAGAAGCACTACGCTTCCTATGAGCCGACCTTGACACAACTGAAGGAGAAATATGAGGTGGCCATGAAAGAGAAGATGCTGGCTAAGCTAGAGAGAGACCGGTCCGTCAATCAGGTATGTCAATCATCCAAAGCAACCATCTCAATTGGTCCAAGTAGACTCTCCCTCAGCTCCTCCCACATCCCCTTGGATCGTTAAGTGATCAGTAAAACATTATTCCATTCTCCTGAGGCTCTGGTTAAATATCCCATCTTAAATCCCGTCCTCATTATCACCTTATCCTTTCTCTCCTTAATTAAAGGTAGGGTCATAGATTGGTAATTACCCTAAAATGAATGACAATAAAAACTTACTTGGTGAGAACCGCAGCAGCTATTGATTGTATAAATTATTTTGAGAAAGGACTCCCTTTAAAGTAATAATGGTTTGGAAAATTTTTTTACGACTTATGCATGAATCGTTTCTCAGATTTCTGTGGGTTGGTTTCCGTTCATGGATGCTGTGGACAGAGATGCAGTTGGTATCCACTGTCACATTGCTAAACATGGATGGATCGAACACTGTTGTGAAAATACTGTGACAGTTTTTTGCTGTTTTCTCAGCAAGTAATCATCAGATTCAGCTGAAACTTTCACATGTGACTTTTATTATATCTTTATGTTTTTGCCTATAAATCAGCACTACGTTGGCAAAAACGAATCAATGACCCTACATTTAACCTCAAATCAAATTACTTTACACGCAACTCCGGAGGCTCTGGCTAGATACCCAATTCCAAAGTTTATTGCATCGGACTCAAGTTCTGGTGGCTAACTCATCAGGGTGTGGGTTTGAATCTTGTTTATGACACCTGTGTCCTTGAGAAGGACACTTAACTATAACTGCGTCTCTTCACCCAGTGGTAAATGGGTACCTGTGAGGGCAGAGCTGGTTCTTGTGATTGATTTAGCTTGGTGCGCTACATATTTGGCAGCACAGGCTGCATACTCCCGAGGGAGCTGAGATGGTTTAAGGAATGAAATAAGTAGCCCAGTAACCAGGGGTAATAATGTTGGAGCGCAATGAGTTTCATTGAGTGACAGGTTTGAGCACTATACAAGAAGCCATTATTATTATTACTAATCTATGTGTTCAGGTTTCTGGTCTCCAAGCCACACTTCGTAATCTAGAAGGAGGTAGCCGTGATTCAGGATCCATTGACCTCTCCAAGTCTGAGCGCAGACTGATATTTGCATCAGGGACTGGCCCAACACAGAGTGCCGTCCGTCAAGCGAGGGAGGTGAACACCATTCCACGCCTACCCAACACTCAAAACATGGACGTCACTGCACAACCCCAACCAAGACACCCTAATGTAAGTTTTTTCTTTTAATGTGTGTAAAAAAAAGATTGATAAAGAATTACAACCATATGTGAATTTTTACATTTGTAAACTTACAAGGCCTTGTCACATCAGACATTTTTTTACAGGCACTTTGGAGGAAGTTAATCTGCCCCGCATGTGAAAAGAGTTTTTCTATTCACTGGTACAACCCTAATCCTAACCCTAATCCTGTTTTCAAACAGTATCTTACAACCCAAGAAAAACTGTGTGGAAATCATCAAACTAGAGGTTGCGTGGAACTGGCTGCCTCTAAAATGCCCTGTACAGCCCTTGTTCTATACATAATTATTTTCATATTTCACGTTTTATATAAACCATCAATGTTTGAGCAAGGTTTTGTTGTGATGCTTTTTCACGCCTCGTTTGTCTAATATAAGTAACTTTACTTGGTATTTTTAATGCACGTAAAAGAACCCATTATTTCTACTTTTTAAATTTTATTTATATTGCTTTAAATTTCCTTATGAAGTGCCACCATACATGTATGTAAATTTTGTATAAGTGTTCATGGTTTTAATAAATGTTTCCATATTTAATTGATCAGGGATAAAGACCAATGCTGTTATAAGTTTTTATGTGACACCAATAATGTACCTGTGCCATAGAACATTGTATTCTGTCCTTGAAAGTGTATACTGTATCAGCTGCTAGTTATTGGATTTGAACTGTTATCTGGGCCCAATTTCATGGCTCTGCTTATCGCCGAATTCCGCGCTCATGGTCAACATTCTCCGCCTATTTTGCAAGCGCCAAATTTCTGCACTAGCTGTGTGAGCAAAGAATGCCTAGTTGCGTGGACTACGCACAAGCAAAAATTCCTTGATAACCAGTGAAATACGCTTGACGTAAGTGCGGAATTTCCTGCTTTCGTAAGCGCCGATTCTTTGCTTTCGGTAACAGAGCCATGAAATTGGGCCTCGGTCACCGGGAGAGCTCTGTGGTGTAGTGGTTTAAGACAAGTTGCTCTAGAATGCTGAAAGGTGTGGTTTTGAATCCCAACCAAGGATTTGAAAAGCACAAGAGTACGCAGTGCTTTTTCATGCAGGGTGTAGTGCCAAAAATGCATGTCTAGGTCACGAGGACAACAGACAATTGCCTCAATGCCCCTGGTCATTGCCCCTTAAAATGTTCCAGTAGAAAATTAGTTTCCCCATAGAGGTGCCCTTCAAAAGAGGAAACGCCTTAGTGCCCTTTTCCTTTTCAAGAATGACGCGTCAGGTCTGCATGTCATACTACTTCCATTTTGTTTTACACTGCCAGCATCCCATCCCAGCAATGGCTGCGCAGCCTGCAGCACCTGCCTGCAAAAGCACAGATTATTAATCCAACTCTTCAAGTGTCAAAAATAAGTTTTATGGTGTGCTTCTTAGTTGTCACTTAATGCTAATAAACCCATTGAGGTAGATTTTAAGATGTTGATTGGTATTTCTCGCTCACTGCAGGATTCCGATTTCCCAACGGATAACGGCGTCAATCCACAGTTGACTAACATCAAAGGACCCTCTGCTCACTTGACACGCACCGGAGGTTTCCGACTGACCCATACCATCCAGGCTCACTCCTTGGCTGTCAGTGGGTAGGTGTAGTTATGGAGACGCCTAAAGAGATTGTGCATTATTTTGAGCATCCCGTAATATGGTATGTGATGGCTGAGCGGTCAAGCGCACCGTACTCAAGCGCTGGTGTTTCTGATCAGCAGAGTGTGGGTTCAAGTAGCGGTCGTGGCACTTGTGTCCTTAGACATTTAGACACCATTATTGCTTCGGCCTTCGAATGGGATGTAAAACCGTAGGTGCCGTGTGTTGTGTAATGCACATAAAAGAACCCAGTTACACTTAACGCTAAGAGGGTTTTTTTTCTGTGTTTCTGGCAGCGGCTGCTGAGTGCGCCGCAGCTCTTTAGAAACCCTTAAGTTGCTCCGTAAACCGGTCTCATAATTCATACAAAATTAAAAATCTTAAAAAGTGAATTTATAATGATTTTATAAACTGTTTCTCGAGTCAATTTAAACAGGATTTGATTAGGATTTGAATATACAATCCTGTTTTCAATGACTGCTTTAGAGACTTAATAAACAGTTGATTCCATTTGTTTGCACATGAAAACTATTTCTATCCATACGACTGTTTACAAATTATTTTGTGATTCTATCCAAGCATTGCTCTGCATCCACGTAAGCAGATCTTAGCCACGGTGAGCGATGACCACACCTGGAAGATGTGGGCCATACCCAGTGGTGACATCATCATGACGGGAGAAGGGCATAGCGATTGGATCTCTGATTGTGACTTCCATCCTAGGTAGGACAAACTTCAGTCACTTCTTATAAAGTACCATGTTCAACAATGGTGCCCAATTTCATAGGCCTGCTTTAAGCACTAGGACAACGCTGGTAATTGTCAAGACCAGTATCAACATTTTTTGTAACCCAACATTTACACTAAATAACAAACCTGTGAAAGGTCAAGCTCAATCGGACATCAGATTCAAGAATAGTGAAAACCTTGATATATGTTTTTACTAATTTCAAACATCGGGATTTGGACAATTGTGAGATCAATACTAATTGATTTACTCACTGTACAGTTACTCTATAGGTCCCATAAAATCGTTCTAGAGGGGGATGCCCGGTTTGGGTGACCTAGCTCAAGGTCAGGCTGAGGTCAAAGTTCATGTATTATAATACTGCCTATCAATTTTTCCACACAGCTTCTATTTCAGACACTCAGGCAGAGCTGTGTGGAAAAAGTTGATCCCTTTAGTTTACTGACCTGGAGATGACAGACTGGGCACCCCCCTCTAATATGCTTCTATGGGATGGGACCCCTAAAACAAGTGTGCAAAGTTTGGTGCTTTAATCTGGCTTGTCATGATTTTTTCATTTAGCCACCGTACTAACAGAGGAAGGAAATTTAAGAGTCAGCTGGATCCCAAAGGATTGCCTAAAAGAAACAAAGTTCATATCTAGAGGCTCTCCTCTCCAGCTGGTCTTAAAAAAAGAAGTAACAAGTGGCTGTTGTACTCTAAAATTGAACCTTTTTTATTCCCCCCTTTTTAAAATTTATATAAACTGTTTCTCTAATATACTGTGGTAATCTTTGCGATCATTGCAGTGGTGCTCAACTTGTGACAGCCAGTGGTGACTCCACCGTTAAGATTTGGGATTTCTCTAAGGCAGAATGTGTTCACACATTCACAGAGCATCAACATGCGGGTAAGAAAATTAACAAGTACATAGGGGAATCCAACTATCTTGAACAAACAAAACAATTACAAACAAACAAACACCCCCAACAAAATCATAAATCGTGTGCAGCGCTTGAAAATTTGAAATTGTATTTTGGCAGTTTAACTACTTGTAAAGGATTTTTCCCAAGTGCTTAGAAAGTAGCTCCTGGGTCCAATTTCACGGCACTGCTTATTACGGAATTCTGCACTTGCCACCCAAAGAAACACGCGCTTAAGAGGAGAGGTTAGCGCAGAGTTTTGTGGTAGCAGCTCCTTGGCCCAATTTCCTGGCACTGGTTACTGTAGAATTCTGTGCTTACAGTCCATAGAATAACGCGCTTTACTGGGTGCTGTATAAGCACAGAATTCTGTGGTAAGCAATGCAACCAAATTGGACCCTGATTTTATTTAAACATTTTTGCGTTAAAAGATAACATATCCCTGTAAACATTGATTCCTGATGTCATAAATGCCTTTTAATGTTATTGATAGATTTTTACCGTTTCAATGCCATAGGATTTATTGCTATTAAATGTGTTAATTCCCTTAAGATGTTTATGACAAAATGCAACTTTCATTTTTATTGACATTCACAGGCTATTGATTGATGCTCCTCCTCCTTTCTCATTTCTTTGTATTTCAGTGACGTAAACTTTCATGGAAGTTTGATGTTTTGCAATCTTTGTTGTTTTATATGCATTTCGTGTATTCTTTATTGCAATAACTGTCACAATTGAGCCCTCTGGTCTCGATGTCATAAAGCACTAAGATTCATTTTAAGATGAGTTGTCAATAATGCCATAGTGATTTATATTGTGACATCACACTTTGCTTAATAGTAATTAAGATTGATTGGCAGTTAAGATCAATCTAGTAGCTCTTGGTGAAGTTGCGCTACAGGATAAGCTGCCCTGTAATAACAAATACTGTTATCAACCGTTTTGCTATGTTTTTGCAATCTGTATTGTTTCATTGTTACATGCCATTCATCTATTCTTTATTGTAATAATTGTCCCAACAGAACCATGGCCCTGGGCTACGATGTAATAACAAATGTTGTATTTACCCACTGTTGAATGATAATGATATTGTTATTACTATGTTGATTTATTAAAATCGTTAATTTGCAGCCAAAATACTAAATTCTGGCACTCTATATGCATTTGTATACAGTTTAAATAAGCCCCCAGGCTGCCATGTAGTAATAGATATCACTCAACTGTTTAATGTTGTTTAAATATCATTACTATTCTGATTTGTTAAAACTATGTTAAAATTTACAGCCTACATGCAAAATTCTGGCGCAGTGGTTCTTGTAGCCCTCAACCTGAGTCATCTTTTGGCTTTGAGTTGGGCGATTTTTCATTAAACTGTAAGAATAAAAATATAAATAAAATCAGAGTATTAGATTAGATAGGCCTAGTTAAATATTTCCTACAGCAAAAAGGACCTAACATACAGAAATGGAGACTACAGCTATGGCTATGGCTGGTTAATTGCATCATCATGCATTGAAGCCGTAGCTGTAGCCACCAATTCGGATTTGCTCTCACTCTCCTTGTTTGTGTTGCATACAGTTTGGGGATGCTCTTGGCATGCATGCGGTGATTTTGTCGCCAGTTGCTCTATGGATAACACAGCTAAAGTCTGGGATCTCAACAGGTCAGTTTGAAGAGATAGAAAAAGAAAAGGCATGCTTCTGTTTCGTTTCCCCCTACTCTTATGTGATTGTGGTTGCTAAACCCCCTGTAACGTGTTATACAGTGCAGTGCAGATGTTTGGCAATGCAGTTTTGGCAGTTTTGGATAGATTTCTTAGGTGTTTGATTAAGGAAGTATCTAAGAAAGTTAACCCTGGGGAGTTAGGAATGGATGCATGGATGGATCTCCCCAAAGGGAACTTTTTGACAACCTTGAGGGAAGCAAATCTCATTCATTAAAACATTTGTCTATTATTAATGAGGTATGATCTGCACGTTTTTGTATGAATAGACCTTTATCACGCCGCCACCATCTTAGTCATGTTCTCTGTATCCAGTAAAAGTAATGAATGTTATTATTCACTTCACAAAAAGGAACCAGACTATTTTTCCTTCCAGCACTCAGTTTGGTTACATGGAGTTGAATGAAAGAAAATCAAGATGGCCGCACCATGATAAAGTTTTGTTGTGGTTTAGTACCCTGATGACAATAACTATTCCAAGGCCATGTAGACAATTATCAGCTTGGGATTCAAACCCACAACCTTTTAACTGAAAGTCCTACATGTCGCCGGTTCGAAAAATGGTTGGGGTTAAACCTGTTTGTGTGACTCATTTCTTTTATGCTATTCTTATTTTTCAGTTTACGTTGTCGTTTCACGCTTCGTGGCCATGCAGACTCTGTGAATAGTATCGTATTCCTTCCATACTCCAACACCCTGTTGACCAGCTCCGCTGATAAGACAGTTTCCCTGTGGGATTCGCGAACTGTATGTTGTAAAATCACTTTCTTTTCTGTGACACTATGGGCCTTTTCCAAACCTCGTCCTGGGCTCCGTTTCTGACTTGTACTCCGACTCCGGTTTGGGCTCTGACTACGGCTTGGGCTCCATCATCAGTTTTGAAGCAGTGTATATTTAATGTATCTTGATGGTTATTCCAACATCAAACGAAGCCCAGAGCCAGAGATGGAGCCTAAGATAACGCTTGGATAAAGCCCGACCCCAATTTCATGGCTCTGCTTACCGCTGCATTCTATGCTTCGATCACCATTTCCCTAACAGTGCAAGCCCCAAATTTCTAGCTGTGTAAGCAAGAATGCCTAGTAATGTCAAGTATGCCCTCTAACAAACAAAAAATCCCTTTTAACCGATAGGCTTGACGTAGGCGCAGAAATTTCTGTTTCCGTAAGGGTCAATTCTTTGCTCACGATAAGCAGAGGCATGAAAATGACCCCTATGTTTAACCTTTTAGAGATGGCTAGGAGGAAAGCAAAAACCAGTCTTGGGCCCTGACTGTTCTGATTGACTGTATGTATGTTTGTTCTTTTAAAGGGTATCTGCGGGCAAACCTTCTATGGTCACACCCACTCTGTCAATCACGCTGCCTTTAGCCTCAAGGGGGACATTGTTGCGTCATGTGACAGCTACGGGCATATTAAACTGTGGGATGTGCGTACATGTGCTCCCATGACTATCGTTGATGTTGGTCCTCATCCGGCTAACAGAGTTACATTTGACGGATCTGCGTCCGTGTTGGCCATAGCAAGTAACGATGGAACAACAAAGATGTATGAAGTCGCTACAGGGCAGGTACGCATATTAACAGTTATTGCAAAAACAGTTTAAAAAGTGTAATTTAAAGAGCTTTGTCAGCCCAAGCTTTTCTCATAAAGTATATACAGTGTGGAAGATAAAAACTACCCGTAGTAGGCATGTAGTTTCTCAGGTTTTTTTCTCACATTTTTGCCCTTTTTGAAAAAAGTGAAAACTGTCACCAAACGGAGAAAAAAATGGTCCACATTGTTTCTGAACCTATAGTTGTGTATTTCTTGTGATGCACGGAGTCTGTAAGCCTCCTGTATTGTAACATCTTGGAGTTCTGGGTCTAAAATAAAGGGGGAATGCAGGTCCACAAGCTACTTTTCAGGAATTTTGAAATTCCTCAAATCTTGTCTCTGTATGGAAAGACTTGAGAATATTTTAAAACTTTTTTATTACATGTTTTGCAAATCAAGAATTTTGCCTGCTATCATCAAGAATTATCCATAAAGATTTTCCCCGAACTGTGTTTGCGTTTTTTGTTCTTCCTCTTGCAGGTATCAACGCTGACCGGTCATGAAGATGCGGTTCATTCAGTGTGCTTTGATAAGTCTGGGGACTTCCTGGTGTCTGGAAGCAGTGACTGCTCAGTCAGAATCTGGTCTTAGATTCTCCTGGAATCCAGTCGTTGAGTCAAACAGCCAGAATGTTGGTAGGTGTAATCATTGGAATCAGTGAAGAGATTGAAAGAAAGAGGAGGGGGGAGGGGACAGGGGAGATGGGGAATGTGGGTAGGTTTGGGAAGGGTTAGTGTGGGTTGGATCATCTCCGTTATGGTCTGTCAGGCCAGGAATTTCGTCTTTGAGGGGGCAAAGCTTTTGAAGGGGCATCAAAGGCCAAGACCAGGGCAACAGAGGCCATGGACTTCACAGCCTCTGTGGCCACCGTGTAAATCCAGGCCTGGTCTATGATCATCTACAGATGGCAAAGTCAATACCCTTGTTAATATTTAATGGCACTGAATTAAAACATTTTCAAACAAACATATGAAGAGACTAGCTCAACTCTGATACGCTTAAAGAAGTCGGCCAGAATGTAGCATGTCGTTCGTGGATAACAAAAAGGGAGACCTGCTGCACTTCAGGAATCTTTAGATTAATAAGAAAGTTCTATCATAGGGAGCTAGTGGGAAACTTAATAACTCACTAGGAATTTTTTTAATTGAATTCACGCTGTCTTCAACTATCTCAACAGACCTTGTGACTGTAATGTCGGTATGCTTGTTTCTTTTCAGCATTGGTATTGAGCTCTGCTGGACTGAATTCATGAAATATACAAATCTGGATAATTTTTGTTTTGTTTTGAAGTTTTGTTTTTGTTTTTTTCAAGGGGGGGGGAGGAGCTAGTTTGGAACTTGGATTATTTCAATGATGTTTGGGGAGGGAAGCTCTTGCATTTGAGTGGTACAATTTTTCCTGGGCGGTAATGTGCTCTTTCAATTATCTTTTAGCTCCAATTGTGTGATGATCTTCCAAACAAAATGTGACTGACTTGGGGAAAGTTTGAGTGTTTTCAATTCACGATAGTTCCATCCATTACAGTTCTTTTTTCTATTGTAGAAATAAGTTTCTTACAAATACAACCAATTTGATTCCATCCCATTTATGCCTTTTATCTTCTGTAAATAAATTTCTACTGTTGTTTAAGTTTATTTTGGATTTTGTTATATTTTTGTGGATATGTAGACAATGACATAAACATAAATGTTATATGATATGAGATGACTATTCCTTTGTATTACTTTTTATGTAAATATTTCATTTTACATTGATTCTTGATACTGGTATGATGTAATAATATACTAGGTATTTTCATCTTTTCAAGAAAATTTTGAATTAATAACACCTGTTTGTTTAAAAAGTAAGTTTCCGCATTTTGTTGCATAGTACATAACTCTGTTGATGGTTCGAATCCTGGTTTCGTCACCCGTGACCTCGAGCAATACACTTGACTATAATCAACCTTGTTCCCAAGGCTGACTGATCTCGCCCCGCCATTTTTTCCCAACACATGCTGCTCACTCATAATTATGTGACAATATGAATTGACACGGCGCTGCCCATGGTAGCGAGGCTTGCAGAATGCTAACCATAAGCCTTTCTTTGTTAATATAAAATTTGCTTTAATAGATGAAACATTTCTAAAAATCAAGACTTAATGACAAAGTTTTAACTATCCAAGCTCTATGTTCAGCACACAAGTAACCGTGTCAAATTTCGTAGAGCAGCTTAACCACAAAAAGTAGCTAGGCAGAAAACAATATTGCGCTCACCAGAATAAGGTTACCAGCAAATATACCGTGCCACAGACGTTCTGTCTTTGACTGGTTTCCTGCTTAGTGAAAGACTAAATCCACACGAGGCTAATAACAATTTCTCACAGGTTAAGAGTGTTTGTTTTGCATTTGTTCAACTACATTATGTTTTATTATTTAAACAATCTAAGTGTGTTACATGTCCAAGTTTTGCCTGGGTTAATTAAACCTTATTTGTTTGCTGACAGTTTTAAAATTTGGTTTCATCAACCATCGACAATTGACATACCGATTTTGTACGCATTGGGTGCTAGCAGAGTTTTATCCTGCCCCCATAACTAATCACTGACGCCTGTTGATTGACACCCCACTCTAGGACGTATGCCAATGCATACGAGCTGACCTGGGTGTACGACGTGGTTAAGACAATGGACATTTTAAAATAATATGTCATCGCGTGCTGACAGCGGCCCTAATGACTGCAGGGTTTTTAACCTTAAAACATGTACACGTTATGCCGAATTTGGGGGTACAGTTCCCGGTTTCACTTGAGAATTGGGAACTTCGTGTCCGTAATAATCTCTGGTTTAACTTTAGAAAAAGAAAATAAAGTATGCGCGGTCTCGAAACTCTAGTTTACCCGAAAGAATATAAATTTGGATTTGCATTTATAATAAATACCTCCGTCGCTCTCCCTCCATCTTTTTAAATAATATTTTTGGTTTTGCTACTAACAGGAATGTAGTATTCACAGTCATCAAAAACCCCTTCAAACGCCATGTAAATTATTTGGGTTTTGCTTTTAAAAAGATATACATATGCAAAGGCATCAAGACCCATTTCCAAGAAGTTGTATCACCTCTTGTCAATTCACTTCAGTTTTCCTAAACTGGCAGAGTTCGACGAAAGTCACGTTCAGCTATTTTCCTACTGTATAGGCTACATCTATTTTTTCAAATTTCAATTCACTGTATTGTAAGCACAGTTTCGTCTACACTGTGGTTGTGGAAGATGCTGTTGGTATATAGGTCAATACTTTTATATAACATTGTAAAGTTGTAGAAAGTGTACTTTGTGTTTGGGCTGCCATTACTATAAGAGAGTATTACAAGACGACAGTTAGCACTTTCATAAAGGTTACATGTACATGTATAGCTAGGGGTGGATCCCGAGGAGGGATAGTAAGGATTGATTGTTTTAAAAACCAGTCTTATTAGTCCAGTGTGCCGTCGTATGTTATCTGGATGGGGTGGCGGTGGTGGTGGTGGTGGTTGGGAGGGTTGATCCGCCAACATTTCTTATATAAATAATCAAACATTATGACACACACACGCACACAACCTTACGGATCCGGTTTGTGGGGTACTGCTATTGTTGTTCTATTGTTCCCTTTTCTAAAGAATTCCCTTGTGGGGCCCTATTGTTCCTATTGAAATTGCCTTGTGGGGTCCATTGTTCCATTGTTAAAAGTACCCCGTAAGTTGGCATGTGTAAGGGCACACATTCTAATTTGTATTCCATGTGGAGACATCTTTTGTTCTTTCCTTTGTCCCTTTCCCAATCTTCCACAGACTTTGTACATGTACACCACAACATCCTTGTGGAGCACCTAAGTCTTTAAAGTTCCCATATACAGACCTTTTGTTCTCCCTTTTGTATTTTGGGTTATTATTTATTTATTTATCTATTTTTCCGGTCTCCATAAGGCAGCGAATATTAAAACACACACACCAATCACACATGTTTGTGAATCCTGTAAATCGAGGACCGCTCTTTGTTGTCCCATTGTTTGAACTTTCTTTTAACGGCGTCTTGGTTGTTAATAACTTCGTCTCCATTGGTTTTGCACACGAAAGCGTAGCGAGGACGTCCTCGCTCTGTCAAACACCCGGATCCGTTTTGTTAGAGTCCTCGGTTTCAACGGGTAGACACGCTCGCGGAATTCTTTTTTTTTGTGGAAACCTATGGGTTTCTATTGTTTTCAGTCTCCATAAGGTAGCGAGTATTAAAACACACAAACCCTGATTGGTTCCCACTAAAAACCCTGAATTAATGATTGTAATATATCCAGTAGACTAAGTTGAATATGGTGAACGTCACCGGGTAGGCCCATCTGGCGTAGCAGTCGAGGTGATGTGCCGTCCAAGCACGCCGGCCGCACCGCTTGTATGGCTTCCTATCAGACCGAGAGGTGGGGCTTGGATTTCGAAGATCTTTGGTCTCCTGTTCCTTGGTCTGAAGTTCAACATCGTCGGTGTCCTTACCTTGCGATGCCTGTTATGAGTAATTGAAAAATAATAATCACAATATTGCACGGGTCAAAGAGAGCCAATTAGGCACGACTACAGGCGAGGTACTAACGATTTGCTTCTGTAAACAAATCTGCTTGAGAAGCTATATGATTTCATTATTCTATGGGCCTAATTTTGTGGCTTATTTACGGTAACCCTTCTCCGCTCATGGTGTGTGCGCCAAATAGATTGTAGAAGTCACGCGCGTGTTTGACTTTCCGGGACTGATATTTGTGGTTTTATGTGTGCGCGATTCTGTTTCTTCAAATTAGTTTAAACGTAGTTTATTGCTATCAACAATTATATCATATTTTGGGGAAACGTTTAGCCATGGAATATGAACGTAGAATAAATTGAACAAACCAATAAAGGAAAACCAATATGTAATGACTTGACTTTTTTCTTCTTCAAGTGATTACGAATCCGCATTTCGCGCATTACGGTATCAGGCAGAGCCGTCAATCTGCGGGTTCTGAATCCAACAATCTCTGAACATTGTTAGCACCCTTTAAAATTAACGTCTCATTTAACAACCAAATTATAGCTAACTTCGCAGACAAACAGGTGCACATTTCACAGGTACATACATTAACTACTGTACCTGTTTGACAAGTAGGTAGTTGGCCATTCCATACTCGAGTAGAGAGAAGAAAACGAACAACAGACAAACAGCTAGCCATACGTCAATCGCCTATAAAAAGTGAAACAATATGGAGTTTTAAAGTAAAATTCAAATACTTGTGTGAGTCTTTGCGGTTTGGTATCCAACGCCATTGGGTAATGGGAATGACACATTGATATCCCAAACTTCAACACAAAGACAGTGCATAATATCAACAACAAAGTACACTCTAAACACTTCCGTGGGTCAGCATTGGTGAGTCCGGGTCACGTGTGGCCTAACCCTTTTCTGATTCACTGTGGCCCTGAGTCTGTGTCAAATTGACCCAGGAATGGGTCAAACTGATCAGAGTTAACCAGTTTCAGGGTCAGTATGACCCGGAAGTGGGTCAGGGTCCCAGGAACCCGTAACCCAGGTCACTGCTGACCTGGACGTGTTTAGAATGTAGTATGTAACTTTATAGCCTCTGTAAAGAGGATGACTATGGTTGGTCATTTTAATGGTTTATTAGCTTGGTGAATTACTAAAAGTATTGATGTTTTCATTTTAAACACTTTTGTCGAATTGACCCCAAATCTGTGTCAAACTGACGTAGCATCCGAGTCAATGTTCCTATTTTTAAACAGTATGCGGGTCAGCCTGAATTAGAAATGGGTCAGAGGTTCCCTGGGACCCAGAATCCGATTAAATACGGACTGGAGTTTCTAGAGTGTAGCTGAGGCTGTAATGGGTCGTATCGGCATTTATTATGGCCAAACAAAGTCTTGTGGAAAACTTCAAATCAAAGTTGTGCAAGCAAGTTAGTGCTCGTATGGGGCATTGCGTACCCCGCCCCCCATTGTGTCTTCATTGTGTGCTTGGAATCTCAGAAATTCTTTCGAAGTTTTTTAGGGGGTGGTGGGTTACCTCTATACAAGAGGAAAATAGTGTTTTAAAGTCTGAGATTATTGAGGGTGGGGGATACCCTCTGCCCCATATCGTGTATGGTATACAAAGTTAATCCGTCCAACTACACTGGATCGGCAAGAAGGTCCAGCAGAACTATTGCAGGTCGCCAGACTAACCTGACACTTTAGAACACGACCAAGGTCAGGTCACTGATCTCTTTTTAGTATTAGTGTAAGAGATTAGTGGGTCACATGCCCCATATTCTGCTTAAATCGTACCCAAGTACAGTAAGCTTAAGCTTTGTATTCGAGGTCATCATGACTGGTCAAAGGTCATGTTGACCCATAAGGGTCAGCTAACCCCCGGGAGACTGGTGATAAAAATGGACTGACCTTAGCATACGTCACAACGGGAAGTGTCTCCTGTATGCTGGCCGTCATCGTCGTGACAGTCAGCACCGTGGTTATCCCCAGAGCGACGCGAGCGGGCGCTGCCTTGGCGTCAATCCAGAATGACAGCCAGGCTATGGAGACCAGGAGTACTGTCGGGATGTAGACGGTTAGGAAATAGGATTCCATCTGACGTTGGAAGAAGAAATGACAACTTGGTGAACTGTAGTTACCTGTTGTCGAAGATGACAAAAAGTGAATACCGCGTAAACGTTTACCACCAGATTCTATTGGTTAACCTTGGAAAAGTAAAGCTCTAAAAAAAAAACAAAAAAAAAACATGGACACCCCTACTGTAGCTGACAGCACAAAACCACTAACTAGTTTGTGACTAATTATATTTTGATCATAATTTCATTTTCTGTATAGTCTATCCTCATATCATTACAAAGAAACGGACAAAAATAAGCTTGTCTCAGACACTTCGTTCAGCTTGTTCAGCTGTTTGAATACTTTACCCGAAATCGTTTGTTTACAAATTTCTGTGATCAACTGTATAAAAAAAGCCTCCCAAGATGAAGGATTGTTTTTCTTTTTGAAATGATTGATATCTACAGACCCTGAGAACAGAAAATAACTTCAAGAAAATGAAGAAAAACCCCACCCCAAAACAAGTTTTTGGCTGGTACATACAGTGCGTTCCTCATTAAGCTCGCATCGTTAAACAAGGAGAAAAAATATGTTCCTTATTCCAGAATTGAGTCGCACTGATCATCACGTGATAAACCGTAAAGGTTTTCAGTTAAATGACCAATGGTGTGTAATAATAAATAAATAAAAACAAGCAGGTCACACTAACCGAGCAGGTAAGCCAATTTTGTGTTTTCATATTTCCATTCAATCAGGGAAAATTTGGAAATAGCGAGTCCAGTTTCGATTTCAATGGATTTCTCGTCCAGGTATAACATCACATCCACGGTAGTGTAAGCGTCTGTACGAGATTGGAAGAAAAGAAACGGAATTCATTATATTCTAAACACTCCCGTTTAGAATTGACCCCATTCCGGACCCGTGTGGCCTGACCCATGTCTGGGTCAGTGGGAGCAAGAACCTGTGTCAAAATGACCCAGAAGTGGGTCAAACTGACTCATGATCCGGGCTAAAATCTCATCAAGTTTTTAGAGTATACCAGTTTAAAATAATTTGTCAGAAAATAGATAAACGAAACCATGAACAAATTTAAAGCATGATTTTCGAACAAGTTGTACGTAGGCCTCTTTACAGCTATTTCAACTTCCAGAGGTCGCAGGTTCAAATCCAGTTCTAGTATATATTGTTTTGGTTTACCCCTAAAATGGAAGTACAATTTACCCAAGTCAGTTTCCCTAGTGATTTAATACTTGATACAACTATACAGTATGCTAATCATTTTATGTGGAAATTTTCCACAGACATTTAGGAAAGCTGTTGACATGTTTCGCTATAAATAGTGATGTTTACTGTTTTCTTTCTGTTAATATTAAATAAAGAGCCATAGGTTTTGTGCATATATCCAACTTTGGTTGTTTTGGGCTGTATTCGAACTGGCCCCTCGACACTGGGCATGCTCGGTGGGCCATAAAGTTCAGACATCTACTCTAAAATGCGGGGGTCGCGGGTTCCAGTCCTACCCGGATAGCCCGTGGATGTTATTTCCAGGACGCAGAAAGCACTGTTGGTATATACAGTCTTATCAAATACCGGTTTGAAGGGGCACATTGGCTTCGGATTGGGAGCTACGTGGGCTATAAAAAGCGTTTGTTAGAAAATGAATAGTTATGGTTGGAATAAGATATCTTAAAAGTAGAATATAATGATTCAGATAATCATCCCTTGAAATTGTGTTTTTTGTGTAAATTCATGACATTACACGGTTGAAAAAAAACAAAACAAAACAAAACCGGCGGACAGTTATGTATTTCCATAGGCAAATTAATCACTACTCACTTATTACAACACACTATAGGTGTTTTAATGCGCGAACAGCTCTTTAAAAAGGATAATTCCAAGTAGAAACATTTTGGGAGTTTGAAGGCAGTTTGCCCTATTAAGCACATAGACACAACATTTTTTAGTTGTCAAAGATCACTATATCCACACTTTATGTGAACGAGTGAGCATGTTATGAAAAATAAAATAAACACATGAAAGCTATTGGGCCCTCAGATTAAAATATCGAGATAAAAAAAAACCATACAAAATATTCTAAAGGAAGTTTTCTATCCTGACCATATTTAAAGTTATGTGCAAATCTGTGAACATACAGTTTCAATCTTACATCAAACCTATTGGGATTCGATGAAGAGAAAACCCACCAAACCCTTAGCGGCTTTCCTATGTAGGCCTAAGTTGTGTGCAAATCTGAGAACATTTATAATTTCAGTCTTACCAGCGTTATGCACACCATTTTTGTACCCAAATCATAGAAATTATACAAAGTCGGTGTTCAAGATTATACTTATTGATAAACTCACAGCTGCTCATGATGATGGTGCACTTTTGTGAATCCATTGGGAACTTCTGCAGTTGCATGTTGCACGACAGAGTTGCACTAACTCTGAAAAACAAAAGTCTTCTCTCATCAACCCAGTTCTCGACAGATGTACGTTTTGTAGTTATAAAATATGATAACAATCAAGTCAAATGATAATTGGTGCTACTGACAGTCACCGTGGTTGTCACAAGCCTTCAGTTTATAAAATAAATTTGTTGTTTGTACTGGGATCGGTAATGCACGTAAAAGAACCCAGAACACTTATCGTGGAAGAGTAGGGGTTAACCCCTGTGTTTCTGGTTCACATAGCAAGCACCCTTGTTTACAGGTTTCCATGATTAATTTAACTCATGAGGAATCCTGGGTTTCATTAGCAGAAATGTATAGTACTAATAATGATTTTACATTAAACGGAGAGACTGCTTGCACATCACGGCAGTAAACACATTAAAATATGGCTGTAACATTTACGTTTATTGGCATGCAATCCATTTTGAGATTTCTGACCTTGCACTGTATGAAATGCTACCATCTGGCTGAACTCGAAGCAGCCTATTAGGTCGGGTCACTGAATGCACCGATGCCCTTTTCTCAAACAAGAAGAACACGTCAGGGACCCAAACACTGTCTATGGCATCGCCCTTGAAGATTATCCCCTCATCCCCGTGGAAGCTGAGTCGGGTATCCTGCCAGAACATCCGAAAATACATGGTCACAGAAAAATCCTGATGATAAATGGAAATGGCTTTGAATTAATGGTGTCCCGGTAATACAATCTCAAGATTCAGGCCCCGACAGATGCAGCCTGATTTAAAGGAAGAGTATACCTTTGGTAATTACTCCAAAAATTAATGACCACAAAAACTTACTTGATAAAGAGCACCGGAGAGCTGTTGATACATAATTAAAAACGACACCCTTTGAAGTAATGTAGTTTTAAGAGAAAGAGATAACTTTTCGCCAAAAAAATTTGAATCTGAGAAAGGCTTCAGGCGTAAAGCCTTCTCGGGCATCTGAAAACACACAGTTCTATGCAACAAGGGTGTTTTTGGTCAGGATTTGCATACATCTTCGATAATCAAATTTACTTAGCCCAAATTTCCACAGGTCTTTTATTTTATGCACCAAGTGAGGATACTGCGGCCTCTGACAATAACCAAAACTATACCCTGTCTTTAAAGATAATCGTAGGTACGGATTCTAAAGTAACTGTATAGGCTAGACATAGAATCTTTAATGTGAACTGCGATGAATTTAGATAAATCGATGGCATTGGAAATTCTCAAGGCTGAGGTTTTTAAACGGTGTCATCCTTTAGAAAAATGTCAGAAAATGCAATCATCTTTGAGGAATGCGTGTTTATTTGCCCTTTAATTAATGTAATTGCCTTGTCAGGCACTCAGATAAAAAGCACTGTAAAAATAGGCCTACCTGTACATTAAAGCTCTTTACTCATAATTTATTTCCTGTTTACTCGCTGTCGTTTAGATTAATGTTACGAGCCGTTTTTATATTGAAATTAGACGGACTAAAGCAGTTCTACATAAGGCCACTCTGTCACTCGTTTTCTCTCCGGTGTTAACCCTGCTGTCAAGCATCATCCTGTAATATTTCTACATCTTGCCTTGCTCTCTTCCGCTCTTTTCTAGCGGGGACATTTTGGTTAAGACTTTCCCTTATAATGAAGTTCTACACACGTGGGACCTGACCCGTTTCCAGTTCAGTTTGACCCGAAATCGTTGTTAAAATGACCAAGAATTGGGCCAAACTGACGCAGAATCCAAGTTAAAATTCACATTTTGACAACCAGTTTCCGGCTCAGCCTGTCCCAGAAATGGGCCAGGCCGCCAGGGATCCAGAATCTGTGTCAATTTCTGTGTTTTAGAGTATATACTTTTACTAAGCCTAAATGCTTTTGTTCTGCACACAGTTGGTTACTTGACGTGTCGCCGTCAGCCTATTCTTGAACATTTTCTGTAACCCCAGCAGCCATGTGAAATAAAATATTGCAGACACTTGACCTGTCTTTAAAGAGTTGTTTTCTTCTTCTGTCCCCTGAGCCTCGTCTAAGTATCCTTAGCGACACAATAAATCCAACGGCAACTTAAGATGTCTTTCGAAGTTGTCTATCAAATCCGACGATATCCTCGAAGGAATCCCTTCAGCGGAAGGTTACCCATTTGCGTTTTGCAACCATCTCACCTCGCCCCCAACCTTGGCATACTCTGTGACGTTCTGTCTATGAAGTCAATATCCCAATTGAAAAAAAATAAAAAATTCTGTCAGAACTTGTTCCCTGACGGCTTTTTATATTTTTTTTGTTTGGGTGGCCTCTCACCTCTGTGGCCTGGGTTTGATTCCCAGCAAGGGCCATGTGAGTATAGAGTTGTGCGTTGTTTTTCTTCTAATAATGCCACGAGGGTTTATCTAGCTGCCAAAGGCACCCTTGAATGCCTGCGGTTCGAACACTTTGTAGCTGCGTCCTTCACTATCGAGCTTCTCAGCTCAGTAAGGATGACTATAGTCTCCCAAATGATGTGTTACATCTTCCTAAGATTTTTTTTGTTGAAGACAAAATATTTTGGTGAATATCGGGAGGGGAAAAATATGTAAGCTCATTGATAACCAAGTTCATACCAGTAGTGGAGAAAAGTAGAGAAAATCAACGACCCCAGCAATCACCATCGGAACTTAAGGCATAAATAAATGAGTACCAAATTTCTGGTTTAAAAATGCTGTTTAAAATTGTTTGCAGATAGTTTTGATTGGAAACTACAACATCGAGGTTACTTTTATCTCACCCCACGAATTCATGTACAACCATTTTAGCTAATACACATTCAACGCTGCAAGGGAAAATTATTCTTTTTGGAACCACCCCACCCCGGGTTGGTACCTGGCTATAAAGTGTGTCATCATGTTCCTCAATGTCATGAACTATCATAATATCATAATACAACTAGAAACTAACCCCGGACAAGCAATACGATGTTACCAGCTTCTAGCAGTATTACGAAAAACACAATAAAATACGGTAAGGCATGTTATGTGAACTGCCCTTAATATTGGGTCAATAGCTTATGTAAATTATTTGCCCCCGTGCTGAGTCCCCCGGCCGAAACAAAAGCCGCCTCGCAACACGTGTGCCTAACAATAAAGATAGGTCGATAATGTAGCTTTTTCTACCTTTGTTTAATTGATTTTGTTAGTACAAGTCATTTAATAAAACACAACCACCAATTAGAACAAAACTAATAATCAGTGTTGTTGTAAACTATTGGTTAACTAATTGTTAGGAGGTCCTGTACACGTTTTGCTATGTATTGTCATTTTTAACGGTTCAAAATTATTTATAGCTCCATTATTTATCCCCAAGAGCAAATTTATTTATTTATTTCAATTCTCCTTCAATTACAACCCAGCTGTTTAATTTAGTCAAACTTGACAATGGAACACACCTTAGTTTGGGTTGCACTTCCCCGATGAGACTCTAATAATGGCCCATGTATAGGAGCTCTCTGTCTGACCTCAGGTCACGTTGGACTGATATTGACATTTTAAGTGACGAGTTGAATATTTCATCTCAGCGCATGCAGCTATAATATACATTTATAGCTGAAGGCACCATGCACATTGTAACTTGAAAGTAGACGCAGCATTGAATTTGAGAAGGGTATAGGCCTATGATGTCTCTATTCTACGGAACTCTGCAAGTGCCATCCGACATCTTGAGATCCTGAGATGATTGATCACGAATGACAACATCCTAGAGTAGGATGTCGTCTTCCCAATATCTCAGGATGACGACATCTTGTTATTATATTGGGATGTCGACATCCCAAGATAAATCGTCTTGGGGTGATGACAATTATGTTGAACGTGTCGAAAAACCAAGATAAATTACCTTGGGAAGACAAAATCCTAATTTCAGGATATCGTCATTCTGAGATGAAATACATGTAAGACGACATTCTACAGCAAGTTGGTGTTCAGCTACTTTTTGTGCTCAATCAGCTCTATCAAATTGGGTAAATATTTTTGTTCGTGGGATTTTTGTGCACGTGCTTATTTCAAAAGACAAATTGTAAAAGAAACCCAATGTCCTTTTCTAACACAGCAGTCTACCAAACGAGCGTACGTTTATGGACAATGGTACCGGACAGAGATGGTAGCAAGTTAGCATTAAAATTAAAAAACATTCCTTCAAAATAAAAATCCTTCATACTTTTACCAATTCTTACCAACCATGTATCTTACCCTTAATGTGACCTGTTCCCCCAACGGGCACATTATTAATCTCATTAAACTATGATCACCACGGGGTATAATATTCCTTACAGGGTATTGACATCTAAGTGGCACCGCAAGGTTCTGTTTTTAGTCCCCTCCTTCCAACTTCGCATTATCATTAATCCATTGACATAGACTAAGATCGATTGTCAAGACTGAGTCATTCCTTATTTATATAAATGAAATGAAAAAGAATACACGTACCACATGCACATTATTAAATTTCGATACTAATGGTTTCTAAATGTTAATTCTTTTTGTCGTGTCGTGAACATGTCCACAGACCTTCCAATGTCTCGGAGATTGATAATCGTATGGAACAAATCTTAAAGATCACCTTCGAAAGGGTAAAGAGGGCTTCTCTCAGCATCTTGATGTTTATGTTTTTCCCTCTAGGGTTGTTTCCAAAGTCCGGGGAATGCAGGGGGTAAAGATAACGATGCTAGTGAGTGAATGTGTAAAATATGAATGCTGTTAGTTGAATACAACTTTGGAATTCACTACCTGTATCCTTCTTCCCGGCCTCTTAATTCAAACGCAATATCAACATTCATCTTCTGCTTTTCAAAATTACTCTTCTTACGTCCCCCTTTTCCTCTTCTTAACCACTTGAGTGGCCTGTTGTTGGGCCCTGTGATTGCCAACTTCCCACAAAACAAAGAAAATAAATTCAATGAAATAAGTGAATAAACTCAAACTATTATTACCATTGTCGATTCTTTAATACTTTCCATGCTTTCTATGTAGATGCCGATTCTGACATTCACAGGGGCACCTGTGGGAGAGAAATTCACTTTTTTGGGGTTTGTTTTACCTCTAGATTTGTTAACCCTAACTTCCTTGAGTTTGTTTACTATGAGGACCATAATGATCCTTCGTCTCTCAAACAAAACAAAGCATCATCAAACTCAACACCACTGCCTATAGAGTTACATGGACGCCGTGGCCTCTGTTGCCCTGCTTTGTACTTGGTCTCGGCGCGGCCCTTCAAAGGTTTCCCATAGAATTTAAAGATTTTCCAATGGAAATGCCCTTTGCAAGATGAGAACGGTCTTGTCCTCTCAAAGACGACATTTCAGGCTTGCAGGGCCTCCATGGCCTCAGTGTATCTCAAGGTCTGCAACACCCAAACTGGTTGGACTGTGTGGCGGTATGCCTGATCCCATGTGAAGTTAAGAGCCCCATAGACTCTCCCCTGTACTGGACTCCAGGACTAATGCGCTTCGAGATACCATGTTTAATTAAGAACTAAACACACTTGGATGAATGTAGATTAGGCCTTTTATTAATATTTCATACCTGAGTCGTTTGGGCGCAACCTGACATCATAACCGTCAAGTATGTCATCCAAAATGACGGACGTGTTCATCCCTGCGACTCCGTGCCTGCAGGCAAAGAATGTGATACCATTTAAATCAACAGACCTTTGTCATGCTGCTACCATCTCGGTCATGTTCCCTGTGTATCCAATTAAAGTAATGAATGCTAAAATCCATCGAAAAATGGAACCATCAGACTATTTTTGACTTCCACCCTCGGTTTGGCTACACTTATTTGGATTGGAGAAAAATTAAGACGGCCACGCCATGATATCGGTCTGTCGCATCCAATTCACATGTACTCCATAGTTATGACTTATACCAATTAAGTCATAATTATGACTTGTCGAAGTCATAATTATGAGATGTTTGTCATTAATTATGACTTGTACAAAGCCATAATGATGAGTTGCAAGTTATTAGTTTCGTGTTCTTTTCCTCTAAATGTCCCTTTGATGCTTCCGTACAGAAACATTGGGACATTTTGTTCGCTTTCTTTTTTCTGTCGTTCGAACAGCTGGTTTGATCAATAGCGTGGACTTAATGCTTACTGTTATTGTTAATTAGGTTATGTTTGTTTCTAATGTGCTCATCGAGTATGTTTGTCTTGAACACATCAGTTGGTGTATTACAATTAACCAGAACATTTTGTTTATGCAAAGCCAAATTCGCAACGTCTACTCTTTCACCGTCACTCAAACCTACACTGTAAAAAAAAATGGGCAAAAATTTCCCAACTTTTTGCCCAACGTTGGTACGATAGTCAACATGTACATCTATTGGGTAATTTCTACCCAACGGTCGTTGGGTAATCCCCGTCCCCAACTATTAAGTAAACATTTTACACAACAGTTGGACCATAAAAAAACCCAGTTTGGTTCTTTGCATTGCCCATCTACTGGATCATAACAAATAACCAACAGTTGGACAGAACATTATGACAAAATGTTGGAAATCTGATTGCATGTCACCAACACTTGGGCATCACGTCCCATACATTTACTCAACAGTTGGAAACTTTAGGGCCAAAACATTGAAATTTGTGAAGGTGTCTTTGAAACATTGGGAGCAAATTGTGGTTTTTGAGCAAGTAGATATGTGGGGGAAAAACGACCCAGGTCTTTAAAAAATGATAGACACCAAAGTTTTAACCAGTTCATAAATGTGTACATTTGAAAGTTTTACAGTTACAGTAACAAAAGGTGTAATGAAAGTTAACAGCCACGACTTGTCGCATGACTGCTTGAAATGGTTTATTCTGATACAATATTTATGCACTACTAAACTTCGTAGTCCAGACACTATTGTGTACATTTAACCAGTAAACAAAATTGTACATTTGAAAGTTTCACAGATACATTGACAAAATGTGTAATGAATGTTAATAGCCACGAATTGTCGCATGACTGCTTGAAATGGTTCATTCTGATACAATATTTATGCACTACTAAACTTCGTAGTCCAGACACTATTGTGTACATTTAACCAGTAAAACAAATTGTACATTTGAAAGTTTCACACTGATACATTGACAAAATGTGTAATGAAAGCTAACAGCCACGAATTGTCTCATGACTGCTTGAAATGGTTTATTCGAATACAATTTGTGCATTACAATAAACTTCGGAGTCTAGACACTAAAATAATCAACTGGTAAAGAAATAATCAGGCCAAGAGGAGGCAGGCAATTGGCCAACCGGAGCTGTATTTTGCCTACCATGCGCCACACTACATTTACCCATGTAATTGAAGACATTTTCTCCATCAACCAAATTATGGTTAAAAAAAACTTCACTCAACTATTTTAAGGAAATTTTTTACCAACTTATGGACAAAATACACAATTTACACAACTATTTTAAGTAACTTTAGCCAACTTCTGAGAAAAACTGATAAAAGAAGTTAACCAAGTTTGAGGGAAACACTCTCTCACTTGTCTTTTTCTAGAGACACAGATGAGTGTTACTATCCAACTTTTGTGATGACATTGAATGTGATTTTGATTGCTTCTAATGCACAATTAATGCTGAGTGTAAAAATAAAATCTTTCTTAAAATAAGAAAAACAAACCCAGCTATGTTTGAATTCTACTTTTGCTGGCCCAATAAAATAAGGTAAATCCAGACAGGCCTTTGTGATACTGAATAGTGACTGATAGCGATAGTGATATTATAGTGACTGATAAATTATAGCTCCAAAGTCAAGGTGGACAGGCAATGCCTGTCAATACTCAAGTTATTTAATATTTGCATCGTAAATAAAACCACCGATACCGTCTAACTTAGCTACACTAGTAAATTTCTAAAGGCAAGCGTCTGTCTCATCTTGAAAATGGCTCAATCTAATGCATGTTGACCAGTGAACAAACTGTTATTCTTTAATAATAATACCACAGTAACACCGCAGTTATACAACTCCTGTATGTGATCGTCACCATGGATATATTATACAATACACTGTACTAGAGTACTACTGCTGTAACGTATGACTGTGTTTGAGCATTGTTTGAGCAGAGCTAAGCAGAAATGTAACTACAAAACCGCTTTGACGGGTTTCCATAATAGACAGCTTTATGGTCTACATCTAGGCCTACAATCCCTACATAGGTTCTTATTTTATTAGTACAGGCAACATTTCTTACCGATGAATGTGTCTTTCAGTTCCTCTAGACCCCAATATTGTCAAGAAGTTCTACTAGGTCCGACATGATGACCCAGATAACAATTTAACGTTCTTACAACGTTGTAATGAAGTCAGACTTTGGTGTAAGTAACGTATTAATATAACGTTGTAACAACGAGTCGTTGTCGACTCCCCTATACGTCTTCTTAACGTACACTCTCAAAAAAAGTGTAAAATGTTGCTGTGTAAAACTTCTGGCTAAAAATGTTGTGAAACTTTTGATAACAATTTTTGTTGTACACCTCACTTGTGTAAAATAAAAATACAAAATAATAAAATTCCTCCAACTTATGGGGGATTGTCAAATTTTCTACCCAAAGAAAGGGTAGTTGAAACAATGCAACATCTGTGCGCATTTGTTGGGTATCGGTTGCCCAACGCCTATGACTACAAGTACACCCTATGCTGGGTACTTTTTGTTATTTACTAAACTGCAAAATGTGCTAAATAACTGGGTAAAAAAGGACCAACAAATCCAAAAAGGAATCTACCCAGTAAATAATTACCCAGTACTTTTAACAGTGTACGGAATGATTTCCCTTGACGCAGTTGTCAAATCGAATCCCAGCCATTACAGAAGATATTCCGGGTATCTTCCTCATTACACAACGTGTTTAAAAGGTTGCCGTCCTGAAAATGCAAAATTGGAATGCTCACCTGACCTTTACACTGTAAAAAAAAAAATGGGCAAAAATTTCCCAACTTTTTGCCCAACATTGGTACGATAGTCAACATGTACATCTATTGGGCAATTTCTACCCAACGGTCGTTGAGTAATCCCCGTCCCCAACTATTAAGTAAACATTTTACGCGACAGTTGGACCATAAAAAAACCCCAGTTGGGTTCTTTACAATGCCCATCTACTGGATCATAACAAATAACCAACAGTTGGCGAAAAATTGTACCCAAACATTGGACAGAACATTTTGACCAAATGTTGGAAATCTGATTGCATGTCACCAAGACTTGGGCATCACGTCCCATACATTTACTCAACAGTTGGAAATTTAGGGCCAAAACATTGAAATTTGTGAAGGTGTCTTTGAAACATTAGGGAGCAAATTGTGGTTTTTGAGCAAGTTGTAGTGGGGGAAAAAAACGACCCAGGTCTCTAAAAAGTGATAGACACCAAAGTTTTAACCAGTTCATAAATGTGTACATTTGAAAGTTTTACAGTTACCTTAACAAAAGGTGTAATGAAAGTTAACAGCCACGAATTGTCGCATGACTGCTTGAAATGGTTTATTCTGATACAATTTATGCACTACTAAACTTCGTAAGTCTAGATACTATTGTGTACATTTAACCAGTAAAAAAAATTGTACATTTGAAAGTTTCACAGATACATTGACAAAATGTGTAATGAATGTTAATAGCCACGAATTGTCGCATGACTGCTTGAAATGGTTTATTCTGATACAATTTATGCACTACTAAACTTCGTAGTCTAGACACTATTGTGTACATTTAACCAGTAAAACAAATTGTACATTTGAAAGTTTCGCACTGATACATTGACAAAATGTGTAATGAATGTTAATAGCCACGAATTGTCGCATGACTGCTTGAAATGGTTTATTCGAATACAATTTGTGCATTACAATAAACTTCGGAGTCTAGACACTAAAATAATCAACTGGTAAAGAAATAATCAGGCCAATAGGAGGCAGGCATATTGGCCAACCGGGGCTGTATTTTGCCTTCCATGCGCCACACTACATTTACCCATGTAATTGAAGACATTTTCTCCATCAACCAAATTATGGTTAAAAAAAACTTCACTCAACTATTTGAAGGCAATTTTTACCAACTTATGGACAAAATACAAAATTTACACAACTATCTGAAGTAACTTTAGCCAACTTCTGAGAAAAACTGATAAAAGAAGTTAACCAAGTTTGAGGGAAACACTCTCTCACTTGTCTTTTTCTAGAGACACAGATGAGTGTTATCCAACTTTTGTGATGACATTGAATGTGATTGTTTATTGCTTCTAATGCACAAATGCTGTGTGTAAAAATAAAATCTTTCTTAAAATAAGAAAAACAAACCCAGCTATGTTTAAATTCTATTTTTGCTGGCCCAATAAAATAAGGTAAATCCAGACAGGCCTTTGTGATACTGAATAGTGACTGATAGTGATAATATAGTGACTGATAAGTTATAGCTCCAAAGTCAAGGTGGACAGGCAATGCCTGTCAATACTCAAGTTATTTAATATTTGCATCGTAAATAAAACCACCCATACAGTCTAACTTAGCTACACTAGTAAATTTCTAAAGGCAAGCGTCTGTCTCATCTTGAAAATGGCTCAATCTAATGCATGTTGACCAGTGAACAAACTGTTATTCTTTAATAATAATACCACAATAACGCCGCAGTTATACAACTCCTGTCTGTGATCGTCACCATGGATATATTATACAATACACTGTACTAGAGTACTACTGCTGTAACGTATGACTGTGTTTGAGCATTGTTTGAGCAGAGCTAAGCAGAAATGTAACTACAAAACCGCTTTGACGGGTTTCCATAATAGACAGCTTTATGGTCTACATCTAGGCCTACAATCCCTACATAGGTTCTTATTTTATTAGTACAGGCAACATTTATTACCGATGAATGTGTCTTTCAGTTCCTCTAGACCCCAATATTGTCAAGAAGTTCTACTATAGGTCCGACATGATGACCCAGATAACAACTTAACGTTCTTACAACGTTGTAATGAAGTCAGACTTTGGTGTAAGTAACGTATTAATATAACGTTGTAACAACCATTCGTTGTCGACTCCCCTATACGTCTTCTTAACGTACACTCTCAAAAAAGGTGTAAAATGTTGCTGTGTAAAACTGCTGGCTAAAAATGTTGTGTAACTTATGATCGATTTTGGGTAAAACAACAATTTTTGTTGTACACCTCACTTGTGTAAAATAAAATACAAAATAATCAAATTCCTCCAACTTATGGGGGATTGTCAAATTTTCTACCCAAAGAAAGGGTAGTTGAAACATTACAACATTTGTGCGCATTTGTTGGGTATCGGTTGCCCAACGCCTACGACTACAAGTACATCCGATGCTGGGTACTTTTTGTTATTTACACCACTGCAAAATGTGCCAAATAACTGGGTAAAAAAGGACCAACAAATGCAAAAAGGAATCTACCCAGTAAATAATTACCCAGTACTTTTAACAGTGTAATAAGTGATTAGAAAATTAGAGGGTTGCTTCTATGGAATGGCTCTTCAAATCTTTGAACAACCGTAAAATTGTGTGTGATTTTAAAATGGACAGCATTGTAATGCACTTTCACGTAAAGTAATAGCAACACTGATACAAAAAACGGTATTCATTAATGTAACCACCACAAATAATGTTATACCGTAAGAAGTACCGAAACTTTCTTAACACACACTCCCATAATATGAGTCACCTTGGAGATTTCAGTTATTACGTAAGACAAATTTCGACCCGTCCTTCTTACCATCCAAAATAATGTGTAAGCAAAAAGCTTATTTTCAGGAGGTGGTATTATTTTATAACCATCATAGACGTATGTGGACTCTTTGGTCAAGGGACAGAGGGGTTGCTTTGCCCGGAAAGTTACACAGATAAAAAACACTAGCACCAATTTCTAATACCGGATAAAAAGTTGTTGTTTTTTCTTTCTCTTGACAATTTTGTTTTCTTCTTGCTGGGCTTGAATTTTCTCCACTGTTTTGGGAAGGCAGTTCCCCACCCCGAGGATCGTACTTGTATAGAAAACTATACTTTCAAGATTTACTCAGTAATAAAACCAATATAATCAACCAGAACGGCAATTGAACAATCTTAAGTTGTCATGATCTCATGTCATGACGTCACACGTTAAAGCGCACGCGCGACGTGCAATTTACATATTTCATCTAAGGGTCTATTTTTTTGTCAATAGCTGTCGAACTTATTAGCACAGACATTGGGTTCTATAGCACATTCTTCTCGCTAGACGCAACCATGAATTTTTCTGAACGGCATACCAAAATCTGTTTACCAAACCTGTGTCTACCATGTCCAATTTACTCTGGAAAATATATTTAAAGCAATGTTAGCGACGGAATCAAGTGACTTAACTGTGCTCGCGATAGACGCTGAGAAAAAATATCAATAATTGAATACTCATTAAATGATATTATAGATCGATCGTCAAGAAGAGATCACAAGCGTCTAATGATACTTTTCAATTATACAACCATTTCAATTAATTATACAATGCAACCTAATTATAAAAATCAATTTTAATGTACTCAGCGATGAAAGGTTGAATCATGCTTGTTTTATACTAACTCATTGATCGTGTTCAACACTGAACGTTGTATTTAGCTTTTATGACTGCGACGAGACAAACTGTTAAAGATACCATCTAGTTTTGTTTCCCTAGCTTTTCAAACTTTTACGTTCATTGACTCGATGGGTATAACTTAGCTGTATGAATAAGTAGCTTTCCAAATGACAACGTGAACCCAGCCCATCAGAGCTGAGATTCCTCCGCTAAGTTCGGTCAAAGGCGTACAAGGTGCGTTTCCTTTGGGTTTCTGAGAAGCCGATTTGCCGAAACAAGTGTCTACTATGTCATACATTATAATGGTCGGCATGATCTTTACAATAGTTGTCGCCACGTGTTCTAATCGATAGTTTGAATGGGCCAGATGTGACCGTTAAACTTCAGATTCTTATCATTACATGACCATGATATCGTACTTTTACCGTTACATATAACGACACCTCAGGCGCGTGTTATTTTAAACGCTTATCAGCGTATAACAAATCTACATTCCTTCGAATATCATTTTTTTTTGAGTACAGGACATCTGTCTGTTATACTTAATATACATTGATTCTTGATACCATATTAATAATTGAGGAATACTCAGTTGAAGGTTTATGGTTTTTTAAAACTATAATTCATCGACTATAAAATAGTTCCACCATTGATTAGTTCAAACTTACCACATCACCAGTAAGCAGCACAAAAGTACCTTGCTTGTCCGGAAGAACCCGTTCATGTTGTCTTCGTATAATAACTATACCTTGAGAATAAGAATGGAATAATACATTGTATTTAATCGAGTGCGTCTTGAAGGCCAACGTTGAAAATAATCCAAGTGTTGCTATTTTCGTAAATATCATGTAAATAAAAATATAATTTTTAAAAATTAATTACTAAAATGACTACAATTGGTTAAAAGATGTTAAAATCTATAAACGAAGTTTTTTTATAGGACTGGGGAAAATATTGAGTATACAGCGCTTTACACACATCGGTGGGTATAAAAAAACCAAATAAATAAGTGGTCTATATTTTCTTATTACCATTTTGGTATTTGTTTCGATCGTATCCCACCAAGGTGAGACCTAAAAAAAAATATATATAATAAAATAAAATTAAAATTAAAAATAAAAGAATACAAGAGATAGAGAGAGGGTAAAAAGAGTAGGCCTACATACAACTTGACTAAACCGACGCATATTCCCCGGGGCATGTACAATCTACGCAAATCGTCCCCAAAGTGATTGACCCAAAATGATTCCATCAGAACAATCCGTTCGCATTCAACCCAAAGGCCCATACTCGGCTGCTATAGGATGGGGGTCAAAATGTGACAAAGTCAATGATATTTTAGGCTCTTGGTCTGGTTATATATGTGCAGTGTAAAGAAAGAAAGAAAGAAAGAAAGAAAGAAAGAAAGAAAGAAAGAAAGACGAAAAAAGAAAGAAAAACAAAACGTCTCCTAGGAGAGTATAGAAATAACAAGCATTGCTTTAAATGATATGTGTATAGTGTTATAATCCGTTCCCTGGATAAGTGGTCATTATTTACAATGGAATTCTCACAAGTTTGTCTCTTCAATTGCAATGAATCCAAGCCTACATATATAAAATAATTGAAATTATAATATACTACTAGTAATAAAAACAATGCTAAAAAGAGACCATCACAGAAAAAAAAAATCACCCCCCCCCCAAAAAAAAAAAAACCTCTCTGCAATGCATATTTATAATATGAACACAAACAAATAAATATATAAATTAATAAATAAAATATAAAATTATAAAATAATAATATATACGTAATAAAAGCAAACAGACTAACGAACAACCAACAGTGTTTTCAGAATATTTTGAAGAAAATTAAAAAAGACTACACAGGCAACATTAAGATCCTTACATACCTGAATGCACTATCAGCAGTTACCGCTATAAACAGATACACACGAGCGGCTGGTGTTACATTGCTTCACTATGTGAACGGAATCCAACCGAAACTCGCGCTTATAAGTGCATGCCTGCAAGACTGTGGCCGCGTGATGTAGCGATTTGTGTTTACCTTATCACGTAACATTGTTTAGTTCCGTGTAGCCTACATTGATTATTACCATTTAAAAGGTTTTTTTTCTTCTCACAATTTATTAAAGGTATTATACAGGATTGGCAGAGCTGACGAAATAGTCATAGACAGTGTTAATGTTTTGATCGATCAACCATATAGGCCTGTACTTGAAATGATACACCTGTGAAATATTTGCCCTTAGTCTGGTGTGTGAGTTAGGAGCAAATAGTAACAAAAACAAAAACAAGCACAATATTCAGCATGTATACATTGTCCTTAAAGTGGGTTGCAACAGCCGAAATCGGCTGTTGCATTTTTTAAAATCTACGCTCGTGTGTGTGAAATAGTTTATATGGCCTGCAGTGCATCGAGCGGTGGGGCTCCATTTAACGGTCCATCCACTGCACCACCTCTGTATGGTAGAAACTTACGAGATGTCGTCCTCGACTCGTTGAAGGTTTCCAAGAGGTACTGTCAAAGAAGAATACATCTTTTTATTGCTCTGCTAACATGACAAGTGTGTGCATTTGTTGTATTTGTACACGGAGGAATTCAAAGTGTGCCCTCAGTCTCAGCGTTCTTGGGACTAATGCACCCTTCTTTTTTACATATTTTCTTTAAAAACTTAAAAGTTTGTGTCCGTGACCTTTGGACTTTCTCTATTCCGTCTAGCTTTCAGCAGGGAAAGATTACCTTCTATTTAATTCCTTCTGTTTTTTAGGGAGCCTGGTTCTGGCCATGCTCCTAATGTTTAGTTTCTGGAAGGGCTATAGAACTCTCAGTGAGTTTTGCTTTGCATTTAAAGAAATGTTGTTTTTTGATTAGTTGAATCTTGTATTGTAAACTTTTATGTAGCCAGCCTCGTTTTTTGGCCTTTGACCTATACATTAGTTACTTCGCTGCGCTATTACGCATTGTATGATTATTGTGTGCTACTGTATTTGAAGGATTAAAATCAAGTGCCGGAAATTATTTTATATTTCAGATGTCACATGATTTAACTTGATTGAATGTCGTCCCCTTTTAATAAAGGACTGTTCCTCCTTCCTACCCAATCAAAGCAAGATTTGAGATCACTTCGTACAAGTACATAGATCTCAACATACAATAATAATCCAACTCCCTAAGAGTGGTTTTCTAGGATCCTTCCTCAATCTAACAAAGTCCAACACCACAAGATAACTCACAGCAGCCAAACGGTTGGACCCTGGTTTTGGTGATATGCCTGATCCCACGTAAAGCAGTGTTTTTCCAGAGCACAAGCTTGCATATCGGGCCGATACTTGCGAATTGCGGGCCGAAATGCACAATTTGCGGCTGATATGCAAAATAAACATCACGGACATCGACTGGCACATGACCCCCTTAGTTACGCCACTGTAAACAGGTGTTCTTTAGAGGCCACCGAAATGGTTTTCTCTAGTTTGTTGTGCACCAGTTAGATGTATTTTTCATGGTTATACAATCTATGTATAATTTGTACCGTGACAATTTTATGTTTTCCACGCAGATAAAGCCTGGTAACTGAACATCGATCGGGGTGAATGCATTTAATGAGCTTGCCTTCAGAAGATGCAAGTTCCACAATGTTGGCTTGACAAATATACTCGATGGTAACTTATGCTCCATCGAACAAGTTGAACTTACATGAAAAGCATGAGTTGGTATGGTCCTAGTGATGTTCATGTTCTTGGCTGGTCTGGAACCATAGCAACAGTGCTTGTCAACGAAAGCCAAAATGGCCGCCCTCACTGCCTCCTCCCCTATTCCATCATTGCTGTAATGAAAAGATGAGCAATGTCAGCTAAGAAATGGAAAATTACACCAATTGTAATAATTTGGGAGGCTAATCATCCTTACTTAAAAACAAGAATAATACTGGATTCTTATGTAATGCTTTATCAGACCCCTAGGGGGGTGTATCAAAGCGCTCACTATTTTGTTTTTCAACAGGATAAGCAGAGCTATGTTTTGAATTATGAGACTCATTTATGTAGCACCTTCTAATGGTTACCAAGGTGCTGTGGGTCATTCAGCAGCCATTGCCCAAAACACAAGGGCAAACTCCTTCTCTTCATGATAAGAGTACCTGGATTCTTGTACATGCATTACACAACACAAGGGACCTACGGCTTTACGTCCCATCTGAAGGACGAAACAGTAATGGTGTCTTGCTTAAAGTACAGGTACAACAACTGCTTTTTTGGGACACCCCCCCCCCCCCCCACAGGTACCCTGGTAGAAACCCTGAATGCACGCCTGGTCATGTATATTACTTGTGACCCTTTCTCTGCTGAAACACCTGAATAAATCTGGGCCCTACGGAAAGGATGGCAGTTTTCCTTACGAGTCAAAAACTTGCTGTGGGCAACTGCTTTCTGCTGGAGGCTCATACGCAGGTGGAGGAACGGGTGGCCCTGAAAGGTAAAGAAAGTGACGTCTTCATTATCAATCTGGGAGACTTTTGGGGATGCTAGGTGGAAGCAGACATCCCAGGTATACCAATTGTTCTCCGAAGCGTGTGAATGCTCAGAATTTATACGAAAACAATGGAAAATTACAAGGTATATGCTGCCAACTAGTGAGAACATTTATCCAATCAGTTTTCCTTGTGGTTTACTTCTTGATATCTGAAATAAAGAGTCTCATCCCCTTAAGGTGACCCCATCTGCTACAACTTTCCAGGTTGTATTGTAAACTTGGTTGTGATCCCTAGCTATACAGAAGTTACGTACAGGTTGTGGCTTGTGACTGGCACCCCTTAACAAAGATATTGACAAAATAGGGAGACCACCTACATTAGGGCTAGATAGTTCAGTTGGCAGAGCACCGGCACAGTAATCCAGACGCGGCAGGTTTAAGTCTTGCTCCAGTACATTTGGCTTTGTTCAACCAAAATTCGGCCGTGGCTTACGGCCAAGGTTCTGCAAATCAATGTGAGTGCCTTCAAAATTATTCATACGACAACATCAAATCCTGGTGCTAATTATGAGAAGCTTTGTTGTCTTTCCTTTGTCAAATCAGGGTTTCATTGTGGCAACTGAATTTTCAAAAGGAAACGATTACTCAAGAATCTCCCACCGACGTGAAGGAGCTTAGGTAAGAAAGTCTATTGAAGCAAATATGCTAAGTGAATCGTACCGCTGTTGAAAACTACTGTCTCATATCCTGGCACGGGCTCTAACTCCCGAGGGTCTGGATTTGGTCCTCCTTCCTCCGTTGCATTCTCATCGTCCTCAGGGTCCGAGTCAGGGATGGTCCCCCAGGGGTACGGGGGTGCCTCTGTCGATGTGGCACCAGGCACCCACGCTGTCGTAATAAATAATGTAAATAATAGGAACAAGATGGTTTTACAATCGTTAGTCTATCAGGTGTGGTTTTCATACCAAAATAAAAACTGTATTAGAAGCACTCTTCAGGGCTCGAATTTGGGAGAAATATCCACAAGACTGCAGGGCTTGTAGCTCAAAACTTTTACTGGACCAGAATTTATTTCACAAGACCAGAATTAAAATGAGTTGAACAAGCACTAAGAAAAAATCTATCTCATTTGTCTTAAATGTATAGTACAAGTACTTCGATCGATACTTCGAAATATATTCATCAGAACCATAGTCAGTCAACATTTCTTTCACAAAAATATCATATAATTTGGGTTTATTACTTGATAAAAATATCATATCACACAATGAGGTAGCCTAGATTATTATTCAATAGAAAAACACAAGACCACCGGGCTTGTCTAGTTATGAGTTTACTGGACCAACGCTAAAATCACTGGCCCCGGGCCTGTGGTCCAGTGTTAATTTCGAGCCCTGCTCTTATTCTAAATGTTACTTTGCTCATCAGTTTTTTAATTAATTGTCAGGCATTATGAATTTGGCATTTGTATTAATTTCAAAAACTTTAATGCATTCTGGGAGAACAAACCAAAACATGACTAACGCCGGATTTGAACCTGCAACCTCCAAGAGGTCACATATTTAAATCTTGCTCTAGTAAAATCTTCTTCTCACCCAAGCTGTTCCGCTTGTGGTTTAATTTATTATCACTGAAAATTTATTTTGTCCGAACTTTTACAAAACTTTACCTGCTCCTGATGTAGACCCTGACGATGTAGCGTGTGGAGGTGCCCCATAGCCTGGGGCTGCTTCGTGGCCCTGTGGCTGTGGCTGAGGTGCCCCGTAACCCTGTTGTTGGGGTGACCCGTAACCCTGTTGTTGTGGTGCCCCGTATCCCTGTTGTTGGGGTGCCCCGTACCCCTGTTGTTGGGGTGCCCCATATCCCTGCTGTTGGGGTGCCCCGTACCCCTGTTGTTGGGGGTGCCCCGTATCCCTGCTGTTGGGGTGCTCCATTGCCTTGTTGTTGGGGTGCTCCATGCCCTGGTGAAGGGACCCTATACATGGCGCCTTGTTGGGCTGTCAAACAACAAGTATCAGAATTAAAATCTTGGGCATCTCACAATGACAAGCCAATCCAACGAAGTAGATCAAATTCAAAGCTTCTTGCCTTCCAAAGCAAAACCTCTCCACATTTTTGTAAAATTGTGTGTATTTTCATAATTAGGCAGTATAGCTCAGTATCACACTATGTATGTGATCAGGGTGGGGGGGGGGGGGGGGTGGGGGGGCTCAGAACCCACTTGCTGCCACCCCCATGCAAATGAAAATATTACACCACTGTCACTTGTCAGTCTTGGCAACATCTTGGACTCATCTTGGATGTTGGAGGGAAACCCTCAAAAAATGGAAAAAACCCACACAATAGATAGAGGTAGGGTCTGAAAACTCAATTATCCACATGCAATTGTGAGGCTATGGTACTGGTATTGGTAAACAGTGGTAGTTATGAACTCTGTGAGTCTGGTGTGGGATTCGAACCAGGGTCACCAGAGGAGGCGACAGACAGGGAGGGATCAGATTATAAAGTAGAAACCACTGGAGCCAACCTAGTTGCGATGATCGTAACCCTCTGTCACATATGGAGCACCGTAGTTTCAGTTGACCTGTGACCTGTGTGTCATAATAAACGACACTCTTGATTCCCGTACATGATTTTCCGTTGTCAGTCTATTACATGGTGTCAGAATTAAGGAGCCCTTAAAAGTGTTTTACAGGGTAAAAGAACCAAACAAGTTCGACAAAGGAATGAAGATAAGTTCCTGATTTCGTCACTATAAGGACATTGAGTGAGTAGCCAGAAATAATTGTGAATTTTCGTGAAGAAAATCTAGTCTTCCACACACGTGATCGACAACACGTAGCGTTATAAAGACACACGTTCGTGAAAGTCGTGATCAAACGTGGATAAGAGCAAGCAGTAAATCACGAATATAGTGCAACGGACAGCCGTACGACTAATTCTGAATAACTGTAGGGTTAAATAACTCACAAATAAGCTATAGTTTTACCGAATTTTAATTGAATTTCGGCACATATACTCATCTCATCGGCGAAAATAAAATCTACGGAGAGAGACATCAAGATGTCAAAAGCGGACAAGCCTAGCATGAATTGGCTTGCCTCTGATCTACACAAAGAGTGGAAACGCTTCAAACAACACTGTGAATTCACATTCAAAGGTCCTCTTGCTTCAAAATCAGAGGTAGAGAAAGTCAACTACCTGAT
Organism: Pisaster brevispinus; assembly: GCA_023634235.1. Taxonomy (NCBI): domain Eukaryota; kingdom Metazoa; phylum Echinodermata; class Asteroidea; order Forcipulatida; family Asteriidae; genus Pisaster; species Pisaster brevispinus. Next base: position 9,396,005 of record JAMKCF010000006.1, read on the forward strand.
GACATATATTGGAGACAAGGGGAGAGAGATTTATGAGACTTTCCCAGCTGAGAATGACACTCTGCAAGGAGTTTGTGCTAAATATGAAAGCTACGTGGCACCAAAGAAAAATCAGATCAGAGCTACAGTGAATTTCCATCGAAGAAAGCAACAAGATGATGAGCTCTCTGGACAGTTGGACAATTGTGTAGCTTACACTTGGACTCTAAACATTTTTGATTTCAAAGACTTTAAATACTTGTTTTTTATGTGCTTTAAAAAAACATGAAAGAAAAGGAGATGTCACATATGGAGCACCGTAGTTTCAGTTGACCTGCGACCTGTGTGTCATAATAAACGACACTCTTGATTCCCGTACATGATTCTCCGTTGTCAGTTTATTACACCCTCCATCCTCCCGACGGTCGCAGCCGGTCTGCGACCGTCGGGAGGATGGAGGGTTACGATCATCGCAACTAGAGCCAACCCGGCTTAATAAAAATAATACTGTTAATAAGACATACTGGTGCTTGACAACATTGATTGTAAACTGTAAACTGTAAAATTTTGAAATGAGTAGCCCTATTAATTAGCTTTCTTAACAAAGTTTTACTCAGAGGCTGTATTACCCGTTGATTCAGATGATGAGTTTGCCTATGAAGAAGTGGAAATCGATGATGATTTCGCATCAGGTAAAGCGATTTGTAGCTCATGGCGCATGAACGTTATCACTCAAAAGTCATTGGGCCATTTATTTTGTTTGCTTTTAAAATCCTCTAAGCTCCAGTATGCAGCGTCACTTTAGTAAAACTTTTCCTCAAAATGTTTGTACATGTTCCATCCATTGAAAAAACATTTAGGACAACTTCAAACCAAGCAAACATTCAAATTATAATTTACAAAACCCCCAAATTCTCAAATACAAATCGTTTACTTTTTTCTTTAAAGGGTGTGCACAACATTGTAAGAGCAAAAATAAAAGTTTTCACAGATTTGCCCATAACTAACATGATAAAAAGATGGTCATGTTTGAAAACTTCCCTTGAAATATTTTTCCCTGAAATTTTATAGTTTTTGAGGAACGATTAAAACATTCTGTTTTGATCTCATCGCAAGTTGGAAACTTTATCAGTTTTTTTAACACTATTATCTTGTGACTCCGATGATCGATTGAGCTTAAATATTCACAGGTTTGTTACTTCATGTGTGTGTTGGGTCCCACGAATTTAGACCTGATGCTTTTTTTGTGAAATGGCAGAGCACCTAGGCGAGAAAATTGAAAAAATTTCTAAATTTAAACAATCAAGGGGCACCAAGGCAATGGACCTGAGGCAATGAAGGCAATTACCTCTCTTGCCTGCCAATGTTGTCAATGTGCATTAATCCCAAGTGAACATTTAAATAATCAACACAAATCACTCTCCATTTTTCTGTTAAATAAAAAACCCAGGTACCTGTCCTAACTAAACTAAACTGCAAGTGTTTGTATTTTATGACTTCAGAACCAGATGAAGATCTTCATGCTGCTGTGAGAACCATTCAAGAAGTTCAGGAGGATCAAGATGCGTTGGTTCGTTTAAAATTCATTAAAGACTTCAGGCTTTGGTCTTAAGCTTTTTGTAAAGTAGTCCATCGGGCTAGTAATCTGTGCATTTTACTTGCCCCCAGGAAGTTTTAGTATCCCATATTTTAAACATGTATAGGTACATAGGTTGCAATGTGACGTAAATCGGCCATCTTTATGGGCAATTTGGAACAAACAGTCATGCGTTTTGCGTGAGAACGCGTGCAGCACGCCACAGTTCACAAAACTCATTGCACGATTGGTTAGTAAACAGTGCAGCTGCGTTAACAATTTGAGCGCTTGACGTGCCTCCAAGCCAATATGCAACTTGCCCCTAAAGATGCGTCTATTGGGAACTATCTATTGTCATAAATAAACATATCTTTCCAATGTACCATCTGGTAAGCATGCTGTTGCTGTGCTTAGCTACTTTTTTGTACTTCAGCAGCTCATTGAAATTTATTGTGATTGTGTAATACGTGATTTTTTAGATGTGCTCTGAAAAGTCTTCTTTCTTTGAACTTCTTAAACTCCCAGATGGCAGGAGAGCACATGGTTCCTCCCCCAGTAAATCTTAGACCTGAGGTGGTGGATGACTTCGTCAGGAACTTCTTGGTCAAGATGGGCATGATGCGGACTCTGGATTGCTTCCAAACAGAATGGTAAATTTAACTTGATGTCGAAACGTTCTCACCACGAGAAGTGCATTGACCTATTGCCCCAATGTCCCATACACATCACACAAAGCTACTGTCTGGCACGCTCACTAAATTGGGAATTGAATTACACATAAAAATTATGGTAGGCTTGTAAATGCTGCTTGGCCTAAGTCATGCATTCCACTGTGCAACACACACGGGGACATTGACTTTATAAATGGCGCAACCGAGATAAATGCAATGATGAGATCAAGTGCATTGGAGTAATAAATGAGATACTTAAATACGCCCTTCTTCTGGGCTTACACAGTTCACTTTTTCCAGTAACAAGAGGCTGTGAGCAATACTACGGCTCCTGAATATATTGTTACATTTTTGTTGCTAAAATCACCCCAAAGAGATGATTTCCAATTCCCATGCAGAATTTAAACTTCCTACGATGAC
>JAMKCF010000006.1:9398750-9448750 GCA_023634235.1 Pisaster brevispinus
ATTTTTTTCTTTACGATGCACAGTTGGAAAAAGGACTTTTGGTGTGAGAACCACTGCAACACAAGGCTGAAGTTCAAGTCCCAGGGGGCAAAAGGGGTCTCGACCACTGCATAAATCTATCAGGTATGAATAATAGTAAAACTTTGTAAATTTATCAAAACATTGTTATAAAAATACTTTCAGACTGACCACCCATAATAAAGAATTGTGTACATTGGAATTTATAAGAATTTGTGTCACAATGTTTAATACACAGACACCTTCTGATAATAAGATGTTTCCGCTATTCAGTTGTGATCTGAAGCTGGAGAGAGGCTCAAGACATTCCCTCCATGTTGACCTTTGTTTTTATCTTGCGGGGGGGGGGGGGAGAAGGACAAATCTCATCAAACCATCATCCAATCCTATAGAAAGAGCTAAAAACTGTTTTAAAAAACACAGTGATCATCGTTATGGTCCTATAATTTTGAACCGATAGTGTGATTATTTGATCATACTCATAACACTAACATTTTCTCATTTCAGTTACAAGGCGTATTGTAATCTGGAGGCAAGCGTAATTGGTGAGAAAAACATACTGATGTGCTAACCAGTTTCGTCAACTAAAAACTTTTGTCAGCTCTTTTCAAAATAATATAAGAAGTATCATCTGTGATTCAGCAGAAGAAATATCACCTGTGTTGATAATGATATAGAGTTCAAATCTAACTGTAAAAGTAGCAGAGAGCAAATTAATGCCCTTATTTGCTAATTTTGTTAGCCACTAAACAACAGCTAAAATACAGGTTAGAAAAAGCTTGAACATTCGCCACTATAGCCTACTGTTGACAGAAGTAATCGTTTTTCCTGACTTAAAGTAAGATATTATCAATATTGAGTGAATCAAAGTTGTTAATACATTAACATTTTCTGCAGATTTGAGGGACAAGATCAATTGTAAACTTCTTCAATTTTGAGAAAAACAAATCTATTTATAAGCACCGTCTTTGTATTCTTTACTTAATATGCCTATTTTAATTTAAAAAAAAAAGGTTATTAGCTAATCGTATGTAGGTGAGTAAAATTAGAGCTACAACTTGCAAGTTTTGGCTGTAAGCCTGAAGTTAAAAACTCTCTTTCACAATAAATTGGGGAATAAGCAAGTTGTTCTTAACATTGTTGTCATGGTTATTTCTACCTCCTTGCTTTAATAAAAATATGATACTCCAGGGTACAACTCCTCATTTGTAGCATGCATGAGCCTACACACATACGTCTATTTCAGACATCTTTTGGCCACTTTTCGTCCGACTCGTAATCACAATCAGCAATTTGTTTCCACTTTCCAAAATAATAACACACATTCTAAGATCACGGATTTGAGCTTTATTGTATGACTAAACCGCTTTGATTTGCCCACAACTGCTAGGCCTACTACTACCTTTTTTACACAAGATGTACAATATACAAAACTACGAAAAGGTACTTTTTGTACTCAATTTTAACAAACCGACAAAACAAAACACCTACAAAAAACATGATCTATATTATAGTCGAACATTTTCATGTAAAGTACAACTTTTTTCAATATAGCTTTTTTATTATCTAGGCTAAGCCCTAACTCTAATTTCACCGAATCTATTTCGATATAATAAAACTGTAATAATAACTGTTTTCCGAACGCTTGATTTATTTTATGTAATTATTCTATGATGATTGTCTGTAGTTTCATAAAACTATATTGATATTATTACACGCTATGCCTGCCGGAGTAATTAGGTTTATACCACAGATTTGTCTTTATCACCCCCAAACCATACCCAATATTCCTTTCCCCAAAAGCAACACCAACCCGTGCAAATGCAGCCGCACCGCCCCCTTCCCAACCCCCCCCCCCGCCCCCGCTGGGCAGAGATACCCGTATTTGCTCAAATACAGCTCCTGTGCTTTCTAGTTGAACCTTGTGTTTGCTTTTATTAGGTATGAGTTACAGCAGCAAGGCTTACTGAACGAGGAAGACGTCAAGACTGTTCCTGATGTGTACGTTCGCAACCAGCAGCTTGACCTCCAGGTCAAGACACTCAGGAGGGACTTAGACAAGTTTAAGGATGCTGCAAAGTAAGTCACACGGCTGGTGTAAAGTAGTACTCGTTTTCTTTTTAATCCTGCAAACAACGACAGTTCTAAAACTTGTGATGATTTGAATGTTATGGGACTGTTGACGTATATTTTTTCTGTCATTTTATAATGCCCCTGCAATATTGTTGAATAATATTAATAACAATATTAATAAAAAAAACCCTCATTTCTTATATCGCACTTTATCTATGTGCATCTCAAAGAACTTTTAACGACAGCCAGGCTTGCAAAGCTTAATTTGAATTATGAGACCCATTTTTAAACAGTGCTTTTTCATTTGGGGTGTAGTGCCAAAAAATGCATATCTAGGCCTAATGCTTCACAAGGACAACAGACAATTGCCTCAATGCCCCTGGTCATTGCCTTGGTGCCCCTTAAAATGTTTCAGCAGAAAATTACTGTATTCCCATAGAGGTGCCCTTCAAAAGAGGAAACGGCTTGGTGTCCTTTTCCTTTTCAAGAATGACGCCTCAGGCCTGCATGTCATACTACTTCCATTTTGGTTTACAAAACCTTGCACTGCCAGCATCCCAGCAATGGCTGCACAGCCCGCAGCACTTGTTTGCAAAAGCCCAGATTATTAATCCAAATCTTTTAGTGTCAAAAATAAGTTCTATGGTGTGCTTCTTAGTTGTCACTTAATGCTAATACACCCATTGAGGTAGATTTTAAGATGTTGATTGTTATTTCTCGCTCACTGCAGGATTCCGTTTTCCCAACGGATAACGGCGTCAATCCACAGTTGACTAACATCAAAGGACCCTCTGCTCACTTGACACGCACCGGAGGTTTCCGACTGACCCATACCATCCAGGCTCACTCCTTGGCTGTCAGTTGGTATGTGTAGTTATGGAGACGCCTAAAGAGATTGTGCATTATTTTGAGTATCCCGTAATGTGGTATGTCATAGCTGAGCCGTCAAGCGCACCTTACTCAAGAGCTGGTGTTTCTGATCAGCAGAGTGTGGGTCGAGTATCGGTCGTGGCACTTGTGTCCTTAAGCAAGACACTTAACCATTATTTCTTCATCCTTCGGATGGGAAGTAAAACCGTAGGTGCCGTGTGTTGTGTAATGCACATAAAAGAACCCAGTTACACTTACATGACTTAACGCTAAGAGAAGGGGTTTTCTCCAGTGTTTCCGGCAGCGGCTGCTGAGTGCGCCGCAGCACCTTAGAAACCCTTAAGTTGCTGCGTAAATCGGTCTCATAATTCATACAAACTTAAAAATCTTAAAAAGTGTCTCTCTTTGTTCAAGCGCCTTGAGTACCTTATTGTTGGATACAGGCACTATGTAAGACTCCAATATTATAAGTATTAAGTTTTCAAAGAACAATACCATACAATAATCCTGCAAAACTTTCATTGTACCTACTGAGACTCTTGAAGAAATGGTTCAAAGGAAGAGTACATTCAAACCAATCCTCTTGTTTTCAAGATGCCCCACGTCAAAATCAGGCACAATAGTGAAACGGCCCTCAAAGTGAAGACAAGCTCATTCGTGTTATCAACTTCATTCGTGTTGTCAATGTCTTAAACATTCTATTGAAAAATACTTACACTACATGTCTCATTTGGTGTTATTCGAAAGCTCTTCTTGAGCAACCAACAGTTTGGAGTTTTGGTAGGAAGTGCCTGGTTTTGGCGTATGAAGTGTCACATATCATGTTCTTAGATGGTTCAATGGAAGAGTGCACTCAATCCAACTGTCTAGTTGTAAAGAAATGTTTGGTGGAAAACACTTCAGTGAAATTTCAAGAAAAGCGATTCTAGTGGTGACATGTTTTTGCACATGAAAGAATACAATGTTTTTGTTGATGTGTTTAATACAAAAATGATTTTAAAAACGGTTTCTCTAGTCAATTTAAACAGGATTTGAATATACAACCCTGTTTCAATGACTGCTTTAGAGACTTAATAAACAGTTGATTCCATTTGTTTGCACATGAAAACTATTTCTATCCATACGACCGTTTACAAATTATTTTGTGATTCTATCCAAGCATTGCTCTGCATCCACGTAAGCAGATCTTAGCCACGGTGAGCGATGACCACACCTGGAAGATGTGGGCCATACCCAGTGGTGACATCATCATGACGGGAGAAGGGCATAGTGATTGGATCTCCGATTGTGACTTCCATCCTAGGTAGGACAAACTTCAGTCACTTCTTATAAAGTACCATGTTCAACAATGGTGCCCAATTTCATAGGGCTGCTATAAGCACTAGGACAACGCTGGTAATTGTCAAGACCAGTATCAACATTTTATGTAACCCAACATTTACATTACATAACAACCTGTGAAAGTTCAAGCTCAATCGCACATCAGATTCAAGAAAAAACCAGTGAAAACCTCGATATATGTTTTCACTAATTTCAAACATCGGGATTTGGACAATTGCGAGATCAATTGTTTTACTCACTTCTCAAGTTCCTGTCTAGAGGCTCTCCTCTCCAGCTGGTCTTAAAAAAAGAAGTAGCAATTGGCTGTTGTACTCTAAAATTGAACCTTTTTTATCCCCCCCATTTTTTAAATTATATAAACTGTTTCTCTAATATACTGTGGTAATCTTTGCGATCATTGCAGTGGTGCTCAACTTGTGGTGACTCCACCGTTAAGATTTGGGATTTCTCTAAGGCAGAATGTGTTCACACATTCACAGAGCATCAACATGCGGGTAAGAAAATCAACAAGTTCATAGTGGAATCCAACTATCTTGAACAAACAAAACAATTACAAACAAACAAAATCAACAAACAACAAAATCATAAATTGTGTGCAGCACTTGAAAATCTGAAATTGTATTTTTAAACTACTTATACATGATTTTCCCCAAGTGCTTAGAAAGTAGCTCCTGGGTCCAATTTCATGGCACTGCTTATTGTGGAATTCTGTACTTGCCACCCATAGAAACACGCGCTTAAGAGGAGAGGTTAGCGCAGAGTTTTGTGGTAGCAGCTCCTTGGCCCAAGTTCATGGTACTGCTTACTGTGGAATTCTGCGCTTACAGTCCATGGAATAATGCCCTTTACTGGGTGCTGTAAGCACAGAATTCTGTAGTAAGCAATGCAACAAAAATGGACCCTTGTGTTATTTAAACATTTTTACGTTAAAAGATAACATATATCAAAACGTTTCCCTGTAAACATTGATTCCCGATGTCATAAATGCCTTTTAATGTTATTGATTGATTTTTACCGTTTCAGTGCCATAGGATTTATTGCTATTAAATGTGTTAATTCCCTTAAGATGTTTATGACAAAATGCATATTTCATTTTTATTAACTATTGATTGATTGATTGATGCTCCTCCTTCTTTCTCATTTCGTTGTATTTCAGTGTCGTAAACTTTCATGGAAGTTTGATGTTTTGCAATCTTTATTGTTTTATGTGCATTTCATCTATTCTTTATTGTAATAATTGTCCCAACAGAACCATGGCCCTGGGCTATGGTGTAATAACAAATGTTGTATTTACCCACTGTTGAATGATAATGATATTGTTATTACTACGTTGATTTATTAAAATCATTAATTTGCAGCCAAGATACTAAATTCTGGCGCTGTATGTGCATTTGTATACAGTTTAAATAAGCCCCCCAGGCTGCCATGTAGTAACAAATATCACTCAACTTTTTTATGTTGTTTAAATATCATTACTATTCTGATTTGTTAAAACTCTGTTAAAAGTTACAGTGGTTCTAGTAAGTAGCCCTCAACCTGAGTGATCTTTTGGCTTTGAGTTGGGCGATTTTTCATTAAACTGTAAGAATAAAAATATGAATAAAATTGGATTATTAAATAAGATAGGCCTAGTTAAATATTTCCTACAGCAAAAAGGACCTAAAATACAGAAATGGAGACTACAGCTAATGGCTATGGCTGGTTAATTGCATCATCATGCATTGAAGCCATAGCTGTAGCCACCAATTCGGATTTGCTCTCACTCTCCTTGTTTTTGTTGCATACAGTTTGGGGATGCTCTAGGCATGCATGCGGTGATTTTGTCGCCAGTTGCTCTATGGATAACACAGCTAAAGTCTGGGATCTCAACAGGTCAGTTTGAAGAGATAGGAAAAGAAAAGGCATGCTTCTGTTTCGTTTCCCCCCTACTCTATGTGCTTGTGGTTGCTAAACCCCCTGTATCGTGTTATACAGTGCAGTGCAGATGTTTGGCAATGCAGTTTTGGCAGTTTTGGATAGATTTCTTAGGTGTTTGATTATAAGGAAGTATCTAAGAAAGTTAACCCTGGGGAGTTAGGAATGGATGCATGGATGGATCTCCCAAAAGGGAACTTTTTGACAACCTTGAGGGAAGCAAATCTCATTTATTAAAAAAATTGGTTCATTGTGAATGAGGTACGATCTGCACGTTTTTGTATGAATAGACCTTTATCACGCTGCCACCATCTTAGTCATGTTCTCTGTATCCAGTAGCAGTAGTGAATGTTAATATTAACTTCACAAAAATGGACCAGACTATTTTTCCTTCCAGCACTCAGTTTGGTTACATGGAGTTGAATGGAAGAAAATCAAGATGGCCACACCATGATAAAGTTCTCTTGTGGTTTAGTACCTTGATGACAATAACTATTCCAAGGCCATGTAGACAATTATCAGCTTGGGATTCAAACCCACAACCTTTTAACTGAAAGTCCTACATGTTGCCGGTTAGAAAAATGGTTGGGGTTAAACCTTTTTGTGTGACTCATTTCTTTTATGCTATTCTTATTTTTCAGTTTACGTTGTCGTTTCACTCTTCGTGGCCATGCAGACTCTGTGAATAGTATCGTATTCCTTCCATACTCCAACACCCTGTTGACCAGCTCCGCTGATAAGACAGTTTCCCTGTGGGATTCGCGAACTGTATGTTGTAAAATCACTTTCTTTTCTGTGACACTATGGGCCTTTTCCAAACCTCGTCCTGGGCTCCGTTTCTGGCTTGTACTCCGACTCTGATTTGGGCTCTGACTCCGGCTTGGGCTCCATCATCAGTTTTGAAGCAGTGTACATTTGATGTACGTTGATGGTTATTCCAACAACAAACGAAGCCCAGAGCCAGAGATGGAGCCTAAGATAACGCTTGGATAAAGCCTGGGCCCCGTTTTATGGCTCTGCTTACCGCTGCATTCTGTGCTACGATCACCATTCCCCTAACAGTGCAAGCCCCAAATTTCTAGCTGTGTAAGCAAGAATGCCTAGTAATGTCAAGTATGCCCTCTAACAAACAAAAAGTCCCTTTTAACCGATAGGCTTTACGTAGGCGCGGATTTTTCTGTTTCCGTAAGGGTCAATTCTTTGCTTACGATAAGCAGAGGCATGAAAATGACCCCTATGTTTAACCTTTTAGAGATGGCTAGGAGGAAAGCAAAAACCAGTCTTGGGCCCTGACTGTTCTGATTGACTGTATGTATGTTTGTTCTTTTAAAGGGTATCTGCGGGCAAACCTTCTATGGTCACACCCACTCTGTCAATCACGCTGCCTTTAGCCTCAAGGGGGACATTGTTGCGTCATGTGACAGCTACGGGCATATTAAACTGTGGGATGTGCGTACATGTGCTCCCATGACTATCGTTGATGTTGGTCCTCATCCGGCTAACAGAGTCACATTTGATGGATCTGCGTCCGTGTTGGCCATAGCAAGTAACGATGGAACAACAAAGATGTATGAAGTCGCTACAGGGCAGGTACGAATAGTAACAGTTATTGCAAAAACAGTTTAAAAAGTGAAATTTAATGAGCTTTGTCAGCCCAAGCTTTTCTCATAAAATATATACAGTGTGGAAGATAAAAACTACCCGTAGTAGGCATGTAATTTCTCAGGATTTTTTCTCACTTTTTTGCCCTTTTTGAAAGAAGTAAAAACTGTCACCAAACGGAGAAAAAAATAGTCCACATTGTTTCTGAACCTATAGTTGTGTATTTCTTGTGATGCACGGAGTCTGTAAGCCTCCTGTATTGTAACATCTTGGAGTTCTGGGTCTGAAATAAAGGGGGAATGCAGGTCCACAAGCTACCTTTCAGGAATTTTTAAATTCCTCAAATCTTGTCCCTGTATGGAAAGACTTTTAAAACTTTGTTATTACATGTTTTGCAAATCAAGAATTTTGCCTGCTATCATCAAGAACTATCCATAAAGATTTTCCCCGAACTGTGTTTGCGTTTTTTGTTCTTCCTCTTGTAGGTATCAACGCTGACCGGTCATGAAGATGCGGTTCATTCAGTGTGCTTTGATAAGTCTGGGGACTTCCTGGTGTCTGGAAGCAGTGACTGCTCAGTCAGAATCTGGTCTTAGATTCTCCTGGAATCCAGTCGTTGAGTCAAACAGCCAGAATGTTGGTAGGTGTAATCATTGGAATCAGTGAAGAGATTGAAAGAAAGAGGAGGGGGGAGGGGACAGGGGAGATGGGGAATGTGGGTAGGTTTGGGAAGGGGGAGTGTGGGTTGGATCATCTCCGTTATGGTCTGTCAGGCCAGGAATTTCGTCTTTGAGGGGGCAAAGCTTTTGAAGGGGCATCAAGGCCAAGACCAGGGCAACAGAGGCCATGGACTTCACAGCCTCTGTGGCCACCGTGTAGTTCCAGGCCTGGTCTATGATCATCTACAGATGGCAAAGTCAATACCCTTGTTAATATTTAATGGCACTGAATTAAAACATTTTCAAACAAACATATGAAGAGACTAGCTCAACTCTGATACGCTTAAAGAAGTTGGCCAGAATGTAGCATGTCGTTCGTGGATAACAAAAAGGGAGACCTGCTGCTCTTCGGGAATCTTTTGATTATAAGAAAGTTCTATCACAAGGAGCTAGTGGGAAACTTTATAACTCACTAGGAATTTTGTAATTGAATTCTTGCTGTCTTCAACTATCTCAACAAACCTTAAGACTGTAATGTCTGTATGCTTGGCTTCATTCAGCATGGATGTTGAGCTCTGCTGGACTGAATCAATGAAATATACAAATCTGGATAAGTTTTTATTTTAGAAGTTTTGTTTTTGGTTTTTCAAGGGGGGAAGCTAGTTTGGAACTTGGATTATTTAAATGATGTTTGGGGAGGGAAGCTCTTGCATTTAAGTGGTACAATTTTTCCTGGGCGGTAATGTGCTCTTTCAATTATCTTTTAGCTCCAATTGTGTGATGATCTTCCAAACAAAATGTGACTGACATGGGGAAAGTTTGAGTGTTTTCAATTCACGATAGTTCCATCCATTACAGTTCTTTTTTCTATTTTAGAAATAAGTTTCTTACAAATACAACCAATTTGATTCCATCCCATTTATGCCTTTTATCTTCTGTAAATAAATTTCTACTGTTGTTTAAGTTTATTTTGGATTTTGTTATATTTTTGTGGATATTGTGGCGCAAATGACTCAACATAGAGGGCGCGCGAGCAGCTGCGGGCTCCTATAAAATAGCTGCAGGCGCGGCAGCTCAGGCAGTTCAAGTGCGGAGTTAGTTAGAAGCAGTAAGGACGGAGCAGTGCAGTCACGACTGGAGCGGGAGTCAGTAGGTAGGCACCAGCGGGGCTGACGGCGTGCTGGACGGACGGTGAAGTCGGGCTGGGGTCAGGTCGCAGGGTCCGGGGAGGCTACTGGAGGCGTAGTGACGAATAGCTATAGGCCGTTGTAGCGGACGGAGCCGGGGAGTGCGCGCTCGTATACCTGCCGTCTCTACGAGGGAGACTCAGGGAGTACTCAGGACGATAGAGGGCGGGATTCGAGGAGGAGGGATACGCGCAAAGACCACAGACATATAATACCTATAGACGGACAGCAGGGGGCGCTAAACTGAAATTTTGGACTTTCTCAAACTATGGGCGGAAGTGAAGACGCGTCAACACTTTTTGTACACGTTTAGGCATAGCCGCGAGGCAGTGGTCCCGTTTTCATGGACTTTTTCTGAATTTACAGGAGATATTGACGCGATGATGGATTGTAAATTAAGTGATGGAATTTAAGGAAATTCTTGTAATAACTGGAGTCGTCAAAAAAGTTGTTTGATTAACTTTTGCTGGGAGGAAATCGTAAAAATTTGTAAACAAAATTATTATACATATAGCCTAGGCCAAGGCCTACAGGACTGTCACTTTCTACACGTTTGTGTCGTTTTCATTGTGAAAATCTAGTTTTTACCTTGAAATTTAAGAAACCACACTTCATGAACATTCACAGCCGTTTACAATGTTGGGCGTTGAGGTTTAACCGTCTAAAACGTCGTTTCTATAACTTCATTTTCGGGAAATAACCCCTGGACTTGCTCTATAACACAACGTTGTGCACACTTCGGCCCGCCTTGCATGCATGCCTTCGGCACGTTTTGCGTACGCTCGCGTGGAATGCACTTCAAACAATCGCGTATATCAGTAGCACGTTAATCTATAGGCGGTACGCGTCACCAGCGTCCGCGCAAAACACGCACCGACGTGCACTTTGGCCGGAAAGTGTTTGGCGAACGAATTTTTGTTGATACGAAGAATAATTCCATCTACTTTTATCGATTTGGAGAAAGTTCAGTAAAAAGAGGAGAAACGGCAAACAACTAACGTGAGAAAAGGTATCTAGTTGTTGATTAAACATTGTTTCCAAGTCTGTTGGTGATTTTTTCACCCTTAAAACACACATTTTCTATCATCATCCACCCGCTCGCCAATTGCTTTACACGTGTTTTTGCTTGCGTTTTCGCGGATTTTGCCCATAGTTTGGGTATGGTCGGGTACTTTCAAAATTACGGTATCCAGACGTTGATTTCCATAGGTGCTGTCGGTCTATAGGTATTATATGTCTGTGGCAAAGACGCCAGAGGCGTACGGCATCACGGATACCCTGAGGCTGACCCCCATCCAGGCATTACCGCGCCGCCCAGCACTGCATTGCCGTACATGTAGCGCCTAGTGCGAGGCTACCTATAGGCAACTGATTGCAGGGAACTAAATGAAGTAGGGAGGCTAACAATAATTAATCAGGGAGGCTACCAATAACTAATCAGGGTCCAATAAAGAATGAGTTCATCACAATAAATTAATTGCCAACTCAGATCAATCTCTTGTGTGATTTATTGTATGTCCTTGTCGTCCCAGAGTTTAGGAGGCGTGGGTGAATGTGGCTACGCGTATAGGGCGGTATATCTCCATCCAAACGGACCTACATTCCCGGCCGCTGGATAGCGGGTCCGAGAGGGATTCTAGTAACCTCGGATTGGGCTAGTCCCGCCACAATATGTAGACAATGACATAAACATAAATGTTATATGATATGAGATGACTATTCCTTTGTATTACTTTTTATGTAAGTATTTCATTTTACATTGATTCTTGATACTGGTATGATGTAATAGTATACTAGGTATTTTCATCTTTTCAAGAACACTTTGAACTAATAACACGTGTTTGTTTAAAAAGTAAGTTTCCGCATTTTGTTGCATAACTCTGTCAATTGTTCGAATCCTGGTTTTGTCACCCGTGACCTCGTGCAATACACTACAACAATCAACGTGCAATAATCAACCTTGTTCCCAAGGCTGACTGATCTCGCCCCGCCATTTTTTCCCAACACATGCTGCTCACTCATAATTATGTGACAATAGGAATTGACACAGCGCTGCCCATGGTCCACGAGGCTTGCAGAATGCTAACCATAAGCCTTTCTTTATTAATATAAAATTTGCTTTAATAGATGAAACATTTCTAAAAATCAAGACTTAATGACGAAGTTTTAACTATCCAAGCTCTATGTTCAGCACACAAGTAACCGTGTCAAATTTCGTAGAGCAGCTTAACCACAAAAAGTAGCTAGGCAGAAAACAATATTGCGCTCACCAGAATAAGGTTACCAGCAAATATGCCGTGCCACAGACGTTCTGTCTTTGACTGGTTTCCTGCTTAGTTTTGCTAAACAGGTAAATGCTAAGCAAAACCTGACAATTTTGCCGAAAATGTAGGTTAATTTTCCAAGATTGAGTCTGGCCAGCGTGAAAGACTAAATCCACACGAGGCTAATAATAATTTCTCACAGGTTAAGAGTGTTTGTTTTGCATTTGTTCAACTACATTATGTTTTATTATTAAAAAAATCTAAGTGTGTTTACATGTCCAGGTTTTGCCTGGGTTAATTAAACCTTATTTGTTTGCTGACAGTTTTAAAATTTGGTTTCATCAACCATCGACAATTGACATACCGATTTTGTACGCATTGGGTGCTAGCAGAGTTTTATCCTGCCCCCATAACTAATCACTGACGCCTGTTGATTGACACCCCACTCTAGGACGTATGCCAATGCATACGAGCTGACCAGGGTGTACGACGTGGTTAAGACAATGGACATTTTAAAATAATATGTCATCGCGTGCTGACAGCGGCCCTAATGACTGCAGGGTTTTTAACCGCAAAACACGGACACGTTATGCCGAATTTGGGGGTTCAGTTCCCGGTTTCACTTGAGAATTGGGAACTTCGTGTCCGTAATAATCTCTGGTTTAACTTTAGAAAAAGAAAATAAAGTATGCGCGGTCTCGAAACTCTAGTTTACCCGAAAGAATATAAATTTGGATTTGCCTTTATAATAAATACCTCCGTCGCTCTCCCTCCATCTTTTTAAATAATATTTTTGGTTTTGCTACTAACAGGAATGTAGTATTCACAGTCATCAAAAACCCCTTCAAACGCCATGTAAATTATTTGGGTTTTGCTTTTAAAAAGGTATATATATGCAAAGGCATCAAGACCCATTTCCAAGAAGTTGTATCACCTCTTGTCAATTCACTTCAGTTTTCCTAAACTGGCAGAGATCGACGAAAGTCACGTTCAGCTATTTTCCTACTGTATAGGCTACATCTATTTTTTTAAAATTTCAATTCACTGTATTGTAAGCACAGTTTCGTCTACACTGTGGTTGTGGAAGATGCTGTTGGTATATAGGTCAATACTTTTATATAACATTGTAAAGTTGTAGAAAGTGTACTTTGTGTTTGGGCTGCCATTACTATAAGAGAGTATTACAAGACGATAGTTAGCACTTTCATAAAGGTTACATGTATAGCTAGGGGCGGATCCCGAGGAGGGATAGTAAGGATTGATTGTTTTTAAACCAGTCTATTAGTCCAGTGTGCCGTCGTATGTTATCTGGATGGGGTGGCGGTGGTGGTGGTGGTGGTTGGTAGGGTTGATCCGCCATCATTTCTTATATAAATAATCAAACATTATGACACACACACGCACACATTCTAATTTGTATTCCATGTGGAGACATCTTTTGTTCTTTCCTTTGTCCCTTTCCCAATCTTCCACAGACTTTGTACATGTACACCACAACATCCTTGTGGAGCACCTAAGTCTTTAAAGTTCCCCTATACAGACCTTTTGTTTTCCCTTTTGTATTTTGGGTTATTATTTATTTATTTATTTATTTTTCCGGTCTCCAAAAGGCAGCGAATATTAAAACACACACACCAATCACACATGTTCGTGAAGCCCGTAATTCGAGGACCGCTCTTTGTTGTCCCATTGTTTGAACTTTCTTTTAACGGCGTCTTGGTTGTTAATAACTTCGTCTCCTTTGGTTTTGCACACGAAAGCGAAGCGAGGACGTCCTCACTCTGTCAAACACCCAGATCCGTTTTGTTTAAAGTCCTCGGTTTCAACGGGTAGGGCACACTCGCGGAATTCTCTTTTTTTTGTGGAAACCTATTGGTTTCTATTGTTTTCAGTCTCCATAAGGTAGCGAATATTAAAACACACAAACTCTGATTTGGTTCCCACTAAAAACCCTGAATTAATGATTGTAATATATCCAGTAGACTAAGTTGAATATGATAAACGTCACCGGGTAGGCCCATCTGGCGTAGCAGTCGAGGCGATGCGCCGTCCAAGCACGCCGGCCGCACCGCTTGTACGGCTTCCTATCAGACTGCAAGGTGCGGCTTGGATTTCGAAGATCTTTGGTCTCCTGTTCCTTGGTCTGAAGTTCAATACCGTCGATGTCCTTATCTTGCGATGCCTGTTATGAGTAATTGCAAAATAATAATCACAATATTGCACGGGTCAAAGAGAGCCAATTAGGCACGACTACAGGCGAGGTACTAACGATTTGCTTCTGTAAACAAATCTGCTTGAGAAGCTATATGATTTCATTATTCTATGGGCCTAATTTTGTGGCTTATTTACGGTAACCCTTCTCCGCTCATGGTGTGTGCGGCAAATAGATTGTAGAAGTCACGCGCGTATTTGACTTTCCGGGACTGATATTTGTGGTTTTATGTGTGCGCGATTCTGTTTCTTCAAATTAGTTTAAACGTAGTTTATTGCTATCAACAATTATATCATATTTTGGGGAGACGTTTAGCCATGGAATATGAACGTAGAATAAATTGAACAAACCAATAAAGGAAAACCAATATGTAATGACTTGACGCTAGATAATTCGCCTTGCTTTTTTCTTCTTCAAGTGATTACGAATCCGCATTTCGCGCATTACGGTATCAGGCAGAGCCGTCAATCTGCGGGTTCTGAATCCAACAATCTCTGAACATTGTTAGCACCCAAATTAACGTCTCATTTAACAACCAAATTATAGCTAACTTCGCAGACAAACAGGTGCACATTTCACAGGTACATACATTAACTACTGTACCTGTTTGACAAGTAGGTAGTTGGCCATTCCATACTCGAGTAGAGAGAAGAAAACGAACAACAGACAAACAGCTAGCCATACGTCAATCGCCTATAAAAAGTGAAACAATATGGAGTTTTAAAGTAAAATTCAAATACTTGTGTGAGTCTTTGCGGTTTGGTATCCAACGCCATTGGGTAATGGGAATGACATTGATATCCCAAACTTCAACACAAAGACAGGGCATAATATCAACAACAAAATACACTCTAAACACTTCCGTGGGTCAGCATTGGTGAGTCCGGGTCACGTGTGACCTAACCCTTTTCTGATTCACTGTGGCCCTGAGTCTGTGTCAAATTGACCCAGGAATGGGTCAAACTGATCAGAGTTAACCAGTTTCAGGGTCAGTATGACCCGAAAGTGGGTCAGGGTCCCAGGGGCCCAGAATCCAGGTCACCTCTCACCCGGAAGTGTTTAGAATGTATTATGTAATTTTATAGCCAACAGTAAAGAGAATGACTATGGTTGACCATTTTAACGGTTAATTAGTTTGGTGAGTTACTAAGTATTGATGTTTTCATTAGGCCTAGCACTTTTGTCGAATTGATCCCAAATCTGTGTCAAACTGACGTAGCATCCGGGTCAATATTCCTATTTTTAAACAGTATGCGGGTCAGCCTGAACTAGAAATGGGTCAGAGGTCCCCTGGGACCCAGAATCCGAGTAAATTCGGACCGGGAGTTTCTAGAGTGTAGCTGAGGCTGTAATGGGTCGTATCGGTAGTTATTGTGGCCAAAGAAAGTCTTATGGACAATTTCAAATCAAAGTTATACACACAAGTTAGTGCTCGCATGGGGCATGCGGACGTACCCCGCCCCCCATTGTGTCTTCATTGTGTGCTTGGAATCTCAGAAAATCTTTCGAAGATTTTTAGCCGGGGGGGGGGGGGTTACCTCTATACAAGAGGAAAATAGTGTTTTAAAGTCTGGGATTATTGAGGGTGGGGGATACCCTCTGCCCCATATCGTGTATGGTATACAAAGTTAATCCGTCCAACTACACTGGATCGGCAAGAAGGTCCAGCAGAACTATTGCGGGTCGTCAGACTTACCTGACACTTTAGAACACGACCAAGGTCAGGTCACTGATCTCTTTTTAGTATTAGTGTAAGAGATTAGTGGGTCACATGCCCCCGTTCTGCTTAAAGCGTACCCAAGTATACAGTACAGTAGTAAAAGCTTAAGCGCGTATCCGAATTGGCAGATAAGGTTACGGCTACGACTTGTGCTATGCACACGGCCTAAGCGTCCGGAACCGTTTGTATTCAAGGTCATCATGACTGTGGTCAGGGTCATGTTGACCCATAAAGGGTCAGCTAACCCCCGGGAGACTGGTGATAAAAATGGACTGACCTTAGCATACGTCACAACGGGTAGTGTCTCCTGTATGCCGGCCGTCATCGTCGTGACAGTCAGCACCGTGGTTATCCCCAGAGCGACGCGAGCGGGCGCTGCCTTGGCGTCAATCCAGAATGACAGCCAGGCTATGGAGACCAGGAGTACCGTCGGGATGTAGACGGTTAGGAGATAGGATTCCATCTGACGTTGGAAGAAGAAATGGCATCTTGGTGAACTGTAGTTACCTGTTGTCGAAGATGAAAAAAGTGAATACCGCATAAACGTTTACCGCCAGATTCTTTTGGTTAACCTTGGAAAAGTAAAGCTAAAAATTTGTTTTAAACACTGACAAACAGCACAAACCACTAATTAGTTTCTATTTTTATTATAATTTCTTTATCTGTTTAATAGTCTATCCTCATATCAACGCAAAAAGACAGGAAAAATTGTACTTGTCTCAAACACTTCGTTCATCTTGTTCAGCTGTGTGAATACTTGACCCCAAATCGTTTGTTTAAAAATTTCTGTAGTCAACAGTATTAAAAAAAACACAAAAAAAAACTCCCGAGATGACAATTGTTTTACTTTTTGAAATGATTGATATCTATACAGACGCTAAGAAAATAACTTTAAGAATATGTAAACAAAATAAATATATGTATATGAAAAAAAATTGTTGGTTGGTGCATACAGTGCGTTCCTCATTAAGCTCGCATGGTTAAACAAGGAGAAAAAAAAATGTTCCTAATTCCAGAATTGAGTCGCACTGATCGTCACGTGATAAACCATAAAGGTTTCCAGTTAAATGACCAATGGTGTGTAACAATTACACAAAATAGCACGCAGGTCACACTTACCGAGCAGGTATGCCAAGTCTGTGTTCTCATATTTCCATCTAATCAGGGAGAATTTGGAAATAGCGAGTCCAGTTTCGATTTCAATGGATTTCTCGTCCAGGTATAAAATCACATCCACGGTGCTGTAAGCGTCTGTACGAGATTAGAAGAAAAGATCAATTGAAACGAAATTCATTATATTCTAAACACTCCCGTTTAGAATTGACCCCATTCCGGACCCGTGTGGCCTGACCCATGTCTGGGTCAGTGGGAGCAAGAACCTGTGTCAAAATGACCCAGAAGTGGGTCAAACTGACTCATGATCCGGGCTAAAATCTCATCAAGTTTTTAGAGTATACCAGTTTAAAATAATTTGTCAGAAAATAGATAAACGAAAACATGAACAAATTTAAAGCATGATTTTTGAACAAGTTGTACGTAGGCCTCTTTACATCTATTTCAACTTCCAGAGGTCGCAGGTTCAAATCCAGTTCTAGTATATATTATTTTGGTTAACCCCTAAAATGGAAGTACAATTTACCCAAGTCAGTTTCCCTAGTGATTTAATACTTGATACAACTATACAGTGTGCTAATCATTTTATGTGGAAATTTTCCACAGACATTTAGGAAAGCTGTTGACATGTTTCGCTATAAATAGTGATGTTTACTGTTTTCTTTCTGTTAATATTAAATAAAGAGCCATAGGTTTTGTGCATATATCCAACTTTGGTTATTTTGGGCTGTATTCGAACTGGCCCCTCGACACTGGGCATGCTCGGTGGGCCATAAAGTTCAGACATCTACTCTAAAATGCGGGGGTCGCGGGTTCCAGTCCCACCCGGATAGCCCGTGGATGTTATTTCCAGGACGCAGAAAGCACTGTTGGTATATACAGTCTTATCAAATACCGGTTTGAAGGGGCACATTGGCTTCGGATTGGGAGCTACGTGGGCTATAAAAAGCGTTTGTTAGAAAATGAATAGTTTAGTTGGAATAAGATATCTTAAAAGTAGAATATAATGATTCAGATAATTATTCCTTAAAATTGTGTTTTTTGTGTAAATTCATGACATTACACGGTTGAAAAAATAAAATCAAATAAAAACCGGCGGACAGTTATGTACTTCCATAGGCAAATTAATCATTACTCACTTATTACAACACACTATAGGTGTTTTAATGCGCGAAAGACTCTTAAAAAGGGATACTTCCAAGTAGAAACATTTTGGGAGTTTGAAGGCAGTTTGCCCTTTTAAGCACATGGACAACATTTTTTAGTCGTCAAAGATCACTATATCCACACTTTATGTGAACGAGTGAGCATGTTATGAAAAACAAAATAAACACATGAAAGCTATTGGGCCCTCAGATTAAAATATCGAGATAAAAAAAACCATACAAAATATTCTAAAGGAAGTTTTCTATCCTGACCATATTTAAAGTTATGTGCAAATCTGTGAACATACAGTTTCAATCTTACATCAAACCTATTGGGATTCGATGAAGAGAAAACCCACCAAACCCTATAAGCAGTTTTCCTCTTAAGTTATGTAAGTTGTGTGCAAATCTGAGAACATTTATATTTTCAGTCTTACCAGTGTTATGCACACCATTTTTGTACCCAAAACATAAAAATTGTACAAAGTCGGTGTTCAAGATTATACTTATAGTGTTCAAGATTAAACTCACAGCTGCTCATGATGATGGTGCACTTTTGTGAATCCATCGGGAACTGCTGCAGTTGCATGTTGCACGACAGAGTTGCACTAACTCTGAAAAACAAAAGTCTTCTCTCATCAACCCAGTTCTCGACAGATGTACGTTTTGTAGTGATAAAATATGATAACAATCAAGTCAAATGATAATTGGTGCTACTGACAGTCACGATGATTGTCTCAAGCCTTCAATTTATCAAATCAATTTATTATTTCAGACAGTCACCAGAAGAGTGCAATTGAGATATCCTGGCGATACGATGAAATCATAGACTGTGTAGTTTGAGGTGATTGGAGTGTGGGTTTGAGTCCCGGTCGTGGCACTTGTTTCCTTAAGCAAGATACTTTACTATGATCGCTTTGCCCTTCGGATGGGACATTAAGCCGTAGGTCCCGTGTACTGGGATCGGTAATGCACGTAAAAGAACCCAGAACACTTATCGTGGAAGAGTAGGGGGTTAACCCCTGTGTTTCTGGTTCACATAGCAAGCACCCTTGTTTACAGGTTTCATGATTAATTTAACTCATGAGGAATCCTGGGTTTTAGCAGAAATGTATAGTAATAATGATTTTACATTAAACGGAGAGACTGTGCAAGTCTAGATGCATGCACATCACGGCAGTAAACACATTAAAATATGGCTGTAACATTTACGTTTATTGGCATGCAATCCATTTTGAGATTTCTGACCTTGCACTGTATGAAATGCTACCATCTGGCTGAACTCGAAGTAGTCTATTAGGTTGGGTCACTGAATGCACCGATGCTCTTTTCTCAAACAAGAAGA
Organism: Pisaster brevispinus; assembly: GCA_023634235.1. Classification (NCBI taxonomy): domain Eukaryota; kingdom Metazoa; phylum Echinodermata; class Asteroidea; order Forcipulatida; family Asteriidae; genus Pisaster; species Pisaster brevispinus. Next base: position 9,418,214 of record JAMKCF010000006.1, read on the forward strand.
ACACGTCAGGGACCCAAACACTGTCTATGGCATCGCCCTTGAAGATTATCCCCTCATCCCCGTGGAAGCTGAGTCGGGTATCCTGCCAGAACATCCGAAAGTACATGGTCACAGAAAAATCCTGATGATAAATGGAAATGGCTTTGAATTAATGGTGTCCCGGTAATACAATCTCAAGATTCAGGCCCCGACAGATGCAGCCTGATTTAAAGGAAGAGTATACCTTTGGTAATTACTCCAAAAATTAATGACCACAAAACTTTACTTGATAAAGAGCACAGGAGAGCTGTTGATACATTATTAAAAACGACACCCTTTGAAGTAATGTAGTTTTAAGAGAAAGAGATAACTTTTTGCCAAAAAATTTGAATCTGAGAAAGGCTTCAGGCGTAAAGCCTTCTCGGGCATCTGAAAACACACAGTTCTATGCAAAGTTAAAAATCACATTTTTACAACCAGTTTCCGGCTCAGCCTGTCCCAGAAATGGGCCAGGCCGCCTGGGATCCAGAATCTCTGTCAATTCTGTGTTTTAGAATGTGTGTGTATATACTTTTACCGAACCTAAATGCTTTTGCTCTGCACAGTTGGTTACTTGACGTGTCGCCGTCAGCCTATTCTTGAACATTTTCTGTAACCCCAGCAGCCATGTGAAATAAAATATTGCAGACACTAGACCTGTCTTTAAAGAGTTGTTTTCTTCTTCTGTTCCCTGAGCCTCGTCTAAGTATCCTTAGCGACACAATAAATCCAACGGCAACTTAAGATGTCTTTCGAAGTTGTCTATCAAATCCGATGATATCCTCGAAGGAATCCCTTCAGCGGAAGGTTACCCATTTGCGTTTTGCAACCGTCTCACCTCGCCCCCAACCTTGGCATACTACTGACATTCTGTCTATGAAGTCAATATCCCAATAAAAAATAAATGAACACAAATTCTGTCAGAACTTGTTCCCTGACGGCTTTTTATATTTTTTTGTTTGGGTGGCCTCTCACCTCTGTGGCCTGGGTTTGATTCCCAGCAAGGGCCATGTGAGTATAGAGTTGTGCGTTGATTTTCTTCTAATAATGCCACGAGGGTTTATCTAGCTGCCAAAGGCACCCTTGAATGCCTGCGGTTCGAACACTTTGTAACTGCGTCCTTCACTATCGAGCTTCTCAGCTCAGTAAGGATGACTATAGTCTCCCAAATGATGTGTTATATCTTCCTTTTTTTTGTGTTAAAGACGAAATATTTTGGTGAATATCGGGAGGGGAAAAAACAATATGTAAGCTCATTGATAACCATGTTCATACCAGTAGTGGAGAAAAGTAGAGAAAATCAACGACCCCAGCAATCACCATCGGAACTTAAGCCATGAATGAATGTGTACCAAATTTCTGGTTTAAAAATGCTGTTTAAATTTGTTTGCAGATAGTTTTGATTGGAAACTACAACATCGAGGTTACTTTTTATCTCACCCCACGAATTCATGTACAACCATTTTAGCTAATATACATTCAAAGCTGCAAGGGAAAATTATTCTTTTTGGAACCACCCCACCCCGGGTTGGTACCTGGCTATAAAGTGTGTCATCTTGTTCCTCAATGTCATGAACTATCATAATATCATAATATAACTAGAAACTAACCCCGGACAAGCAATACGATGTTACCAGCTTGTAGCAGTATTACGAAAAACACTCGAATAAAATACGGTAAGGCATGTTATGTGAACTGCCCTTAATATTGGGTCAATAGTTTATGTAAATTATTTGCCCCCGTGCTGAGTCCCCCGGCCGAAACAAAAGCCGCCTCGCAACACGTGTGCCTAACAGTACAGATAAGTCGATAATGTAGCTTTTTCTACCTTTGTTTTAATTGATTTTGTTTTGGTTATTATTAGTTGCCGTTGAAGAGGTGAACGCGGTAATGCCATAAAACATTAAGTAGATTATACCATGCATGGCTATGGACGTTCCTGCTACAATAATATTGAGCCAATTTATGGAACCGCACATCCGTTCGGAAAACAATTCATGTTTTTGTGTTTGTCTGTGTTAAAGGGTTTCCATTTTTATATAAGTCTAAGTTTGTTTACAATTTATTTCAAGGCAGAATCTCAAAACGCGCAATCAAAATAGTACAAGTCATTTAATAAAATACAACCACCAATTGGAACAAAAATAATAATCAGTTTTTGTAAAGTATTGGTTAACTAATTTTTGGGAGGTCCTGACGTATTGTCATCTTTAACGGTTCAAAATTATTCATAGCTCCATTATTTATCCCCAAGAGCAAATTTATTCTGATGCTACATAACTATTTTAATTCTCCTTCAATTATAACCCAGCTGTTTAATTTAGTCAAACTTGACAATGGAACACACCTTATGTTTGGGCTACACTTCCCCGATGAGACTATAATAATGGCCCATGTATAGGAGCCCTCTGTCTGACCTCAGGTCACGTTGGACTGATATTGACATTTTAAGTGACGGGTTGAATATTTCATCACAGCGCATGCAGCTACATCTATAGCTGAAGGCACCATGCACGTTGTAACTTGAAAGTAGACGCAGCATTGAATTTGAGAAGGGTATTGGCCTATGATGTCTCTAATCTACGGAACTCTGCAAGTGCCATCCGACATCTTGAGATCCTGAGATGATTGATCACGAATGACAACATCCTAGAGTAAGGATGTCGTCTTCCCGATATCTCAGGATGACGACATCCTGAAAGTAGGATGTCGACATCCCAAGATAAATCGAGATGAAATACATGTAAGACGACATTCTACAGCAAATTGGTGTTTAGCTACTTTTTGTGCTCAATCAGCTCTATAAAATTGGGCTCCGCAGTGACTCCGGAAAATATTTGTGTTCATGGGAATTTTCTGCAAGTGCTTATTTCAAAAGACAAATTGTAAAAGAAACCCAATGTCCTTTTCTAACACAGCAGTCTACCAAACGAGCGCACGTTTATGAACTATGGTACCGGACAGTGATTGTAGCAAGTAAGCCTTCAAATTAAACATCATTCCTTCAAAATAAAAATCCTTCATACTTTTATCAATTCTTACCAACCATGTATCTTACCCTTAATGTGACCTGTTCCCCCAACGGGCACATTATTAATCTCATTAAACTATCACCACGGGGTATAATATTCCTTACAGGGTATTGACATCTAAGTGTCACCGCAAGGTTCTATTTTTAGTCCCCTCCTTCCAACTTCCATTGACATAGACTAAGATCAATGTCAAGACTGAGTCATTCCTTATTATAATTGAAATGAAAAAGAATACACGTACCACATGCACATTATTAAATTTTGATACTAATGGTTTCTAAATGTTAATTCTTTTTGTCGTCTCGTGAACATGTCCACAGACCTTCCAATGTCTCGGAGATTGATAATCGTATGGAACAAATCTTAAAGATCACCTTCGAAAGGGTAAAGGGGGCTTCTCTCAGCATCTTGATGTTTATGTTTTTTCCCCTAGGGTTGTTTCCAAAGTCTGGGGAATGCAGGGGGTAAAGATAACGATGCTAGTGAGTGAATGTGTAAAATATAAATGCTGTTAGTTGAATACAACTTTGGAATTCACTACCTGTATCCTGCTTCCCTGCCCTCTTATAACTTTGCCCAATTCAAACGCAATATCAAGATTTATCTTCTGCTTTTAAAAATTCCTCTTCTTACGTCCCCTTTTCCCTCTTTTTAACCACTTGAGTGGCCTGTTGTAGGGCCCCGTGATTGGCAACTTCCCACAAAACAAAGAAAATAAATTCAATGAAATAAGTGAATAAACTCAAACTATTATTACCATTGTCGATTCTTTAATACTTTCCATGCTTTCTATGTAGATGCCGATTCTGACATTCACAGGGGCACCTGTGGGAGAGAAATTCACTTATTTCTTGGTTTGTTTTACCTCTAGATTTGTTAACCCTAACTTCCTTGAGTTTATTTACTATGAGGACAATAATGATCCTTCGTCACTCAAACAAAACCAAGCTGAGCATCGTCAAACTCAACACCACTGCCTAGAGTTACATGGAGGCCATGGCCTCTATTGCCCTGCTTTGTACTCGGCCTCGGTGCGGCCCTTCAAAGGTTTTCCATAGAATTTAAAGATTTATTTTTCCAATGGAAATGCCCTTTGCAAAATGAGCACGGTCTTGTCTTCTCAAAGACGACATTTCAGGCTTGCAGGGCCTCCATGGCCTCAGTGTATTTCAAGGCCTGCAACACCCAAACTGGTTGGACTGTGTGGCGGTATGCCTGATCCCATGTGAAGTTAAGAGCCCCATAGACTCTCCACGGTGCTGGACACTGTCAGTATAATGTGAAAGTGACTCCAGGCCTAATGTGAAGCATATTAATCAGTTTACTAGTGCAGTCCTTGGTCCAATAGAATATAAAAAAAAGGATGGTTTAGGGTTATTTTTGGTACTGTGACCCAATCATTCTCAGAAACAGTTACACCTGAAGAAAATAGTGTTTGAACATAGTCTTACGTCTTGTGTTTTCGAAGACATCTTATGTAAGAACAACATGTATATAATTGACCAAAGAATCCTTTATCTGTAGGGGGAAATAGAGCAATGTCTTAGAAAAAAAGGATACCAAAAAAAATGGCAGGCTGGGGGGTAAGGGGGGGGGTAAGTGGGAGTCCTAAGGAGGGATGTGAGGGTCTTCCCTGATATTCACATTATTTTGTGTTCCGCTGAAAGGCATGGCACAGTAAGGCATCCGACCCACGCCATCCAAACTGCGTACTTCAATCCCGTATCCAGCTGACTAGGCTTCTGGAGTTACTAATAGATTATTCCTTAAAGATAACCTCTGCTCTTTAGTTCAAGTCAGATCGATATCTTATTTCTTAATCGTGTTTAGTATTAAAGGGAAGTATTGTGCTGTTAATTAGAAACATCATCATTAATTTCAAATAGGAACCTGTACTCAAATGATAGTACGAGTAGTGACAAATTAAAACGATGGCTCATGCCCCCCTCAAATAATAAAGATACTACATGCGAATCATTTAAACTTTCTAGAAATCGTTATGCTATAATCAGCCTGACGAAATTAACTTGATAAATGCATTAATTCTAAAGCAAATTTCCCGAAACATGACATTTGTATACCGTTTAAGCAGCATGAAAAGAACCCACAACGTGCTCCTCGAGCTGCAATATATTTTTTCACATTCGAAGCATCAAACTTTGTACCTCATGGTCCTAAACTTTGAACCGCAGATTGGGCGCCATTGATCACTGAGACAGTGTACCGTGCATTTATTTGTACAGCGGCTCAAAAGGGTGTTACAATAATAAGTAATGCATTTCGAGATACCATGTTTAATTAAGAACTAAACACACTTGGATGAATGTAGATTAGGTGTTTTATTAATATTTCATACCTGAGTCGTTTGGGCGCAACCTGACCTCGTAACCGTCAAGTATGTCATCCAAAATGGCGGACGTGTTCATCCCTGCGACTCCGTGCCTGCGGGCAAAGATTGTGATACCATTTAAATCAACAGACCTTTGTCATGCTGCTACCATCTCGGTCATGTTCCCTGTGTGTCCAATTCAAGTAATGAATGTTAAAATTCATCGAAAAATGGAACCATCAGACTATTTTGACTTCCAGCCTCGGTTTGGTTACACTTATGTGGATTGGAGAAAAATTAAGACGGCCACGCCATGATATCGGCCTATCGCATCCAATTCACATGTACTCCATAGTTATGACTTATACCAATTAAGTCATAACTATGACTTGTCGAAGTCATAATAATGAGATGTTTGTCATTAATTATGACTTGTACATAGCCATAATGATGAGTTGCAAGTTATTAGTTTCGTGTTCTTTTCCTCTAAATGTCCCTTTGATGCTTCCGTACAGAAACATTGAGACATTTTGTTCGCTTTCTTTTTTTTCTGTCGTTCGAACAGCTGGTTTGATCAATAGCGTGGACTTTAAAGTGTTATTTCACGTAAATACTTGACATATGTGTCCACGGTCAAAAAATCGTTTTTTTTAATACTTTGTAGGTCGAAGGGCCTTGGGGTGCAAGTAAACAAAATCGAACTTTCAAATCAATATATAGCCCGTTGCCATGGTAACAGCTCATTTTGTGTTTTGGGCATTTTAGGCCGATTTGGAGGTCTGAAAAACTGTTTTTTACCTCATGTTTATAACTCCACCCTACCAAAATGCAAAATTATTTCATAAAACCTTTTATACCACTACAAAGTATCATTCTTGGCCTTACTTGAGAAAAAAAAAATTATTGCTATAAATTTTACCCTTATGCTATTTTAGCATCAAGCATTAAAGCATGTTTTTACAACTTGCAAAATCGAAATTTTTACCCTATTTTTGGCCCTAAAAATTTCAATTTGCCAGGGGTCTCAGACAAATTTCCTTTCGGTTGTGATTAGGGCCAACATTGGTCTTTCCATATCTGGTGAGGAAAACTTGGGCAATTGTATCCTGTTGTGACAATACTGCCTCAAAAACTGATTTTTTTTCCAAAAACAGGAAAAATGCATTTTGAAGTTTTTCTCTCAGTTTGAACCAGTATCATTAAAAAAGAACACTTTAATCAATCAGGCACCTTTTCCTGAGTGTTCTGTAGGCTTATTGAATAACCCCACATTAATGAAAAACTTTGGATGACTTAAATCTCAGACTTTACCCCCCCCCCGAAGCGTATTATGTTACATTCCCTTACGAGTCATTCCGTGCCAACTCACCTGACGGGTTGGCAGGCCCCGTATCAGATTTTGCTATTTTTTTTGTGTAAACATTCCCCTATGGGTGTCTTGAACACTCACCAAATTTTAGAAAACTACTCCTTAACATTTCTGAGGTATGGCCCCATAAAAGTTTAAGCCCCGCCCCTTCAAATTTACTTTTTGTGTTTTGGGCATTTTTAGAGGCCTATATCTACAAATTGAGAAAAGATATGTAACTGCAAATTAATATACAGGGTACCTGGTACCCCATCAACTAGAATATACTGTCAAAAGTAGCATAGGACATTCTTATATCAAGGCATAGGTCTATCAAAACTGACATTTTAGCCCGCGGAATGATTTTTCATCATGTTTGAGACCCCTGGTGCTTAAAGTGAAATGTCAGATTGCTTTTGTATTACATTTGGTTATAAACTAGGTGTCATGAACACTCACCAAATTTTAGAAACCTACTCCTTAACATTTCTGAGATATGACCCCCTAAAAGTTTAAGCCCCGCCCCTTCAAATTTACTTTTTGTGTTTTGGGCATTTTTAGAGGCCCTATATCTACAAACTGAGATAAGATGTAACTACAAATTAATATACAGGGTACTTGGTACCCCCATCAACTAGAATCTACTGTCAAAAGTAGCTTGGAACATTTTTATATCAAGGCATAGGTCTGTAAAAACTGAAATTTTAGGCCGCGGAATGATTTTTCGTAATTTTTGAGACCACTATAGTGCCTAAGTGAAATGCCTGATTGCTTTTGTATTACATTTGGTTATAAACTAGTTGTATATGTGTGACCTGCTATAAGGATAGACCAACCCCCCCCCTTTGATGGGTATTTATAAATATACTTTGTGTCCAGTCTACTTGTGTGAGAAATAAACAAAAAAATTACTCTCTATACTCCTTCAAGTAAAACAAAAATGAATATGACTAATTTAAGGTTATTGTTGTGTATGCATGCAGTTTAGTGAAATCACTTGTTTACAAAAGAGCTGACAGAGCCTTGACTTCCTGCAGGCATAGTTTGTACACTACGGAAGTGTAGTGCCGCCACATGAAAAGCAATCCTTCTCTTACATGTCTTAATGTGTACATACACAATAACTATCATGTACGTCAATAAACATACATAGTAACTATCATGTATAGTACACAATTACTTATCAACGTACAAAATAACTACGGACTTACCATGTACGTATAGACGACAATTATGATGTCGTACATGATAATTATTATGTACGTAATTGTACACTACACAAAAGGTTATGTGTACGTACACAATAATTATGATTTATGAACACATCCCCTTAAGACCAGCTGTATAAAAAGATTTTGTGAAGCATCTCCATGTGAAATAATATTCTTAAACAAGCTTGGTACAAACTGTTATTTAACATCCTAATAAAATCTAAACAAAGCCGTGTTTCGGTTGCCATTTTAAAGTATTTCATCTCTGTATTCATAAGCCACTATCTCGGGGTTGTTTGAGAGTACTTTTTGCATGGAGATGCTGCACAATATTGTGTACTATACATGATGTGTCTGAAGTTGATCGTGAATCGTCATTATTCTGTACGTACACTAAACATGATAATTATTGTGTATGGGGGGATGACAATTATCATGTACGAACATGATAGATATGTACTAACAGGATAAGTATCCTCTGTACACGATAAGTTCGGAGTTACCGTGTCAGTGATAGTTATTTTGTACATCCAATAGTAGTAATGTCCGTATGATAGCTATAATGTACGAACATGATAGTTATTGTACACATATACACAAAAAGTGCAGATTTTTTTCATTCAAGTGGCGGCACTACGCTTCCATGGTCTGCAGGAACTTAGTCTAGGTTTTGTGGCTCTTTTGTAAACAAGTGATTTCACTAAAAACTTTGATGTACAACAATAACCTTAAATTAGTCATATTCATTTGATTTGTTTTTAAATGAAGGAGTAAAGAGTCAATTTTTTTGATTTCTCACACAAGTAGACTGGATACAAAATATTTTTGGGGAAAATTTGTAAATCTGTAAGAAATGTCCCATGTTGTCAAATAACCACTTGAAAAAGGCGGTATTTTTTGCAATTTTACAGCCAGACCCACATTCAGACCCCTGCTAAATACCCATCAAAAGTGTGATTGGTCTATCCTTATATCAGGTTACACATATACACCTAGTTTATAACCAAATGTAATACAAAATCAATCAGACATTTCACTTAGGCACTATAGTGGTCTCAAAAATTACGAAAAATCATTCCGCGGCCTAAAATTTCAGTTTTTACAGACCTATGTCTTGATATAAAAATGTTCCAAGCTACTTTTGACAGTAGATTCTAGTTGATGAGGTACCAGGTACCCTGTATATTAATTTGCAGTTACATATCTTTTCTCAATTTGTAGATATAGGCCTCTAAAAATGCCCAAAACACAAAAAGTAAATTTGAAGGGGCGGGGCTTAAACTTTTATGGGGCCATACCTCAGAAATGTTAAGGAGTAGTTTTCTAAAATTTGGTGAGTGTTCAAGACACCCATAGGGGAATGTTTACAAACAAAAATAGCAAAATCTGAGACGGAGCCTGCCAACCCTTCAGATGAGTTGGCACGGAATGACTCGTAAGGGAATGTAACATAATACGCTTCGGGGGGGGGGGGGGGGGCTAAAGTCTGAGATTTAAGTCATCAAAAGTTTTTCATCAATGTGGGGTATTCAACAAGCCTACAGAACGCTCAGGAAAAGTTGCCTGATTGATTAAAGTGTTCTTTTTTAATGATACTGGTTCAAACTGAGAGAAAAACTTCAAAATGCATTTTTCTCAGTTTTTGAGGCAGTATTGTCACAACAGGATACAATTGCCCAAGTTTTCCTCACCAGATATGGAAAGATCAATATTGGCCCTAATCACAACCGAAAGGAAATTTTTCTGAGACCCCTGGCAAATTGAAATTTTTAGGGCCAAAAATAGGGTAAAAATGTCGATTTTGCAAGTTGTAAAAACATGCTTTAATGCTTGATGCTAAAATAGCATAAGGGTAAAATTTATAGCAATAATTTTTTTTCTCAAGTAAGGCCAAGAATGATACTTTGTAGTGGTATAAAAGGTTTTATGAAATAATTTTGCATTTTGGTAGGGTGGAGTTATAAACATGAGCTAAAAATCAGTTTTTTCAGACCTCCAAATCGGCTTAAAATGCCCAAAACACAAAATGAGCTGTTACCATGGCAACGGGCTATATATGGATTTGAAAGTTCAATTTTGTTTACTTGCACCCCAAGGCCCTTCGACCTACAAAGTATTAAAAAAAAAGATTTTTTGACCGTGGACACATATGTCAAGTATTTACGTGAAATGACTCTTAATGCTTACTGTTATTGTTAATTAGGTTATGTTTGTTTCTAATGTGCTCATCGAGTATGTTTGTCTTGAACACAGCAGTTGGTGTATTACAATTAACCAGAACATTTTGTTTATGCAAAGCCAATTTCGCAACGTCTACTCTTTCACCGTCACTCAAACCTAAAGGTCAGGTGAGCATTCCATTGTTGCATTTTTCAGGACGGCAACCTTTTAAACACGTTGTGTAATGAGGAAGATACCCGGAATATCTTCTGTAATGGCTGGGATTCGATTTGACAACTGCGTCAAGGGAAATCATTCCGTATGGTATCCCCACTCGCCTGTCGAGTTCCATCAGTAGCCAGCACCTACAGCCCCAGAGTAGAGGAATCCATGCTGATAAAAGTCAACATGGGACGGCTTTTGAATCATGGATCCATCACCAAGCCATAATGTCACGGTCTACCGTGACCGTGTAATAAATGGGGCATGGAATCCGGCCATTGTAATAAGTGATTAGAAAATTTGAGGGTTGCTTCTATGGAATGGCTCTTCAAATCTTTGATACAACCGTAAAATTGTGCGTGATTTTAAAATGGACAGCATTGTAGGCCTAATGAAATTTCACGTAAATAATCGCAACAATGATACAAAAAACGGTATTTATTAATGTAACCACCACAAATAATGTTATACCGTAAGAAGTACCGAAAATGGACATACATTCTTAACACACACTCTCATAGTATGAGTCACTTTGGAGATTTCAGTTATTACGTAAGACAAATTTCGACCCGTCCTTCTTACCATCCAAAATAATGTGTAAGCAAAAAGCTTATTTTCAGGAGGTGGTATTTATAACTATCATAGGCGTATGTGGACTCTTTGGTCAAGGGGACAGAGGGGTTGCTTTGCCCGGAAAGTTACACAGATAAAAAACACCAGCACCAATTTCTAATACCGGATAAAAAGTTGTTGTTTTTTCTTTCTCTTGACAATTTTGTTTTCTTCTTGCTGGGCTTGAATTTTCTCCACTGTTTTGGGAAGGCAGTTCCCCACCCCGAGGATCGTACGCCTATAGAAAACTATACTTTCAAGATTTACTCAGTAATAAAACCAATATAACCAACCAGAACGGCAATTGAACAATCTTAAGTTGTCATGATCTCATGTCATGACGTCACACGTTAAAGCGCACGCGCGACGTGCAATTTACATATTTCATCTAAGGGGTCTATTTGTCAATAGCCGTCGAACTTACACAGACATGTTTACGTCTTGCATTTATTTCTATGGCAATTCACATTGGGTTCTAGCACGTTCTTCTCGCTAGACGCAACCATTTCTGAACGGCATACCAAAATCTGTTTACCAAACCTGTGTCACCATGCCCAATTTACTCTGGAATTTATGTTTAAAGAAATGTTAGCGACGGAATCAAGTGACTTAACTGTGCTCGCGGTAGACGCCGATAAAAAAATAAATAAATAAATAAATACTCATTAAATGATGTTACAGATCGATCGTCGAGACCAGGCAAAGTAAAGAGTACAAGCGTCTAATGTTACTTTTCAATTATAAAACCATTTCCATTAGTTGTATAATGCAACTTAATTATAAAAATAAATGTAAATGTACTCAGCGATAAAAGGTTGAATCATGCTTGGTTTATGCTAATTCATTGATCGTGTTCTACATTGATTGTTATATAATTAGCTTTTGTGACTGCGACGAACTGTTAAAGGTACTGTCTGGTTTTGTTTTCCTAACTTTTCAAACTTCTACGTTTATTGACTCGATGGGTATAACTTAGCTGTATGAATAAATAGCTTTCCAAATGACAACGTAAAACCCAGCCCATCAGAGCTGAGATTCCTCCGCTAAGTTTGGTCAAAGGCTTACAAGGGGCGTTTCCTATGGGTTCCTGAGAAGCCGATTTGCCGAAACAAGTGTTTATTTGTTTGTTTATTTATTTGAGAAAATATAATTAGCTTATTGCAAACTTCTTACAAAAAAAAGGGCCTTTGGTATGCAAAAAATAGTTAATGGTCTGTCGTTTCGACCCTAGTAGAGTCTTTCTCGAAGGCTAAAGAGAAAGTCTTTGAGAAAGACTCTGCTGTGGTCGAAATGTCAGGCCCTTAAATACTTTTTAACTTGTACTTACTCATAATCTTTTTGGGGGAGGTGCATTGAAGCAGTTTTGCAGACTTGCCGACTACAAAATATTCCCCACACTATTCAATGGTGTCACAGCAATACATGTGGTTTACGCGCTACATATGAAGTGTGGACCCAAGAACAAAAGAAGTCCACATGGTTTACGGACTTGAAACACTACGTGGACTTACATACGTCCACACACGGTGATTTTACAGTGTTGAAGAATATGATTTTCCTTTGTGTATAGAACAAAGGAATATCTACAGATAGCCCTGGCGGCCTTTATTATATATATAAAAAAAAAATCTTCACTTGATAATAATATCCTTCAGTTTGTGGTCAAATATTTTTACATCATAATTTATGAAACTTCTCATAAAAAGTGGACCCCACGTACAAAAATGGAAAATGAAGTGTCACAAAAGGAAATAACCGACAAATGCATAATATTGAATAAAAACAAGTTTTAACTTCGATTTATTTTATGTCCCGACACTTAATTGTCAATATGTTCTTGGGTCACCTTACTTCTAATCTTGAATTAAAAGCCAACTTGATCTTTAATTTTAGATCGGCACCAGTCCTTATGAGACTAATATTTTGAAACTGTGAGATTGGCAAAAAATGTATTTTAGCGTCACATTGTCCCGTCGCAATTGCCGTTCAAGACAACAGAAATTAATATTAATTTAGCGAAATATTGTATAATGTTTAGCAGAAATAATTATGTATAGATGTTGTTTTCTCCATGATATTTGATAGTTGAATTAAACCAAGCATTCTTAATCAAAATAATTGCATCGCTAATAAAGGCTATGATTAGTTTTACACCATCGTGTGATTAGTACTGGAAAGAGTTGACCAAGTCCTGCGTGAAAAGGGTTGAACTTTTCACACTTGAATCGCTAACCCTGTCAACCTCCTACGGGGAATCTCGGGAAACTGTTATTCCTGCTTGGGGTAAGCGAGATAACCCTGGGGTTTGCATTTGCTGAGTGTTAATTCTTCTCATAAAAATAGCATTGAGTGTGAAACGAGTGTGAAACTCGCGAAGAGTTTCCCTGGATTGTATTCCCTGGGTAAAAAAACCAATGTTGTTCCATCCCCTTTAACGTCCAACTGGTTTCCAGCCATTCAATTGAAACAGTTACCAAGGATCTTTAACGGTGTTATGCTTGGATAGCGGTAAGGGTTCCAAAGGCCTCGCCTAATTGAATTTCAATGCCTCCTGGGAGTGTTTGTTTTCTTGTAATCTTCTTGTTTTTACCGTGAGCGGGTTGGCTACACTCCGTGGCAAGTGGGTGCGAATGAGGGATTTGCAGAATCTTATGAATAATGGATAGGACTAATATTGTAATATCAAAGTAGGGCCATAGATTTTTTTTCAACGGCTGATTTGTTGGTAAAGAAAGATACAATAAAAGTCACGCGTGAAAGTTTTAGCTGAATAGCGTCTACTTGCTGAAAAAAAAACCCAGCAAAAAACTCAGCGTCGCGGTGTTTTCACAAGAACGTCGAATCCATCTATGTTTGGGAAGGTGACAGCGGGTACCAAGTACCCACCGCATCTCTGGCCGCAGTATTCACGAACGGACACCAAACCTCAGAAATTTGAGAAGCGATTTATGAATGAATCGTTTCTCAGATTCAAATGTTTTGTGCTTGCAGAAAAAAAAAACCCAAGCAGCAACATCAACCAAAAACAAAACAGGCACTTATGAACTTCTATTAAACAACAATGTCTTATATACCACACCATTTAAAATTGTCTACACCTTCAAAGTTAATGCTTTCACCTCGTGGAAGTTCCCTGTAAATTGCCCCATTACCACATGGCCAATAAAGCCTCATAAAAGATGACAACTTACACTGTCTACTATGTCATACATTATAATGGTCGGCATGATCTTTACAATAGTTGTCGCCACGTGTTCTAATCGATAGTTTGAATGGGCCAGATGTGACCGTTAAACTTCAGATTCTTATCATACATTACATGACCATGATATCGTACTTTTACCGTTACATATAACGACACCTCAGGCGCGTGTTATTTTAAACGCTTATCAGCGCATAACAAATCTACATTCCTTTGAATATAATTTTTTTGAGTACAGGACATCTGTCTGTTATACTTAATATACATTGATTCTTGATACCATATTAATAATTGAGGAATACTCAGTTGAAGGATTATGGTTTTTTTAAACTATAATTCATCGACTATAAAATAGTTCCACCATTGATTAGTTTAAACTTACCACATCACCAGTAAGCAGCACAAAAGTACCTTGCTTGTCCGGAAGAACCCGTTCATGTTGTCTTCGTATAATAACTACCTTTAGATTAAGAATGGAATAATACATTGTATTTAATCGAGTGCGTTATGAAGGCCAACTTTGAAAATAATCCAAGTGTTGCTATTTTCGTAAATATCATGTAAATAAAAATATAAAAAAAGGCATAACAATTTAATTAATTACTAAAATGACTACAATTGGTTAAAAGATGTTAAAATCGATAAACGAATTTTGTTTTATAGGACTGGGGAAAATATTGAGTATACAGCGCTTTACACACATCGGTGGGTATAAAAAACCCAAATAAAAAAGTCGTCTATATTTTCTGATTACCAATTTTTGGTATTTGTTTCGATCGTATCCCACCAAGGTGAGACCTAAAAAAATATATATAATAAAAAATATATAATTTAACAATAAAAATAAAAGAATACAAGAGCTAGAGAGAGGGTAAAAAGAGTAGGCCTACATGACTAAACAACTTGACTAAACCGACGCATATTCCCCGGGGCATGTACAATCTACGCAAATCGTCCCCAAAGTGATCGACCCAAAATGATTCCATCAGAACAATCCGTTCGCATTCAACCCAAAGGCCCATACTCGGCTGCTATATGTGGATGGGGTCAAAATATGACAAAGTCAATGATATTTTAGGCTCTTGGTCTGGTTATATATGTGCAGTGTAAAGAAAGAAAGAAAGAAAGAAAGAAAGAAAGAAAGAAAGAAAGAAAGACGAAAAAAAGAAAGAAAAACAAAACGTCTCCTAGGAGAGTATAGAAATAACAAGAATTGCTTTAAATGATATGTGTATAGTGTTATAATCCGTCCCCTGGATAAGTGGTCACTATTTACAATGGAATTATCACAAGTATGTATCTTTAATTGCAATGAATCCAAGCCTACATACATAAAATAATTGAAATTATAATAACACTACTAGTAATAAAAACAAACCTAAAAAGAGACCATCACAGAAAAAAAATCACCCCCCCCAAAAAAACCTCTCCGCAATACATATTTATAATATGAACACAAACAAATAAATATTGATTTAATAAATAAAATATAAAACAATCATTATAAAATAATAATATATACGTAATAAAAACAAACAGACTAACGAACAACCAACAGTGTTTTCAGAATATTTGAAGAAAATAAAAAAAAAGACTACACAGGCAACATTAAGATCCTGACATACCTGAATGCACTATCAGCAGTTACCGCTCTAAACAGATACACACGAGCGGCTGGTGTTACATTGCTTCACTATGTGAACGGAATCCAACCGAAACTCGCGCTTATAAGTGCATGCCTGCAAGACTGTGGCCGCGTGATGTAGCGATTTGTGTTTACCTTATCACGTAACATTGTTTAGTTCCGTGTTGACGCGTAGCCTACATTGATTA
Organism: Pisaster brevispinus; assembly: GCA_023634235.1. Taxonomy (NCBI): domain Eukaryota; kingdom Metazoa; phylum Echinodermata; class Asteroidea; order Forcipulatida; family Asteriidae; genus Pisaster; species Pisaster brevispinus. Next base: position 9,434,181 of record JAMKCF010000006.1, read on the forward strand.
TTACCATTTGAAAGGTTTTTTTCTCACAATTTATTAAAGGTATTATACAGGATTGGCAGAGCTGACGAAATAGTCATAGACAGTGTTAATGTTTTGATCGATCAACCATATAGGCCTGTACGTGAAATGATACACCTGTGAAATATTTGCCCTTAATCTGGGCCCAATTTCATAGAGCTGCTTAAGCACAACAATTTGCTAAGCACAATAAAATTCTGCTTACCAGAATAAGGTTACCAGCCAAACTACCATGTCACGTGTACAATTTGTGACTGGTACCCTGCTCATTTCTGCTTAGCAGGAAATTGTTAAGCATTATTTTCTGCTTAAGCTACTCTATGAAATTGGGCCCTGGTGTGTGAGTTAGGAGCAAATAGTAAAAAAAAAAAACAAGCACAATATTCAGCATGTATACATTGTCCTTAAAGTGGGCTGCAACAGCCGAAATTGGGAACATTTGGGCTTAATCCGTTGTTTGAGTCAGGAGAAACCATGCCTAATTTTCAGCATGTAAACACATTTTCCTTTAATTTTTCAGGTGCAGTTTTCTTAAATATGACTTCGTTTGGGGGGGGGGATATTTCAAAGAAAAAAATTGGTTCTAGTATACGATCTTCATAATCAGTAAGCTTTCAGACCAAAATTAAACAATGGTGATTTGTATACTTACCAAGCCATGGTTTCTATCCTCTCCTCCTATTTAATGCCCTTAAAACAAAGTAAATTACGGTGTGGCGGATAACAAGGTCTAACCCCCACTTTTTAATTAAAGAATCAGCGTGAAAGATAGTCCCAGCGCGATACAGCCATTTTCCTACGAAAGGAATATGATGGACGATCAATATTTCAAATTATTATGGCAACAGTTTTTTGTTGTTTCTTTGAAACCCTGTGTTTTCTGTGTTGAATTGATATCTTACCGCGCCTTCCCTCAACCGCGTACACAAATTAAATATTATGCATTTTATAAAAAATCTTACAAACACATTGCTCATATTTATCAAATTTTACGTTGTCCCTGAAAAAAAATACTACCGGTATGTTGACTTTAGTAGAATCCTTGGGACAATGACTTATCACTCATCTGAAAACCCGATACTTAGAGAAGCAAAATGCGGGCGCAAGTCTTTAAAGAACTTCACAAATCAAAACCGGATCACTGGAGCATTCGCGCGTGAAAAGTATCCATTTGTGATACAAGGAAATAACCAAGCAAACAAAAGAACGTTAAAAATACATAAACATCACTTCAGTCTCGGGTTACCCATTTGGAGCGGGTCAGGTATTTCACACATGGGATAATGGAGTGATAGGCGTTAATACGTTTTCTCCAAAAAGTCACGTGATTTCTTCACGTTAAAATAAAAATATTATAACCATGATAATTAAGTTTTCGGCCTACTCTGAAATCATGTATTTGAGACATCTATAGCAGTCACGTTATTGGACCGTCCTTCTATCTCGATGCACTTTCTATGGACAATTCGGTGAATACAATGCTCATCTTACACTCTAGAAAGATAGGAATAGACCGTGCAAGTCTCGCGCGTATTCGAACATTTTTGGGACCACTGTGGTCCCACGTACATTGCTTTAACGCGTTAAAGAAACAAACTCACGCGCTTTAACGGATCCCAATGTTCGAATACGCGCGAGACTTGCACAGTCTATTGACCTGGGAAAGGATCTGTCTGGGCCAATTCTTGGGCCACCTGATCCATTTGGGATTCAAACGTGACCCGTGACAGGGGTAAAACAGTATGAAAACTTACCGGATGCCATGTCATGTTGACCCGACTAAAAGACGTTGCAGAATGTAGACATAAAAATAAAACTGGCTACATGAGTTCTGCAAAAATGTGTCTCATCCACATTGGTATCATTTGCGACTGGGCACCAATTTATACCCAATTGTTGACGCCATATTGGTAACATGCAGTTACACGTTTACCAATTTTCTACGGTGAAACCACGTGAGAATGAGTCCAGCGTCCTTAAACACGAAATGTGCGCATACATTCAAAGCTATAAAAGCCAACTTGTACGGAAGCGTATTGCCGCCACATGACGAAAAACATATCTTATCCTGTACGTACGATAATTTATCCTGTACGTACACGATAAGTATGGATTTAGCGTGTACGTACATGGTAAGTTATCGTGTACGTACACTATAAGAGATTTTTTAAAATTCAAGTGGCGGCAACACGCTTCGGTTAACTTGAAATACATATTATGAAACAAATTTACCCAACTTCATGACTGAAGTCACTAATACCGGCTAAATGAACTTAATTAGCTCGAAATCTGGAAACTACAATCGGTAAAAAAAAAAGTTAATTCCACGATACCATTTGTTATACCAGCATTTTACACGAGTGGGGCGTGACCGCAATAAAACTTCGGTCGTCGGTGCTTACCAAGCGATGGGAATGTCTGTCCTGTAAACAATACTGTGAACAGCAAAGTTCTACAAACATTTCTAATGATTTCACAATTTGTTGATAAAACCACCCGTTGATTTTCTTTTCTTTTAAGAATTTCAAAGACTTTGCATTGTGTTATTAATGAGATACCAGAAACTGATTTCCACCAAGTCCTTTACGTTTGTTTATTCATTTCAACTATCAATTATTTGGGGTTTTTTGTAAGAAAGATTGTTACAAAGTTATTATTTTATAATTTTGTGAATTATTTTTATAAATCTGTTTCGGTAATGCGCTAAGCACACTGAACACTCCCTTGGCAAAATTGATCCGGACTCAGGTCTCGTCGGGCCTGGCCTATTTCTGTGTCAGTAAAACCCGGATTTTGTGTCAAAATGACCCCCAAAATGGGTCAAACTGACTCAAAATCCATTTTTGGGACCAGTTTCCGGGTCAGTCTGACCTCTAAATGGGTCAGACCCCCTGAACCCAGAATCCTTGGAACACGGAATCCGGATCAGTGCTGACGCAAGAGTATCTAGAGTGTGCAACCAATAACCAACCAATGTAACATCGACAGCGACATAGCTGTGACCCGTAGGCCTGAATATATATCCTGTGTAGAGAGAAGACATTTTTAGCTGTAGATTATGGAGGAAGACCCCAAAAGGGAAAAAACACACGCAATCACGTAAGGAAAACCAAATTCACATACAAGGCTCCCGTCCAAGATATTCGAACCAGGGCCAAAGAAGTGAAAGGCCTGGGGGGGGGGGGAGGGGGGTGGAAACCACTGAGGCAACCTGACTGCCAAAATTAAGCAGCAAAAATTACACGCTGACAAATTACATTTGGTATAAATATACATAACAGTTTTATGGAAATCATGATTATCAGTGTACAATTTACATCTTTACTTCTGTAAAAAAATCTAAATAAATGATACTTACTTAGAAAACACCTAGATAATGCAACTGTCACACAGTTTGAAAAAAACCCAAAACGTTCAAGTTTTAATCTATACTTTTTTATCGAGAAAGTCGTTCATGGTTGGAAAATTAATACTGTATGGTCAACATTAGTTTTCCTCTTTCTCTCCGTAGTCACCTATAAAACCCTATTAGGGTTTGTGTTTTACATAGTAATAGCTCATACAATAGCCGTCATGGATATAGTTGTGTTTACTGTTATTTACTAACCAACGGCCATTTAGCTATATCTTTGTGTTTAGTGCAGCAGATATGACCCATAAAAATGGCGAACATTTGTGTTCAGTATTTTTGGCAGTTAATTTTTTTTTCTTTTTCTAGAATTGAGAACGTCGTGGTTTTCGACTGACCCATAGATGGCCTTCTCTGGGGCTTTTTTTTACGACACATAAAAACCATACTGAACAAAGTTGTCTTTGAACGATTGTCTGTACGTTTACCATGAAGGTCATGAGTCACAAAGTGGCGTCAGAAGTCTGTGATTATTGTCTTATTTTCACTCACTAATTGGCCGTCTGATGTGTAGGCCTATGTTTAATTTCTGACTTAGGCACAGTCGAATTTAACATTTGTATTACCCTTGTAAACCTTCACAGCGCGTAGTTATCGACAATCATCAATAAATGTCAATGATATAAAAGAGTCTTTGGCGAACAAAGCCCCTATTAAGATTACAAATGATAGCCATTTACAAAAGTATTGTTTTGTTAAGTAGACACGAGAGATACAAGTAATCATTTTCCTTTCCCATGAAATATGCAAATTACATTCATGCTTGCATACAGAAACTACTGGTTGGCGAACGCCATAGAGTTGTGCACTAATAAGGCAGACTCACAAACGCGTATGCGTCACGACAAACCACCGTCAGCCAAACACAAAACGGCTCAATTTTCCCTCATTTTGCCCACTACTAGTGTTAGTGCACACGTAGAATATGCAATTTCATATAGAAACAAATTTCGTGGGAAGAGTCTGTTATTAAGTCTACTGACATTTTACACAAATATGAACAGAGTCAGAAAAAATGATAATCGATCTTAAAAAGTGATTTTAAGGTAGTTGTACTACTGTTACAATGTTAATTTCAGTCCAGGTTTACTCTTAGTAATTACTTCACAAGTTAATGACCGTACAAACAATACTTAGTTAAGAGCACTGGAGAGCTATTGATATTCTAAAACATTGATTGAAACGACCTCCTTTGGAGTAATGTAGTTTTAGAGAAGGAGGTATTTTTCACCTCAAGATTTGAGTCTAAGAAAGCTGAAGCCTTTTCTCCGGCATCAGAAAGCACACAATTCTATGAAACAAGGGTGTTTTTTCTTTTATTATTTTCTTGCAACCTCGATGACCATTTGAGCCCAAATTTTCACAGGTTTGTTATTTATGCGTATGTTGGGATACAACAAGTGAGAATACAGGTCTTTGACAATTAACAAAAGTATACCCTGCCTTTAACGACCCCCTGTAAAGAAACACACATCGATTAGTTAGTTCAAAGCACTTGATAAAATTAATCCTTTTCATATATCAAACCAAATATAAACAAAAATGAAGAACTGGCTGTATTTCTCAGTAGTTAATCTGTTTTAAACATTCCACAATATTTACTTATTTTGTATGATCGCACCTGCCCAGTACTTTTTTTAAATTATTATTATTTTTAAAATCTTCATGTTATTTTCAGCACATGGTATAACTCTAAACTTTCCCCTTCGGGATGTATACCCCCATTCAAACCCCTACTAAAGAGGATGCCGGATGTATCCAGTCGGGAAACGCTTAGGCCTAAATAAGGCCGTCCATACTATTTCAATAGAGGTATTAATATGTGCTACCCGGAATAAAACCTTCTCCTAATTGAGGATATCAACTTAATCCTCAATTGATAAACCTGATGTAGAAAAAAAAGATATTCCAATTGGGATATTGCGTACCCAATTAAAACCCCCATCTTCAAATCAGGGTATCGATATAAGTCTTCATTTGGAACACCCTTTGGTGGCCACGATACGTCCTGCATTGCTATTCCATTAGGAGGAAGAACAGCCAGTAACTTGCGCAGAAAAATGAAAACGCGAACGGGTAACCCCACCTAGCGTAACGGTCCAACTGACCCGCCGTCAAACGCCTTCGCCGTTTCCTCGTTTGAGGTCCCTGGTGGTCTAGCTCATCCTGCCTCGAATTCGGGGCTGCGCTCCCTGGCGGCGGATCAGATGAGTTCATCTGACAGACAAAGATAAGATAATTCAATCAATATTAACTTCAAAAAAGTGTAATAAATAAAGTCCTAAGCTACTGACATAACCGATGCTCAAAAAGGCAACGATCAAGCAACGCTCCCGTCGAAACTTACACCTTTTTCGAAAGACAAACTGACTTCGAAAAGTCAGAATTTATCTTACACCGATTGGTCCACTTTCCCTTAAATTAAAGCAGAAGGAAAATTATACCCCGAAACAAATTGATTGCGTTTGTTCGCACCACCACGATGACTGTGACAGTTATGTTCGATAGATGTGTTACATAAATGGTTTGTCGGTCACTCCAGGTTGGAAGTAATGTTTTGTCGGACATAACAGTTTGTTGGACACAGTGGGTCGGACATACTGCCCGGAAGAGCGCAAGAAAGGTTTTACGAGAATGCGTAAGCAATAAATGCGCAAAATTAAACGTTTGATCAGTTTTCTGTCATTCATAAGTCTAAATAGGAAGGTTTAATTCATCATATAAATGGGAAAACATGTCGGAAGGGATGGGGGTAATGCTAGCAACAAAAATGTATTAAAGTAATGCCATGTCAGAACCTTTTTTATTGCTTAATACGAACTTCTGTTAGGGACAAACAGTACTTGGTGTGCTCGGAAGAAGGGCGTAGAGCCTTCACTCTTCTTCTGGGCACGCTATGGGATGTAAATCGTACCTCTGCAACGAGAAGGTAGTTTGCCACCCCATACTCCAGCAGCGAGATGAACACGAACATGAGACACACCACCAACCAGATGTCGATTGCCTGTAAAATTACAGAAACCAGGGAAAGATTCAGACTTTGATATCGACCATTCTATTATTATTCTTGTAGCTACAGTGCAATGTGTTTATTGGTCATTTTTGTGAATTATTGTCTATCACTTTACACATTCATACTCACTTTTGCGTACGTCACAACGGGAAGTGTGTTTTGTATGCCGGCCGTCATCGTGGTGACAGTCAGCACCGTAGTTACCCCCAGAGCGACGCGAGCGGGCGCTGCCTTGGCGTCAATCCAGAATGAAAGCCAGGCTATGGTGACGAGGAGTACCGTCGGGATGTACACCGTCAAAAAGAAGGCTTCCACTTGACGTGTGAAGAAGAAATGACATCTCACACCGCTGAAATTCCCTTCAGACAGTAAGAAACAAATCAAAGAAAAACCAAATACCAAGTTAAACATTGGTAGGAATTATTAAAAAAAATTGCAGCCGTATTTAGAAAATAGTTTTCTGGTATTTCCTTCTTTTCAAGAGATTTGAAGCATTTGATGTCGTCACTTTTGAAGTAATTTACTAATAGCACTTGGACAGTGCGGTTCGTAGGTATCTCCGTTAAATCCGACTGAGGTCCACTGAGGCCTCAAATTAGGTAAAGTCCTGCACTGCAGCCAGAATCCCATATAAAACTAACTCGGAACCTCCATTTGATAAAACATAACTGAAAGACTATAGAAGAAAGGCAGAATTATACACTGTCGTGTCCGGAACTGTCCTGCTCTGTTGAGAACAACAGTCATTCTCAGACTGTATAGTCCTACTGATGAAAATGTAGCCCGATTAAGGTCCGGGCTACATTAAGGTACAATGTTGAGGCTACATTTAGGTCCGAACGACATTTAAGAACAACATTTGGGCTATACTATAGGTCTGAGCTACATTTGGATACACTATTTAGGCAAAAATTAGGTCCGTAAAATATTTAGGTACCGGTCTACATTTAGACACAAACTTGAGGCTACATTTAGGTCCGGATCACACTTATAGACAATGTTGAGGATACATTTATTTCTGAGCTACAATTAGACATAAAATTGAGGCTGGATTTAGGTCCGGACTAAATTTAGACCCACGATAATGTTCTTATGAACATACCTATTGAGTACTGAATATCTTCATTTTCAACCCTGTGTTTAGTCATTTTGAATTTGGAGATCATAATTCCTGGTTCTGTGACGATGCTGGTGTCATCTCCATAAAGAACGACTTCATCGGTCCTGTAAGCGTCTAGTTTAAACAAATATCAAAAGAGAAATACAGAAAAAGAAATGACCCAAAGAAAATAGTTAACTGTTTAGGGGGCCCATGCCAAATTCAATTTTGTGATGTACCAATTTCCAATAGATTCAGTCCTCATGTGATTGGGGGAAATCTCTCAAACCTGACGTTGGTGTAAATTGCCATTGTATTCGATAACCTTCTGGGGCAAAATGTTTCATCAATCAAAACATCCGATTACATCGTTCTGAGAAAATTGGGTCTGTACATTTTTGTACGGGGATGTTTTGGTTCATTCATGACTTTCAATGATATTCAATCGAAACTTTCTTAACTTTGACCTTTTGACTGACGCAATATTCCACCTTGGAATGTAAAGACTAATTAGTTGTTGAAATCCAATGACGCCATATATTAAATTTCGCTCTGTAAAATTCAGTAGTGAACCAACACATCCCCGTGTATACAATTTTGCAGTGGGACGGTATCGAATACAATGGCAGTTTATATCAGGTTAGAGACGTGTAATGTTTCCCCCACTCCCATGAGGACTCTAGCTAATGAAAAATTAGAAGGCCTAGGCCTACATCACAAAATTGAGTTTGACATTCCCTCCTCTTTAATATATTTTGTCACAAACACAAGCATCGCTTCACAGAGAACGTTGTCCAGTTCCTTATGAAACCTCATTTTGTTCCAGCCATTTGGTTATTATTCATAATGCTGGATATAAATGCATGGTTGAAAAGCTACAAATTTTAGTTCTCTGGTGTAGGTATGTGTCTTCATTATACTGAGCCCAGGAGTGCCATGCTACTTAATATATCGTTATTTCTTTAACAGCACGACACTCTCGGAGTTCCGTATAAATATGAGTACCTTTGAAATCATGACTGTGCGTCACTGTATCCGGAAATACCCGCCACCCACGGCGGGCTGGGATAGAATGTATATATGCTTTTTGAGGCAAACCGTGCCTGTGTCAGTGTAGAATGGTCCCCTGTCTTTATCTGCAAGGATGAAGACTGGTCCCCTGTCTTTATCCGCAAGGATAAAGACAGGCATCGGTCTTACAAGCCCAATGATTTCATTGGATAAACGTGATGCATTGACGTATTAAAGTTTTCCTTATCTGTAATATGATTGGTCCAAGGTGATGTAATAAGTAAGCTTGCATATTCGATCGTCTGCATGCAGCAAGGATTGTTGTACAGCATGTAATGTTGTTTTAGTCACTATGTCATATGCGTACATGTACGTGTGAAATGAACGTGAATCTCCGTTTGAATTGAATGCGAGGTCAAAGGTACATCGGCAGCATCCTGTCAGACAGGCAACACTTCATCGTTTGACCATGGAGGTAGAATTTTACAAGCTTTTTATAACCCGTGCTTAAAAATCATACTCACAGCTGCTTATGATGATGGTGCACTGCTGCGAATCCATTGGAAACTTGTTAAGTAGCATGTTACAGGCAACCGTTATGCTAAATCTGCAGAGTCAAAAGAATTAAAAAATTATTTATATTTTTACTTAAAAAAAAATCAGAACTCATTTTTTGAAAGTTAATATTGATGACAATCCATTGGTCAAAAAAATGTATGTTTTGAATAGTGCCCCAAATGTCGTACAGAAAAAAGGTCTTACTAAACAGCAACTGAATGTGTACCAGCATAATTTTGTTTTTATAATAATAATAATAATAAATATAAATTACTATGCATAACATCCCTCGTATGGTATTTTGCTGTACTTTCTCTGATATGTCTGCACATAATCATATTAGTCATCATCATGCATTGTAATTGAGAGGCAAACATCTGCCACAGACTGATTGATATGTGGCGAGAAGTACTCTTTTTTTCCTCCGTAAGAGCCTTTCGGAAATATGTCGGCGGAGAACCGAAGGGAAACAAAATCACATTAATTGTTTTTAATATTTCAGATGATGCAAGAATCGCACATCGTGCGTGCGCTGGGCAGAGTATACGTCGCGCCTTTTTGCACGGGGCTGATGGTTGTGTGCATGTGCATTGATCTCTATTGTATAGACTCCTTCCATTGGCCTCCATCGTTGATGAAACGTGCACGCGTGAAAGGCTATCGGTGGCTGAGAGTCGTACGAAGAGCGTACACGCGTGCACGTTTCCATTGTTTGTCATCAAAGATGGCCGTCAATTACGTCATGTGCAATCTATGGCCCTTTTCGAAACGACCGGCTTCGGCTTCGGCTTTGGATTCAGTCCCCAGCGCCATTTTGAAGCTCAATACGAAACGCCCGGCTTCGGCTTCGGCTTCGGCTTGAAGCCGAGGCTTCGTTTTTTGGTCAAAATACGGAGCCAGACCGAGAGGTGGCTTTGCTAGCTTGTTGACGTCACATTCATGATGGTAGAACTTTTTCCGTGCGGCAGCCATTAAAATCCTCTGTTACGGTTACAAAACTTGACAAATTTTGCTCTTTGGAGGACATTCTTCTATCAACAGTGCCCACATATATCACCACCTGAGAAGGCGAACAATTTGCCTCAATGATATTTTGGTAAGTTTTCAAATAAAATGTAATTTTTTATGATAATTTACTTCGTTGCAAATGACGGTTATGTGGCTGATAAACTTAGTGCTGCATCTAATTCGTGAAAACTGTGTTTTGGTTTCATTCCCCACATTTGCTGATGAAGATAAGCTACATTCCATGGCATTATTTGGCAGGACAATCTTTGTTAAGTGGGGCTTGTCTGCTTGAATTGTTTGGGGGTCTTTTTCATTGGCACTCGCAAAATTACTTGTCTGCTGTTTTTTTAAAACTTATTTTTTAATCCCACCCGGGCCGATATTGTATTTGCTGAATGTAATGTTTCCCCACACACAAAGTACATTGCACATTGTTGTTTTGAATAATTTTTCGCTGTATTTTTTTCTATAAATATTTTTAAATTCACTTGACCTATTTAGATTTCACATTTGTTGATAATTGATGGCAATATGAATTAAGTAACTAAATTAGATTTTTCTGAAGGACAGATCCCAATGTACATTTGGCTTACATGGTTACAAGGTTACATGATTCTGAATTGTTACATTGAATGATACACTACCACTGACAGTGCTGCATCAAGCAGGGGACTGTCTGAGTTGGGGTTGGGGACTTTGCTAGAAGAAGACCTTTTTGGGATTCAGATTCAGACTTTGCTGGAGGCAAGGAGTGACATTCGTCAACATTATATTGTTCTAACTTTCATTGTTTAATTTTTTCATTTTTCTTTACGATGCACAGTTGGAAGAATGACTTTGGTGTAAGAACCACAGCAACACAAGGCTGAAGTTCAAGTCCCAGGGGGCAAAAGGGTTCTCGACCACTGCATCAATCTATCAGGTATGAATAATAGTAAAACTTTGTAAATTTATCAAAACATTGTATACTTAAGTATACCACCCATAGTAAAGAATTGTGTACATTTGAATTTATAAGAATGTTTGTCACAATTTTTAATACACTGACACCTTCTGACATTAAGATGTTTCCGCTATTCAGTTGTGATCTGGAGCTGGAGAGAGGCTCAAGACAATCCCTCGATGTTGACCTTTGTTTTTATCTTTAAGGGGGGGGGGAGAGAAATAGTGTGGAGGGCTGCATTGATTATTTGATCATACTCATAACACTGTAACATTTTCTCATGTTAGTTACAAGGCATACATGAATCTGGAGGCAAGCGTAATTTGTGAGAAAAACAACCAGTTTCGTCAAAGCAACAACTTTTGTCAGCTCTTTTCAAAATGATATAAGAAGTAACACCTGTGATTCAGCAGAAGAAATATCACCTGTGTTGATAATGATATAGAGTTCAACTCTAACTGTAAAAGTAGCAGAGAGCAAATTGATGCCCTTATTTGCTCATTTGTTAGCCACTAAACAACAGCTAAAATACAGGCTAGAAATAGCTTGAACATTCGCCACTATAGCCTACTGTTGACAGAAGTAATCGTGTTTCCTGACTTAAAATTAGAGATTATCAATATTGAGTGAATCAAAGTTTTTAATACATTGAAATTTTACGCAGCTTTATGGGACATGATCAGTGTTAACTTCTTCAATTTTGAGGAAAACAAATCTATTTATAAGCACCGTCTTTGTATTCTTTGCTTAATATTTTAATTTGAAAAACAAGGTTATTAGCTAATTGTTACTACTTTTGTTCTAAAATAATTCAATTTGTGATAAAATAAAGTTTTCATTGTAGCACAGTAATTGTTTTTTCCCCAGTTTTTACTTGATAGTCAGAGTGTGTTGTTTCCATTCTAAAAGAACAGTCATCTGTGTACTCCAGTTTTCAGAAAAAAACTAACCTTTACAAATTTCACTGCTTAAGGTTTATAAAGGTAGGTTTTTGTTGTTGTTGTTGTTGTTGTTGTTTTTTTTTGGGGGGGTGGTATTCTTGACAGTTCCAATGCAAGGCATATTGTTTACGGATATCAAAGTCAAAATAATAATAATATTAGTACTAATAATATTAATAACAAGTTGGATGTTTTATGAACTGCTCAGTTTTGTTGACGAAAACAATCATGATTTGTTAGGTTTCAATAAAATAAATACTTATTCAATCAAATAGCTAAAATAAAATAAAACACAAAATTGAACAGATCATGTTGGCTGTAATTATAGTTATTACAAGTTATCATGTATTTTAATTAAATTGTCAGAAAGGGAACATGCGTGTTACAATAATAATGGTTGCATTATATTTGTTTAATTTTGTGGTGGTATTTAATTAATTGGGTTTTTTAAACTATCTTTATAATGCCTCGCACAAAAATCAAGCAGACGACGCATGTTTGTTCTCGTGCATTATGTTTTTCCCATGATCCACGCGGGGACCACACGTCGCCATTTTGTTAATTGTGAAGCCGAAGCCGAAGCCCCCCAAAACGAAGCCGAAGCCTGAAGTCGAAGCCGGTCGTTTCGAAAAAGGCCTATGTATTGTCAATATAATAGAGATCAATGGTTGTGTGCAGAGATACACCTCTTCCTTTGATTCTATCTGTTGATTGGCCGAGAGCGTGTCACATGGTGTTGTGTATTTTTACTCTTGTACATGTTCACCGACCAAACGTACTATTCAACGAACTATTCAACGATAGCCTAGCGACCGACGTACTAGTGAATGGATACCCTGGTACCCTGACTACATTGACTTCAAACATTGATTTAAACGAGCTGCTTGACAACCTCGAACCCGGTGTAATGAACAAAATGTGTGCATTTGAAATACGATTTAGAGAACGAACGTAATAGCAGTAGTCTGGTACCCTCTTATTTTGTCAAAACTCGGTATTTCAACGTAAGATTTTGCAGTTCTTGTTTGACGATTGATTGCCACGTACGTAAAGTTGTTTGACGATAGATTCTACCAGAAAAATGGAGGACAATGAACCCCGTCCGCGATTTGTTTTACGTACTGAAGATGAAATACGAGAGGTGTTATAAAACAAATATTGACTGCTTTGTCTCGTGGCGTAGTAAAACTAGTTACTCTTGGTGATCCCCGGAGCCGCCTATCTTCCCTCGGCTTCGCCTCGGGAAGATAGGCTGCTCAGGGGATCACCTCGAGTGACTAGTTTTACTACGCCACGAGACAAAGCAGTCAATATTTGTATACTATATTCTACACATATCTATGGTTGTGTAAAGAATAAGCGTTTGTGCGTTTGCCTAGTGCACAAGTCTATGGAGTTTCCCAACTGAAAGACCCCCTTGCGTAACGTTAAATGCTGCTGGCACTCTGAGGTCACGCGCACATTACTTCCCACCAAGAACAGCTGTCGTCCAATGAACAGCCTCCTTTCGCCTCAGTTTGGGTGCTGTTTTTAGAGTATGACGTCATATGCAAAAGGTCTACAGTGTCTCAGCCTCACTACCATGGGCAGCGCGCCGTATCGAGACCTCTCTGAGCGAGCAAGGCATACTTAAAAAAAAAAATGGCACGGCGGGATCGATAACCCCCGGGATCGAGGTTGACAGTGTCTGTCCGTATGCGTGGATGTAATTAGCAAATTTCATGTGAAAGGTTCTAAATTACGTCACTGAGTCATATATGAAGGAGTGAAACACACAAATGATTTCTAACCCAGCAGCGGAGTCAAAAGTTGACCCTCACAAGAGTCAGATAATTTATACCCACCTTCCACTGTACGACAGACTCCCATTCGGGTAAATCCGAAGTAGCTTGTTCGCCTGGGTCACCAGATGTGGGCTTGCTTGCTTTTCGTACACAAAATAGACGTCAGGGAGCCATGCAACGTCCATGGCGGGGCCGGCGAGCACCAGACTATGATTACCGTTGAAGGCCAGTCGGCTGTCTTGCCATTTCATTCGCAAATACATGGTGATTGAGAAATCCTAAAACAATCCCCACCAAAAAACAACAACAGCAAACTTTCAAAGGCGAGTTGCAAAAAAACCCCAACTGAATTAAGAGTCTCTCCTAAGAGTTCCCAAATTAATTTAAGCAGTTTAAGTAAAGGTCATCAATTAATATAAAAGATGGTTATTGTTTGCAAAAAAAACCCCCAAAACACACACACACACACACAAACAGTAAACTCATCGTATGTTCAATCCTCCGTAAAACTGTGCAAGAGTTTACTTCAATCAGACCTACCCGGTTACCACGAGCTAGTTTGTAACACAGTCTGCTTTACCCGGGCTCAATTTTCATATAGCTGCTTTTAAGCACAAAAAGTAGCACAAAACAAATAAATAATAAATAAATTGTCTGCTTTGGCAGCTGTTTGAAATTGGGCACTGATTGTAAAGATACCTTAAAATGCTCATGTTGATTATATCGCCGTTTTCGAAACTACGGCTTGAGCTTGGGGCTTTAGGCTCCGTTAGTAATTTACACACA